>LS821902.1:162015-212778 GCA_900490955.1 Micoletzkya japonica
CCTTCCGCCCCTGATCATCACCGCCCCTTTCTCACCCTTTTCTCTTTCTCCTTTGCCTCTAGCCCTGTTATGTTGAACCGCATATTCGTATTGTGTGTTTGTGTCGCGACCCTACTGTAGTAGGCATGTATTTCGTATTGTTTAGTATTCGCACGCTCTGTCTGATTGTTCTTAGCTGAAGCGCTTCCGTATTGCCTACTATTGTGACGTTTACTCGAGTTCCTTGTGAGATAAAGCCAGTGTGCATATCTGTCCTGAGCGCATAGATAACAGACACTGAATCCGAGATATTAGATAGCCCACCGTGTGCCCATAGCTTCCCCCGATCGTATCACTATTGAGTATTGGATGAGCAGTGCTCATAGTGGTGCAAGTGGTCCTTCAAGGGTGCTGCATGATTGTAAGATACTCTGGGTGGCAGCAATCCCAAAAGGATTAATTATACCCGAGGAATCGTTATCGGGTTTGCCAACACTATAGTGGATAGACAAGGATGATAGTCTATAATTGGTTTAGTGGAAGAATCCTCGGGAAAAACTTGAAGTGATGAGAAGGGCGACCGCAAAAAATAGCGCATTGACAGAATGATGAGACTCGACTCTTTAATGAAATCAGCTCATTAGTGTATTCATTGATGCTTTGGCCGTCAATCTGGTGCTTTTCTGCGTCTGGTGCGTCAATCAGGTGATCGGGCCCTCTGCCGACTCCTTGTGTCTTGCACGTACTCTTTTACATCACGACCGTTTTGCACCTACATTTAAAAACGGCACACACTTTCAGCATACTGTAACGGAAAAAAATTTTAAAAATGGTTACCGTATGACAACTTTCACCACGAAAATGGGCGCGTTCATACGCGTCACGCCTCAAATACCTTTGGAATGACTCGTTTTTATCGCAAACTGAACTGCGCTATCGCGAATTGAAGTGTGCCGCTTGTTAAGCATTTTAAACGTCTTAGCTCTGCTCATATAAACGGTCGTGTACATGTCACACCCCCTCTCCATTATCTACCGTATCCCTCTTTCTGGTGACTTTGCGTTTGTGTTCGCGATTCCGTGATTTTAGCTCGTCAAGACGATTTGCGAGCCTCATCAGATCCACGAGTGAACTCCCACAAGTGGTGACAGCCTTCGACCCCTCCTAGTGTGAGTAGATGTTACACGCACTCCGGCTCGCAATATTAGAGGCATATTCTTGAGAATCAGTGGAGGCTCAGAAGAGTCAGTTTGACAAAGAGGTCCCCGATAAGGGCCATCAGAGCGGGGGCTCAGACAGTCCTCGACATATACTTTCCCTTCCAATATTTTATATATCTAAGTTCCAATATTTATCTAAGTATCCTACCATCTTATCCTAATCGGTCGATATGCGGGGAAGGGGAGGAGAGGATGGAACCGAGCAGCGCCACGGGGAATCATAGTTGCCTCCAGTAGCAGAACTGCAGAATGCTAGGAGGAGGGGAAGAGCGGGGGAAGGGACCAAAGACATGTGTCGGCACCGACCCGAAGTACGGGTGGTAGGCCCAACGTTTTTTCGAAATATTACATTGGTATGCCCGTTTCGCAAAATATTACTACTTGCAAGATGGCCCACGCGTGGCCAAAGAATGGAGATGAGTAATCTGGCTCACTGTCACTGTCACTGTCAGTCACTGTCAAGAGGTATGGGAGGAAAAGGGGCTTCATCTACGCAAATAAGCATAGCTCCATTGGCTCTTCTTATTCGTGTGCAGGAACTTCTCCGTAAATCTCATCAGCTCCTTGGCTATTGTGCTATCGGGCGGCCGGAAAAAGATGTAAATGGAATAATTTAATTTATCGGTAACCATCACAATCACAGGCCATAACTTACAGCATAATCGGGGCCTCCTAGAGACCCACATTGATCGCTACAAACTACGGGGATACGGGCGGAAATACTCAATTCATGAACAGGCAACTATCGGAATCCCGCCAGCTATTCTCTACCGTAACCTACCGTATAGCATATATACTATGAAGCTGTACGAGCCGCGCATTTTCACGAATCCGTGTTCACGTTTTTTATAGTGGGAGCTATATTGTAAGAACGGGAGCTACTGATCAAAAATGTGCGGTTCTAACGGTGCGAAACAACGGTAAGCATACTCTCCTCTTCGGTCTAGACGAAGAGTCGGAAGAACGACAGGGCCAGTTCGAGGCCGAAGAAGCACGCTGCATTGGCGGGGAAAGCCCGAAGCATCACAGGAGTGAAGCCCTGAAGATCAAAGATCACCTCTAGACAATACACTTGTCCCTGCTCTATTATACACTTTTTCCTATTCTGCCTTATGCCACTCCTAAACCAGCGATCCAGGAGGTCAAGGAAAAGTCTATCTACGATTTCCCAATCATGGAATCGCATACAACGACGGATAATAGACCCCGGTACCTTGAAGAGTCCCTTGGGTCCCTCCTCCCTTATGATCTCCTTGAAGACGTCCCTCATTCCAGCCGGATACTTGCCCTCGGGCGCAGTTTGCAGACGGGACTTGAGCACATCAGCCGGAATGCATACGGACCTGCGAATCAGTATATCCAATATTGCTGACCCTCCGTAACCCAGAGCTTGACACAACTCACAAGTGTACATCCAAGCTTTCCCTACAGTGCCAAACCTCTGAATGTGCCGATGCGTCTCACTACTACCAACTACCGTAACCCACCAGTTGGCGATTCCGGCCAGCCCTCCGGCCATGAGTGTAGCCCCTGGCGACAGTTTGCCCTTGCCCGCTTCGCCCGCAAACTTGTCCTTGAGGTACTCGTATACACCGAGATATGCGGCAGAGGCCGGGATATCTAAAAGCAATCCGTTAATATCGAACGGTGAGACACAAACATGGGCACCAAGCCATGGTACGGGTAGTAGGCACAAATATTTTTCAACTTTTACTTCGGTAGGAACGATTTTGATACAAATTTTCAATTGGTAGACATGATGATTCACACTTGTGTAGTGACTAACTACTAATCTAGAGTACCTCCGACTTTCAAATACTTGAGCGCAGACGAATTGGTCAGCCTACCGTACCCATGCAAGCCCGCCAACTACCGTATACCTACCGTATACGGTAGTTGCTACCGTATAACTACCGTAACTACCGTATACCTCTCAGAAGCGTCGCGGCCGTCCCGCGGTAGATGCTCGCAATGCCGCCCTGCACATCAAAGATTACGACTAATTTCTCTACATTTTCGTTGTCCTATCACCATCAACAGCTCTTTTAAGCAATTAATCATTTACAGCTTCCTGCTTGTCCTATTGCACCAGAACGTTCCCTAATATCCTCCAGCATAACAGCATAACACCGTCCATACGTACCCCCCTACACTACCGTATCCTACCGTAACCCTCCTTCCCCTCACCTGTTTGTACAGCTTCTTGACCACATCCATCGGTCCATCATAGTGTACGCCCGAGGGCGCGTGGCCGGACGATTGAACCTGCACATCAAACATTCGCTGGTAAGTCGACATTGCGTCCCCTCCCTTATTAGGATTGGAGGAAAACGTTCCGTCGTTGGTCGCTTTCCGTTTCCAGAAGCGATATGAAGAGAGCGCAGACAAATTAGGCATGCGCGGTTTACTGACGGACCGCTTTTTTCTCTTCCTTTCAATACCTAGTACACAGTGTGTTTTCAATAGTACACACACCTGCAGCAGGCACTTGATCCGCTCTCCCGGCACCATCACAATCGTCGTGAGCACTCCCGCAATGGCGCCCGAGTTGAGGTTCTGCACGAAGGTCATCTCCTGGTCTGCAAGGACGTCACGGACTCATCAGTAGAGCATACGAATCGGCTATTGTTGACGAAAAAGTTCCGTCCGTCGTCTCATTCCTATTTATGACGAGAGAGCGTAGCGGTTTGAAGAGAGTGCAGACAAAGTAGGAATGACGTTTACTGACGGAACTTTTACGTCAATAATACTTTTCATGCGTATGTTTCACCCGTCCGAAGGCAATAAGACAGAGAGGTTCATTATGAAATGATTACGAACCATAACCCCGTCAAAAGTACCCGATTCGTATCCTCTACTCGTCAGCAATATGCTTTTACTGTTTTCGTTCAAAGTGCAAATTATCATATCCTATACATGGGGATTATGCACAAAGCAGTCAAAGCAGTCATGCACAAAGTTTTTTTTCCTCGATTTAGTACACTATACCAGCAACACTTCTGTACGGTTAACAAACATGCGGTCCATCAATCGTCGCATTCCTATTTCTGACGAGAAAGAGCGAAGCGGGGTGAAGAGAGTGCAGACAAAGCAGGAATGCGGCTACTGTCGGAACGTTTTTCCTCGATAATAAGTTCTCTCTCGTTTTGCTATCCCGTCGAACAACTCACCGGGCGAGGTCTGCTGTATGTACTTGCCGATGGCACAGCCACCGAAGAAGACGGCGAAGAGCGGAGTGACGCCCACCAGGGGAGCCGCCATTCCCTGAGTCAGGACCGTAGTTCACATAAACGTCATCTTCCCATCATACGTGGGCACCGACCCATAGTATGGGGGGCAGTCTATTTTTGTATTTTTGCAACTTTACTTTGGCAGGCTTTTTTGATAGAAATTTGCCATTGGTAGGTTTGACAAAATTCGGGATTGTTTACTATGGTTGGCGCATTTTTCAAAGAGTATGCTTGGGAACAGTGCCCACGTATGTTTTCCGTCTTTCAGAAGAGGTTTGCAAACGAGCCGAGAAAAACTCGTCGTCGGTGCTCACCTTGTACAGCGCGAAGAAGCCCTCCTTCACGACCGTTTGCCGGGCGCAATCCAGAGCACCTGAGGAGGGCAAAGTGAATGGACACCCTCGACAGCATACGATCGACTCTTTTTGAGCCTTCGTCACAAGCATTCGTGCTCTACAGGAATGTCGTAGCACTTATAGAAGCGTCAAGTATAATTGTAAAAAAAGACTGAAAAGGAGAAAATCAGCGATTATCATACCATGCTAAAGCCGAAAACTCGGTCGATTTCCCTCTTTTGTTTCTAGATAAGCCTGACCTACCTGTGAACATGGGCTTCTGACCGGGCGCAGGCTTGGGCATGGTCTGGAGGCGAACCTGCAAGAGCATACGGTGGGGAGTACGGTATGGACCAAGTATACGGTAGAACGAGTTGGAGCCTTATTTGACCATTAATCATCAGGTTAAAAATATTTGTGCAGATTCAAGGCGCTAACACCCTTATTGTTAGATTCCCAAAACAAGAAGTGTGGGCCTTCGACGCGACAGCGTCAACGTATTGAAAAAAAGCTGTCCTCTACCGTAATCCGGGTTCCTACACTTCAGAACTCAGTCAGACTAATTCGAGGTACCGTATGATACTGGAAGGGAATACGGTAGGGGGGTACGGTATACCTTGACCGTGTCGAAGGGATGGCCGACAATGACCGTACACATGCCTCCCACACCGCCCGCCATGAAGTTGAGCAGGACGTCGGACATACTTACTACTGCAAATAGCGAGTGGACGGGAGGGATACGGTAGTACACGGAGCGGGTACAGAATGTAATGCAGTAAACCGTGAATACGGCAGAAATAGTAGCAAATGGGCAGGATATGAAGTCAAGACGGGCTAGTGACGAATACGTGCTATAGATAATCAGAGGTGGCAAACACGGCTGACCGTGCCAGGACAAATCATTCACAGCAATGGAGGGAGAGACGAGAAAAGTTCAACGATTTCAGCGACCGATCGAGCGATGAAAGGAGGTGCGTTTTCCGCATTCAAATCAAGCCCTTTGAAAGTTTCTGTGATAAACAGAGGGTAGGAATGCATTATTTCCTCCTACACAATTAGTTCTGTACTTTTTCTTCGTTTCTAGAAAATTTCTCAGAAGAACCCCGGTGCTGGAAAGCCTTGCTTTACAAAATCTCTCCGAGCCCCAGCATCCGGGATCTATGCTCGCGACAGCCGGAAGCCGCTAAATAGGCGCCCTTTTTCACGCCGGCTCTGGATCTAATCCGTTACGCATCGCAGACTTAGTGGGGGGAGGGGGGGGGGGGGGTTCCCCGAAATGTGAATCATCGTAAACATTGCGTAGGCGTAAAGCTAGACAAACTAAGATAGAAAACGCCTCGACTTGCTGTGTCGGGTGCGCGGCTCGAATCATCAAGTAAAGCGCTAAATAAGGATGATTTCCCGACAAATAGGGCTACACTAGAGGCGGCTTTGATTTGCTCTTCCTTTCAAAATCTCTCACTTGCTTTCGCACGCTCTCTCGTCTAACACAGTACAACTATTTAACAAGCTATTGGAATGCTTGAACAACACTTTACCCGGCAATATCACCCCCCCCCCCCGCCCTACTGATATACCCTAAACCCTCGTGACGGGGTACACTCAAGTTAGCTTGTCAGGTCAGGCACACCCATTCGAACACTCTCCCCCTATCACTTCCCCTATCCATCCATCTGCAGCAGCTATCTCTCCCATTCCCCACCTATCTCCGAGACATAGATTGATAGCGGTAAAGAGAACAGAAATACAGTGGAACGCTCAAAATATCAGTGTAGTGGATTAAAAAGATCCGTCGGAAAATCGTTCCGAATATAAGGCGAGAGAGTGTGCAAAAGTGAGAGAATTAGACTCATTTTGGAGCGGAAGAAACTGACGGATCGGTTCATTCCACTATACAAAAATGACAAGTACCAAGCGGCCAAGCACAGTAATATAAAGAAGCTTGATGGATCTAATTCAAATCAGCTAAAAGCCGGACAATCACAACCAAATCCCGGATGTTCTACCGGCCATCCACTAGCCATTTCCCCTCCAACCAACACGTCATAGAGTCGTTCTCTGTCCCTCCCCCCATCCCCTACTCTATCCTCACCGTTCCTATCCATCTCTGCCCCCTCCTCCATTCCCCTACTATCTAACATCTCTAACCGTCTGCCCTCTCGCCTATTCCCTCGCTCTCTCGCCCCCCCCCGCGTACTCTAAACTTTGGACCCCACGAGGCATGCATCTCTGTAGTAGAGAGTGTCTCTCCCTAAATCTCTCAATCTCCCCCCCCCCTACTCTTTTACTTGGTTCAACCACGAGCAATAAACTAGCCTTGACATTTTAATAACTGACGAGTGATCGTCCCATCAGCAAGCTAACACTATGACGACCTCGAATAAGAATGACACTCTCTCACTTTCACACACTTCCTCGCTTTGCCTCATACATGGGCACGGTTGCAGGTACCGTGGTTGGGTAGCTTACTGCAGAACTTTTTCTTATACTGGTTAGCTCACTGCAAAATAATATAGTAGCTAAACAGCGCAATCTCTGTGTACGGGAGGACCACTGCAGTCAGCTGCCGGCAGACCCCTTGCCCACGTATGCTTTGCCTTAAATGGCCCGATATTCATACTATTCCTGCTTGTTCTTCAAAGAACGCTCCAGGCCACTCTCCCCAATAATATCACTTGCAAAGTGCGAATAACAAGCGAGATAGCACTGCGATAGAAGAGACGACCAGACGCTTAGAGAAGAAAAGGGAACTTTTACGGGGGGAAGCACAGTGCCCACAGATACGATCAATGGAACATGCTACATAGTAGTTGCCAGTTTCATGAGGATCTCGATCAATACCGTATTCCAAAACAAAGCGCTGTTTACAAGTAGTATAAATCGAAAACGTCCTCGGGCTAATGCTATGGGGCTAAATTATCTGTTCGAAGTCGATAGACAGTCAGTGAGACCCGGAACTCAAGCGCTTACTCTCTCACTATGGCTAGCACAATACCAGTCGACTGGCCAGTTCCTCTGCATCTCTGCCCACTCTAGCACTCTCGCTCTCTCACCCCATGGTCAGTAGCATGCGATCTGTGCTCGAGAAATTCTCGACGAGAATAGACCCTCTTTCCAAAGGAAAACAGGCGTATCAAGGTGTTTAAAGCTAATATAAATCTAACTAAAATCAAGATGATACGGTAAGCATGCACCGAAAACTACGGTGGAGATCAATACCATTCCCAATGATCAATAGTTGAAACCAAGACTTTACCTGAACGGCAGACCAACAGCTTATTACAAAAAAAAAAACTTGAAAAAACTTGCACAAACAAACGAAAGGAAGGATCAACGATCAAAGATCAAACTACAAACTACAGAGAATAGGTGTGCTTATCAGTGCTTATCGATGGAGTCTCGGGGCCCTAAGGGAACGAACGGGTAACAGGAAGTGAGATCGGCTGCTAAGAAGAGACATAACTTATACGAGAGGATGTTCCAAATTAAAGGGAACCACCAACAAAAGGAGCTTTAGCCGAAATCCAAACATTTGCATTACGTTAGAACGGATTTCCAAACAGAACACCTGGTAACTATGATCGTAAAGGGATAATGGCCGGGCTACGGTATCTACCGTACTCCCCCCCGAGTCAGTTCGCGATTCGCCTTCTCCTCCCCTAGAAGATGTCCTTCTTGCGCTGGCTGCGGTCTTCCATTTCCCGTGCGATGCGGCCCTTCTTGCCCTCCACGCGCTCGAGTTGTCTGCGAATTAAAGTTGAAGAAAGAAATGTTCCGCCTGTTGCCTCGTTCCTATTTACGTCAAGGGAGCGGTATTAAGAGAGTGCAGACAAAGTAGGAATGATGCTTAAGGACGGAACTATTTCTCTTCAATAATACCCCATAATACGGCGACCGTACCTCTGGACGGCCGCCAACTGCGTCTGCATGCGAGCCACCGTATTCTTGTCCTTGGCGTTCCGACGGATACCCTGATTAATTATACCGACTGTGTAGCCAATACGCTAGTCCATCAGTCAGAACCATAAAGAGATGTGCAAGATTATCGGCGAAAACCGAACGTCGAAGATCAATAAAGCAGATCCTGCTAAACACGGTAGATAGTGGCTAAATAGCATTGTTTGGCAATCTGCCAGATTCCTACTTACTGCCATACACCATACACATACACACGTAGCTAAGCGGATAGATCCTTATAGATTCCTTTTTTTCGCCACTAATAGCTACTCGTAAATAGCCAAGCCCTAGCTCACCTCAAGCAGCTTCTGCTCCTTGCCCTTGAGGTCCCTCAGTTGGCGATCCGCATCGAGCGACCTCGCTCCCAGTCCGGCCACCGTACTGTCGCTCAGCTCCTTGCGCTCCTTCTGCAGCCAAGAGCTACCGTAAGCAACTCACTAGTCCATAAGCTGGCACCGTTGCAGGTACCGTGGTTGGGAAGCTTACTGCAGACGCTTTGGCAAATTTTGGATAGCACGCTACAAAAAACAATAACCAGGCCAAATTGGTGGATGGGTAGACGTAAACTACCCGACAGACCATGCCCAAATCCCGGCAATAACGAGCAGCTCGTAGCAAGATCCGTTCTTTTCTTTTAGTTTTCGCTTATTGTTAGCCTGCCACAGCTCACCTCCTCAATGGCGGCCGCATCGGGCCCGTCCTCGGGCGCCAGTTTGCGATTCAGAAACATGAAGATGCCCTGCTCCGCCTGCAGAGGGTTTGGCCATTACGCGTGAAGCAATCAATAAGGCTCAACTTTAGCGCATACGATTCTTTTATGAATACGTTTCACTCAAGCCATATAACCGAAGTGTCTACCCCTTTACACACAGCCCGAATCACAACCACTTCTACGTATGCTCTATTAAACTTATTGGGTAGTCTTCACCCCCCCCCCCATGTCAGAGCACACAGCTCTAGTTCATCTGATTTACAGACAACCGGTGCAGAACTCGGAAACCTGTAGGTTTCCTGCTATGCTCTCTGTATTTAGCACCATTGCATATGAGACACATCTGATGCGAGTGTGGTTTGTGATGTGATCAATAATAATTCAAATTAAAATCTCATGCCCAACCTCATTCAGGGGCTTGGTCTCCTTGAGGCGCTGTCTCGTCTTCCCGTCAACCACCCGCATCCTCTTTCCCTTCTTCGTCATCAGCGCGTCGAGCGAGGCTCCTGAACGGAAAAAAAAGTCATGGGATACGGTAGGATATTATTTGCATCGCCCTTCGGATTACTGATTCAATCACCATTTCGCAACATCAAAGACTGAAAGATTACGGTACTTTCACAAATAACCAATCTACCGTACCCTTCGGACAGATTCGCGCCTGAATCGCGTGCACGATTCCGTCGCTCTTCTTGCCGAGACCCTCGCCCTGAAAAATATTGATTTTCAGCAAAGATTCACTCGCATACTCTGTCATTCATTCCCTTTGTGTTCAAAGGCTTCGGAGGTAACCAGATTTCGCCGTGTGCCAAGATCGGCTACCATATCTCCATAACGAACGATTACAGTAGCCCAGTAAAGAGGCAAACTAGAGCTTCCACGGTTTAATCAATAATGAAACGGCCCTATAGCATGCTACCCGGTGATGGTCGAAGCATAACCACCAAAAATAAGACACAAATCCATTGCTCTAAAGCAACCCGACCTTCTTGTATCCCATCTTTTGCATCAACTTCAGTCCGATGCCTCCGCCCTGCCAGTTGCCCAGGTCCTCCTTTGTAACCTCAACAATACGGCCGTATTTCACTTTTTGCAATAATAAACATATTCCCAATGTTATCAAAGGAGTCGTCGAAATTCGAGCCGAATGATCGGCTATCGTATCACCATGGTGCGATAATGTGTAGCACTTTTGCGTATATAGCTCTAGCAACAATTCATTACAATTCCTACGAACTAATATACTCGTATATGATATATTATTATTATTTTTATTTTTACTATTAATATATGCCAATTCCTAACCCCGCCACACGCTTCGCCCTTCTGCTCGGACCACGCCTCGGCATTCTCTGAAACAGGAAGGATTAACCAGCGCGTCAAAAAGATCAAAGATCAATTTGAATATCAAAGACCAAAGATCAAACCTCCGATCGGCTTTTCCTCCTCCACAATCTCGCCCTCGATGGGCACGATCTGGTCCAGAGAGGAGCTCACTTCGGCGCCTGGCAAAGAGTCAAATTTTATACATACATTTTTGAATAATTTTTAAACTTCCCGCTCTATGCAATTACTCGCTTTTCCACATAACCCCCTCGCTTCCGTCCAACTCACTCGTCCTGAGTATCTTCACCGCCAGCTTGTCTCCATCCTTGGACGTCACCCTGCCCACCTCCCACAGCGGATCGATGTTGACCAGGACGGGCGAGCCCTCCGTCACCTGGCTGCAATTCAAATACTTTTCCCGCCAATTCAAATTTCGAAATTCCCGCCAAATCGTCGAATTTACCTACCTAAAATCCGGCTCCTCGTAGTCCTCCAGCTCGGCCGAGGCTACGACGCTGCCGTGCGAGAACTTGCACCTGGAATGAGAGGTCAAAGATCAGCCTACAATGATTAAAGATCAAAGATCAAACTACAAAACGCGTCGTACTTGTCGCCATAACGGCACGTATCGGCCAGGAAGTGGGGGCAGGCGCGCATCGCGTTGGTCAGAGGGTGCGAGTAGAGGACGGTCAGCTGAAATCCGCTCGTCGTATAACCTATGCCCCACCGGCTACCATAACCACCTACCGTAACCTTCCAATACACCTACCGTAGCCATTTCATCCCCCACTCACCATCACACCCCTCTCCGTATCGATTCCCTCCACCCCGAGGACGATTGCCGCATGGTAGTCCAAGCCCATTCCCGCGGCCGCCTGAAGCATGCCGTAATCCTCACTAGTATACGGTAACCTTCTTATTTATTTTAAATGTTCAAACTTCCCGCCCTCAACTCCTACTCACCGGACACGGCGCCCGGCACCGCATGCCGATCAGATCAGCCAGGTCGTCCTCAAGCGACGTGTCGTCCTCGCCTCCCAACGAGTCGTCGTCCGGCTTCTGGATCACCAGTCCCTCCTCGCCCTGCAAAGAAAATGTGAATCTAAAAAAAATGTTGGCACGCTGCCAAATTTTCCCGCTAGAACAACTGCAGCATTCGAACACGCTTTGCCAGTACTATCTCGTACAGAACAGAGTAATATAATAAATAATAATAATTTTAAAAGATAATAATAGTCTAAACAAGTACCTCCTCCGATTCCATGAGGTTGATCAGTTCGATGAGGTCGTCCCGGGCCGCCTCCAATTCGCTTCGCTTCTCCTCCGACAGTCCCTCCGCAGAGAGTTCTGCATCGACCGACGCGAGCTGAACACACTACGAATTGGCCAATTTGCGACTGTCTCTGCGTCTCTCCGGTTTCCATGCTCTCTCGCCTCTCCCCTCTCTTCATTTGCCTACGAATCTATTCTATGCAGCAGAACGTTGTGGCTAAAGACACACGATTCGCGAAGCGACGAGCATTCATTTCAAGTATTACTTCACCAATATCCACGTATTTCATTCGCTTATTGATTATGAAGTGAAAAGAAATAAATGATTCGCTTCTTTTCGATGAGCATCCCCCTATTTTTCAATTATTACTTCACCAATATCCACGTATGACGTAGCCAGAGTCTATGACTCGTGGTTGAGGAACATATTCCATCGGTTGAGAGTACAAACATAGGAGAAATGAGCTTACTGACGGAACTCTTTTCCGTTAATCTTACCTATAATACAACCACAACTATTCATTCTTCACATTTCGCTCATCATCTCAGAAAGGTAAGCTACCGTACGCTCACCTCCTGGCGGTAGGCAGTCAGTTCGTCCGCACTCATGACTCTTCCCTAAACTCACAGTTCCTTCCTCTCCTTCTCTCCTCCTCCCAGATATTTCCCTCGGCTCTTCGGACCCACTTCACTTTACACAATTATCGATCGCCATTTCCGATAAATCTTTATTATTATTATCCTCTTTTCCACTGGGAACGTGCGTATGTACATAGTTTCTACGTTACGGTAACTGGGATGCGGTACTGACAGTCTTTCAAGGAGGGATTACGGTCATACGTGCGCATATTCACACAAACAGAATGCCTCGTAGAGGCAGAGACATTTTCTTTAGAAACCAAATTTCCCAAAAACTGCCCACGCATGATCGGAGAATTACCCTCCAACAACAGGATGGCTTAATACTGCTCAAACTATAATCAGACTCTCGTTATTTTGTAAGGATAAGTAGACTCTCTAAGCTTGCCTCTAACAGATAAGTCTGGTTTAGTGATGCTCTGGCTAAAAAAGGGCGAGGGGAGGGGAGGACATCTATGGAGAAAACTACGGCAAAGTACGAAAACAACCAAAAAGCGTGATGATTACTAAAAGTGTGGGTGGGGGTGTATCTGAGTAGTAGGCCCATGCACGGGGCAAGATCATGTAATAATGGGGAGGGGCAAACGCGAATATTCTGGATGGTCGATACTGATAGCATAGCCTACCCCCATTTGATGGGAGAAAACAGCAGAATAGCAAGGGGAAGAGAATTATTTTCTACGCCAAACTGGAGTAGGCTAGCCGACGCGACTGTGAAGGGTAACTGTAGAATGAGGAATAGTACAATTGGGGTGGAAAGCACAGAACAACGCAACAGCAGTTTTGAGACTAATCCGTGAAAAGCTTGCTCGTGAAAGGGACAATGGAAATGGCCTCTTGCAGTAGCTCTTATCTGGTCAGAATTATAAAAAGCTCGCATTTCATTGAGGTGCCAAACAAGAATCGTGAATTCCAGACAAGTTCCACTCCATCACCAAAACTACATCAATCAGCCGAACGTACAGCATTCGTCAAGGTTTTGGAAAAGCAAAAACAAAAAAGTAGAGGCCACAGAAGCCGCATGATCCGTTCCGGAAATAAGATTTCAGTAGTACGTTCTAAACGCCGGCCGGCTACCTTAATGGCCTACAGTAACCCTTTAGCGGTCAGCTCGTCCTGTAGACTCTTGTAGATAAAGAGCTGATTCTCGGGGGACAGCCAGAAGATTTGCGTTATGAGCTTGTTCGGGTTGGGCTCCCTGCAATGACGGCATTATCATTGGCGAAAACTGAGCGGCGTAGATGTGGAACAATCTCTCCTGCTACGAGGCAAAGAGCAGTGCCTGACAAATTTGCTCATTGTAAGCTGCGCGTTACTGCTAATCATACATAAATCTCATCATTACTTTCATTTAGACATTCTTAGTACCCTAAGATAAGATATTTAATGCAGAGAATAAACCGTTTCTCGTTTTCTGGCTAATATCCTTGAAATGGCCAAAGGCTTGGACGCCCAAAGTACTACCAAATTACTTACTTAAATTCTTTAAATCATTTTAATTAATTAATTAGTTAATCCTTACTTGATGAAGGTGTGAATGTACACGTTGACGAAGGTTCCCATGAGCAGCTGGCAGTCGAATCGGTCCATCAGCCCGCCGTGGCCGGGAATCGTCGCGCCAAAGTCCTGCACGGAATAGTACCGTAACCCGCCCAGAAAGCAAACTCCGATAAATATCAAAAATTGAGAACTTGACCACATGACATATTTAAGGTAAGTTTTTCCCCGCTAATTGAGGATCATGAGATAGAGGAGAACCGCCCAGAGCTACCGTACCTTAATCTTGAACGCCCGCTTGAATCCCGAGGCGAAGAAGCCGCCGAAGGGGCCGAGAATGGAGGCGAAGAGAGACATGGGTATGGAGTGGAGGAGGAAGGGATACACCGAGACCTGCGAGATCAAAAGATGCTAGACAGGGCGCGGGGAGTTCAGCAATAGAGCATTCCTTTCGGATCTTGTTGATGCTTTTTGATGTTTCACCATCAATTGACAACAAGCGCATGCCTCGTTCTTGCAGGTGAAGCATAATAGCCAGCGAAAAGACCCTCATGGAACTACTCTCAACAGTTTCCCCCCTGATTTTGCTACTTAATAATTCGCCAGTCCTAGACATCCAACGCAACCACATATTAAAGTGTCCCTAATTTGCATATGCCCCCTTCCCCTTACCGTCTTCTTGACCCATCCAATCGGTCTCGGCAGGCCAAACTGTCTCAGCTGGAAGGACGAGGGAATGGAGCAGTTGGTGTTGTCCTCGTAGTAGTCCTCCACGGGACACACGAAGAACGGATTCGACACCAGCATGTACGAGAGCTGAAATTTAGGTGTTTTCTTTAAGCTACCATTTATTTGAGGCTCGTATAGTTCTTATTTATCTAATGTGCGATAATTTGTGTGTTTTCCATTAATTTTTTTCTGCGCCTAATGGTGCTATGTTTTCTCGTTAATATAAAATGCAATTGCCAACATGAAACTCCACACACAACCATGTACTGATGTGCTCCCATCCCATCCCACTCACCAGTATTCCAAAGACTACCGTACTCGCCGCCCCGCCTAGGAAGCCCTCCCAAGTCTTCTTCGGGCTCAACTGCAAAAGGTCAAATCTTGATTTCCCGCCAAAACGAAAGTTCAAAAATTTAAATTTAGCGCACTTTGATCAGCGGTGTCTTGCCCCAGAAGAAGCCGAACATGTAGGACATGATGTCGCAGCAGATGATCATCGACACGGGCACGAGGAACCTGCACGTCAAAGGTATCGACCAAGACGCGTCGCGTCTTGCGCGGGAGTTTGAATAACTACCGTATCGCTCCAAACAGGACTGACCAGACCATTCCCTGGAAGACGTTGGAGATGATGAGGAAGGACTGGCTGACGATGAGCAGAAGGCACACGTGAGTCCAGGCGAACTGGAAGAGAAGAAATGGTCTCAAGCAGTGGTGAAATGGAGGGGGATAGCAAGCAAATAATATTAGCGATCTACCATCGAGTAGAGCATGCCATTCGGGTCTTTTTGACCAATATTTTTCGCCGCTCCTGGTGACGAGACATGTCGCGGTTATGAATGATCTGTGAAACATATTGGTCAAAAAGACCCGAATGGCATGCTCTACCATCGAGTCCCATCGGTCAACTTCTTTCGCTGCTTTTGGACGAGAGGCGTAGCAGTTATGAATGCTGCACGAAACGTAAGCTTCAAAGGGACTCGATTGCAGATCGCTAGGTAATATCACCCGCGATTCGCTCAATGGCTCATGATTGCTGTCCGAATGTTCTCCAACTACTAAACATAAGGCAAGAAAAACAGGGCAAGCTGACCAGCGAGAACTGCCTCATGTAGTAGCCCTTGCGGAGCGACAGCACAAACCTTAACCATTTCGATGCTTACAGGCTACTGTATCATTGCTTTTTCACCTTACTTTCTACCATAATATCCAAGAAGATAAAGAAACCGGGTCACTTACCAGACGAAGCCGATGCAGTACAGTCCGAACGAGATGAGACGGTGGTGGGCGACGAGGAAGTGGGCAAAGTTCTGCAGGCAATACGTGGGTACCATACGTGGGCGGGGTTACTGACAATTATTTTGGTTTCGGGCCTACCAGAGTATAAATTTTGGTTCTTCATAACCTACCAATCCGGGTTATCGTATAATATGATGCCTACCAAGTTAATTTTCCGACAAAAGGAGGATGCTACTACCCGACGGTCGGGTGTGTGCCCATGTATGGTACGTACGGACTAGAGGATACGAATCGGGTACTTTTGACGGGGTTACGTTTCACGATCAATTCATAATGAACCTCTGTCCTATTATCTTCGGATGGGCGAAGCATAACCATCAAAAGTACCCGATTCGTATCCTCTAGTACGGACCCGAAGTATTGGTAGCAGCCATAAACTTTTTTTCTTAATTTTTTTCACCATCTCAACTCACATCCTTCCTCAAGGCTATACTCCAATAGTCGATGAGACTCTCGCCGAAGAAAAAGTAGTTGGACGTGCACAGGAAGAACCTCAAAGGGCACAGCTTATTTTCTATACTGATCATTATTCACTCTAGTCATCACTCACTCTCTCTCTCTACCTCGCTATGCACAGTAGCTAACGTCGATAGAATAACGTTCGGCAGAGTAGAGTCCTTATTTAAATTTTTTCTTACCAGGATAGGGCCCGGAACCAGGGTAGGTCGTAGACGCGGTACACGATGAGTCCGATGGAGATGAGCTCGTAGAAACACGTGATTTGGATGAGGAAGACCTGGACGCGAAACAAACGTTACAATAATACGTCGGAAACGACGTAAACTGGTTGTTTCAGCTCGCATAAAAATACGCCCACGATACGGATCAAACAATGTGTAGCAAGAGGTTCGGCGTATGAGTGAAACGAGCAGCGGACACGCGTACCAGTCCCATGAGCGCAATCGGGCCTTTGTTGACGATGAAGGCGAATCCCCCGACCATGATGACCGTGAAGATGCCGCGGACCACCCAGTTGCGCCATCTGAACAACGGGGTACGGTAACTCTATCATTCACGGACAATTCGTCCAATTGGGCATTATTGATGGTTATTATATTGATTATTATCATTATTGATGGCTATTATAGCCTTCATATTGTTTAGCATAACAGGACACTTCTAGATTTACACAATACATCATACATGGACACCAATCCGAAGTACGGGAGCGAATTTTTTTGTAGCAGTTTTACTTTGGTAGGCTCATATTTTCTACAAAAAAAATTGCAATTGTTAGACAAAGTTACGGCAGCACTCATTTGCTGTTATAACATCGCATGATATGAATGAGATTGGTAAGAAAGGGATTTTCACCAAGTACTATGAATTTTGTCACCTTATCAAGCAAACGTTCGGGTAACTATTTAATTTCACTGCGTTCTCCTCTATTCTCTCTCTTCGTCGTCATATTTCCTTGTAATTCGCTCGACCGCACGGACACACCGTAAAAGATAAATAAAAACGATAAATAAATAAATAAAATAATAATTTGCATTGATGGGGCTGCTTCTCAATCATCTTTCAGGAAGATTGCCCCCGGATGGTCTGGAGACTACTACCCTCTACGTTTAATCATAGACATGTATCTATATCTTGCCCAATGCCAAAATATAGCATATAATGCGATAAATAAATAAATAAAGTATCCGACTCACGCCGGAGGCACGTATTCGAGCACCGCATCCATAATGCTGCCCATGTGGTCCGAGCCCTGCGGCAGCATCTTCTTGAGCAGTTCCGTACTGAAATCAAGAACAGCTTATAAATAGTATATTCCATAAGATAACGCTAGTTCGACATATAGTCGTGCGTACAACAAAAGATCGTATTTTGCAGAAAATGCAATGTTCCAAAAAAAGAAAAAAAAGAAAACACGTACGCCTTCTTCTTCGTCTTGCTGCTGCCGGCCTGCGCGTCGCTGCAAATTCAGAGATCAAACTACAAAGATCAAACTACGGCACCTTTCCTCCTCCTCCTGCAGCAGCGCGTCCATGTCGCTCTCGTCGGAGGTCGGCTTCATCTCCGCTAAAAAGTCAAACTTTCAAAAATATATTTATTTAATTAATTCTATTTTAAACGTTACAAAAGGTTTTTTTTTTAATTTTTTTACTAGCGTTATCTTATGGAATATAATATTTATAATATTTATAAGCTGTTCTTGATTTCAGTACGGAACTGCTCAAGAAGATGCTGCCGCAGGGCTCGGACCACATGGGCAGCATTATGGTTTATTTTTCTTAGGTATTGTCCCATGCAAGTCGGCCTTGCTATTAGGGTACCTCTTTCTGACGCGTTTTCTCGGTTATGTTTCAGGCTTCCATAAATACCAGAGCATGCCCGGTCGAAAAGTGAAACATAACCGTGAAAAAGCGTCAGAAAGAGGAACCCTACTTGCCATCCCTCCAGCTCACCCTTGACTCCGGCGGGCAGCCTCTGCCGGACTCCGTCGGCCGGCGAATCGGGCGGTGAGTCGGGTGTGACCAGCGGTTCCTCGGCCGACGACATTTACTAAAATCACACTCAGTCAGAGGCTGGGCATACGGTATGCACACCACGGATTCAAAATAGCAGGAGTTTTGATACATCGAACTGCGACGCGAAACTTGATAAAGTCATCAGTTTAAAACGAATACCAACTAGCAGTTCAAGAAGAGTTAGTTCATAACATTTTTAAAAGACAAAAGCATAAAATTCCTCAAAAAGACGGCTTCGAGTGAATGGAACAAGTCATGCCTAGGGGACTCTCTCAAGCGCAAATTCTCCCCCTTCTCCCCTCTTCTCTGCGCTCGCATTTTTCCATTAGTGCCAGTGATTGTGGCGGAAGCTATGGAGGAAAAGGAGCAACCCGGAGCAACTGGAATTCTAGAACGGCAAAAAATATTCCGCACCAAATTACTATAATCACAGTTATGAAAATCGGCTGTATACGCCCGAAAAGTTGTAATATAAAATGTTAGTCATTAAAAGTTATCAAGTGTAATCTGTAGCCCAGGCCATGCATGATTTCTTACAATGGAAGAACTAGCTTTCATAATATGGAGGGAAAAGCAAGAGGGAGGGAATGATGACAAGCGTGCACATTGTCACAAAAGAGACCAAACCGACGCTAAGCGCGATGACTAACCGCCAGTAATCGCCCGGTAAACACTTGCGCGAAGCTTTGCCTCAATAGAACACTGGTTTGAATTCCCGCCGATTCTCAAAATTTGAATTGCCTTCATCATGGACTTCGTTACCCGCGGTTGCGACGCATAGACGTACAAGGCAGAATCAATAGAGCGCGCGAACGCAATACAAGCCATGATACAAGTATGCAAGTTTTGAAAAGCGTGTATAGTTGACCGATCTTGTCCAATCGGACGCCAGGAAAGAAGTATGGAAAAGAAAATATGCGTAAAACGCTCGTAAAGAGAGCCGCTTTCGATCTCCGCTATTTGTGCAAGGCATGCCGCAAAAAAAAGCTATGATAGTGCACGTTGGAAAGTAACAAGACAGAGCACAACCCTGCAAGAATGCTATAAATGTGCGTGTCAAAGAGCGTGTTTAACGAACGCATGATTGAGGGATGCGATAAGGGCCGTCTTCGAGAAGGTACTGGAACGGACCGCGAAAGCTGCATGGCGATTGATAACCGGCAAAAGTGATCGGGAATTGGTGAAAAGTGACTTAGAAATGCAGAGTCACGCGCAGTATTTACCGGTACGACAAACATAAAATGAATGAGGGGTGGAGGGGGGGGGGGTGAGGAGGGGTGAAGAGAGATTGAAGACAACATGAAGAGGAGCAAGCAATGCAAGCACAGAGTACAACGGGGCGCACGTGTGAGGAGACAACAGCTGATTAGATCGGGGACTGGGTATTGGACGAGCTATGATGGGCGAAAATAGGAAGTCGACAATGTATTTGGTATGACGAGAAGTGAGAAGTAAAAGAGAGCATACGTAAGAATGCGCAGGAGGGCTTATGTGAAAGTGGAGATCGGTAACATGAAAGTATACGCTCCGCTCCTAGTAGCGCATAAGGATCAAATTAGGGCTATTTCAAATACTCATATTTTGGCTAAAATTAGAAAATCAAGTCGAAACACCCAATGTGCGCCGTTGCCTGGATGCCCGGCACCAGAGCTGATCGTGAACAAGTTCGCAATAGATTCAACACGCAAAACACTAGCACGAATAGCATACAAGAAGAGCCGAAAGCAAAGCGCGACGGAGAATTTGAAAATTGGCCGTGCGCCTGCACTCGGTGCGCTCCATCTCACCACACGCGCGCAAACCCATCCGAGCTTGCGCACTTGATGCTCCACTTCAGCTCCTCGCACCGCGCCGATTCAGTGTGCCTAATTAAATTGTCTCGATTTCTCTCCCGTATTTTGCGGAATTGTCTTTCGCTACTCCATTCTCATTCCTCCTCTACTCTCCCGTACTAGCGGTATCTTGTGTGTCCTTTACGCCTCAATGCGCGCCCTTTTCACACTACTGCCAGACGAGGGGGAGGCCCCCATTCTCTCTCTCCATATTTCGAAGGGGTTCCCCCCTCCGCATCCCAAACGGCCCCATCGATTAGGCCACTCAGTCTCGCTCCCAGTGGCATTGTACTTGTCAATCATCTCCGAGTGGCTTTTCCCTTTTCTGCACCCTCGACGAATTTCTTGAATATTTTCAAATATCTTGCCGACTTCGTTTACATTTCCCTGAATTCGCGGGCTAGTGTATACTTGTCGCCACTCGGTCAACATACTGCAGCAGAGCGTAATCGATGTCTCCCCTTTCCCTTCTTTTGCTTTCGTAAAGTCTCCCGACTCAACTACTTATGCATTCCCGGTCCTGTCCTATCCGCCCACCCCAACCCAACTCCTCTGTTCTACTTGCGCTGCTCATGGCTAGCGAACACTCTGTTCATTTTAACAGTTTTATCTAAATCGCATCTTGGGCTACTCTGAAAATCATAATCCTGCCCCCGTCCACCTCTCCCGCTCTGTTTCCGGGTGTGTCACATCTAGCTGCATTTCT
Source organism: Micoletzkya japonica (assembly GCA_900490955.1). Classification (NCBI taxonomy): domain Eukaryota; kingdom Metazoa; phylum Nematoda; class Chromadorea; order Rhabditida; family Diplogasteridae; genus Micoletzkya; species Micoletzkya japonica. The sequence continues at coordinate 183,223 of LS821902.1, forward strand.
AAGCAGATCGCTCTCCCGCAAATTGAGGGAGGTAGCGGCGGTGGTCGCACAATGTTCAGCCCCATTAGGTAGGCAAATTAGGAGAGTTTAGGCGAGACAGCACAGAAGTGTGAGGGAAGCAGAGACGTAGTGCAGCATAGGCCTGTCTTACAACCAGTAAATCATTCTTCTCTCTGTTCTCGCGGCGGACCGTCGGCTCTCCTTCCTCTCTCGCCCACTCCCACCCCCGTGATATCCTTCTTCAATCCCCCCCCCCCCCCTGCCGCACACCGTAAGGTGTAATGATAAAGGTAAAGTTAATAAAGATGGTTCGGCTGATATTTTTGCCATTTTTGGCCGTTTCGCGATACGATTGCTAAAGTTATTCCTCCAACTGCGTTGGAAATTCTCCCGTTCCATACAATGGCTGAATTCCTAATCGGCCCCGTCCCTTTCGTTCGTGCTCGCGGCGCTTGTTTTTGCCTTACCTCGCAGGACTGTAGTTTGTAGTTTGTAGTCTGATCTTTGGTCTTTTCCAGATGGAGGTGCACAAGAAGCGACGCCGTCGCCGGCGCTATTCTGAAGAGTACGAAGACGACGACGACGAGTCGGGAGGAATCGGCGGATGGAAACTCGGTATATTTAGAGATCTTGTTTTTCGTAGTTCGAACATCCATCCATGCTCTGGTCGCACACCAAAGGGCGTCTTGCTCAAAGCCTGTCCAGTCTTTATTTTTTTATTTTTTTTTTATTTATCATCGGGCAGGCCGAAACGAAACATAATTTTTGATATACTAGACTACATTCTAGTTTTGTCTTTGATCCCTGAATGATCTTTAATCTCTGCAGCGATGGTCGTGGGCGTGATCGTGGTGTGCTTTGCGGTCATCTACCCTACCGTCTTCCACCCGCTCATCCTCTCCTTCATGGGACGGAGCGAGGCGCCGGCGCCCAAGGCTGACAGGTACCGTAATATCGGGCACGCTGCTACTGTCGTTAGCGCGCTAAATACAGTAGGTCTTCGTTACCAAGCAAATAGTCTTCGTGGTACTTCTAACGCTAATACATCGCTACCGGACAACTGCTCGGTTTGCGTGCCAAACCGTGCGGTTTCACTGCGTTTGTTTTTGCTAGCCTTTGACGGATTCGTCTTAGTCCTCTCCTCCTCTTCCCTAGAGTCGGACGAGTGATCGGTGATCGTGTCACCAAAGTGCACGAATGATCCGAGAGAGGAAAGGAGTGTGAAGAGACGCAGACAATGAATGTGTGCTCTGGTCATCCGATCACCGATCATTCGTCCGACTCTACTCTTCCCCATTGCAGACCCCCGATGCACCCGGGCATGGCAGGACGCGGTCCGATGGGCAGCCGCGGGCCGGGAGCGGACGCCCATCCGGCCATGCGGATGGCCGCGGCCCAGGCGGAAGCGTCCCAGAGCAAGGGTAAGGGTTGCTTGCTTATTTAGTTTATGATTCCTTTTGTCACGACTTCGTGACGGGACAATAATAAGTACAGCAGTTGAATGAGAAAGCTTTTTTTTCTTTTTTTAAAAATCTGTTATGAAATATATCCGTGAAACTGATAGTGTTAATGCGTACAGGAAGCGCTAATTGCATGCTGTTCTTTATTGGTAAAGCGGCATTTGCCATTATCTTTATGCGGCGAGTTATTTGATGCGCCTTTGCTTGGTTGAATAGACGTATGCATAAGGTTTCCAGGCCTATCTAAGAAGCGAAGAATTGTAGTTGAGAGAATTATGAGGCGTAGCTTGTAAATAGCATTTATTTACGAGTGTCATTACTATTTTAATGTAAGAAAAATAGTATATAGTGAAATTTAAAAAAAAATCCGTCAGTTTATCATTCCGAATTTTATCTGGCGAAAGGGCGTGCAAAAGTGAGCGAATTAGACTCATTTTGGAATCAAAGAAACTGACGGACCGGTTTATTGTACAATATTTCGCTGAAGGCGGAGCCCGCAGCACGTACACGTGGATGATTCCGATCTACACTGTGGGCGTGATCGGCTTTCTGCTCTACACCATGTTTAAGGTTAGTTTTAAAAAAATATATATTTAAAGTATTAATGATGGTGTTTAGTCGAAGAAGCGGTCGAACAGGCGCAGACGAAGGGGCCAGATTTCGGAGGAAGAGGAGGACGAGGAGGACGAGGATGACTATGAGGAGAGGAACGGACGCATGGGTACGGTAGACGGGGATTACTGTAATCGAGGGAGTTGGGAGCAGTGCAAATATGCTTAATCTTCCGCTGCAAGATTCTCGTCATTCAATCTCGAAACAAAGTAGGGGTTAACGTTAATAATCTAAGAATATCTCCCTACGCCGTGATCTTAAATTAATATATTATTATTATAATTATTACTAAAATCGCTAACTAAAGGTCGGAGGAAGCTTCGCAGCCTGCAGTCACGACTAAGGGAGACGGAGGAGGCGATGAGCAAGATTCTCGCGCAGCTGGAGAAGGCCCAAGCTGAGGGGGCATTGACTCCTGAGATGATCGCGACATTGGGACAGGAGAAGGTAGAGGGGGAGGGAAGAGTACAGTACGGTAGTTGGGGGAATAGTAGTACGGTTGGCAAACCCGATCAGGGCCAAGTTTTTCAACCCGGTTTCCCAACCCTAAGTAGAGGGGATGTGCAGACTGGTCAGTACAATGGCTATGCATCATTTGTCCCGCGACGCGTCTCGTCGCCAAAAGTTGTGGAAGATATTGGTTGCAAAAGACCAGTCTGCACAACTCTAGGGAATAGGTGAGCACCGGTTGCAGCGGTACCGTGGTTGGGTAGCTGAGCGTAAATTGAAGTGTTATAGCAGTGATGCTCGGTTCAGGAGTCGGAGAAGCCTAGCACTAAGAAGAGCACGAAGGGAGCTAAGGGCAGGAAAGGAGAAGCGAGCAAGGCTGATGATGACAGTACGTTTCGGCTGTTTCCTAGTTTACGCGTAAGCCATGCGCGTGGGCAACGTTCCCCGGAAGCGGTTCTAGAGAGTGCATGAAATCTTTGTGAATTTAATTCTTAAGCCTACCTATCAAAGTTATCGAGGAATCATGCGCCGACCAAGCTAATATGACAGAACAATAATGGGATCTCTCGTCGCAAATGAGAAAGAATGCTGATGGCAACTGGCGGTGCCGTTTGAAGGTCAAGAATGTTCGGTATTGCAGAAGCGCCGGTGGTGGTGGAGGAGCAGACTACTCAGTACATGGCCGATCTGGAGAAGGCCCTGGCCGACTTCAAGCAGCTCTCCGATCTGTACGACGAGGCCAAGGGCGGCGAGAGGAGGGTGAGGCTGTCTTTTTTTGATTTTATTTCTGAATAGACTAACGAAAAACGGATACATTTACATGCTCTTCATCTCTCTTTCCCTTCATTCTTTCTCACTCTTTTCCTTTTCTGGTGACAGAGGAGGTTACAATACTGTAAACTGGTCAATCCACCCCGGGCTTATCGATCGGTTGCAGCGCCGCGCCTCGGAATCCGAATCGGAATCTGAAGATGACGTCAACGACGAGGGATCGAGCGAGGACTCTGAGGCAGAGGAGGAAGGGCATCCATTCCCGAGAGAGGAAGACGATGAAGGAGAAGGGGAGGAGGAAGAGGGGGATGGAGAGGAGAGGGCAGAACAGACTTCAGAAGAGGAAGATGAGGAGGTACGCTTTCCGTTTATTCACATACTCATGACATTGTGGAGGTATACGGTCATGGATAAAATACGTGATTATTTTATGTATGTGCGTAATGCCAGGGGAAAATAATGTATTTTATTATATTACATTTTTCGGAGTGTGACCCCTCCCCTGTGGGATGCGGTCGTTTGCAGGTGAAGCCACCTACCCCTCCACCCCCTCCACCAGAAGAAGAGGAGAAGGAGAAGCAGCAAGCGAGAAGGCGGAAGCCTCGCAGGACTTGAGAGAAACGTTGAGAGACAGCTTATCGTGAACGAGGATCTCCCGGGATACTGTAGCGTAGTACGGTACCTTGCGCTGATCTCATTTCGAAAATACGCTCTGTGAAGCCTTGTAGAGGCGCATTTATTCGGTAAAATGTGTTTTGAGCAAATACTAGATTTGGGAGATCCCTGTCCATAAGCGTAAGCAAGATTCCCCTCTCCGATGTAACAATCACTTTCGGTAGAAGGTCACTTTTCATGATATTTTTTTTAAAAAAAATTTGTAATCATGCAGTAGCCTTTTCACGTGAACTTGTCTTGCTCCATGTCTACCGTACTACATACTTACAGTAAGCTACAGTACACAATATTCCCTACCTACCGTGTCTTGATTAATTGTGTGGCATACTATGTGATTTCTTCGCCATAATACACCGTTTGTGCAAGCTTTACCCTAACACTCCTCTTGTCATCTCATTCTACATAAGACCCTAGTCTCGAACAAGTTTTGGCCATAATAACCTTTGTACTACCTTACTATGTAAGCTCACATTTTTTTCGCATTTTTTGTACGTTTCACGACAGTGATAAAGGTTCCGTGCCTCTTCCCTCATCATTTTTTTAAGGGTGATGATTTATCTCAGTATTACCTTGGACCATAGGAATTATGCAATTCTTTTGTCCTCTTCTTACCCATTGTGACGGCCGATCGAGCAGCCTCCATGTATGCATGGCATTTATTGATAAGTGTAAAACGTATGAACAGCGTTTTTTATGAAGCAAAGTGGAACGAAATCGAACATTTGTCCGTTTCTGGTAAACTGTATGTTCCGCCTTCGCATCGATCTGTTTTCTCGATCGTTCATCTCGTATCCTCTGCTATCACTGTGCCTATCAACCCTTCCTATTGCTCTCATCTTTCCTATCTCTGCGATATTTAGTGTTCTGTTCCCCCCTCGACCTTGTCAATTTGTTGACCGTGCGCGTATCTTCTTTTCGATTTGCGAGAATGCCAGTTTTGGCAACCTTGAAACCAGGGAAACCTGTGAAATAAGACGGGTTGCAATCAACTTTTGCACCAAATTTGCTGGCCCAATGGTAGGGTATGAGTACGGTAACTACCGTAATCACGTAGATTCGGAAGAACGTACTTGATTTGTCAATTTGTCCATCATCCTGTGCTTGTAAAAGCAACCGAAACGCTGAAAATTCGGGATTGATAACGGCGATACTCTCTGAGCACGCTGTGTTTACGTGCAGTGATCTCTTACTCCAGACCCGGGCAGCCTTCATTACTCTCTGTCTGGCACCTCCCCTCTCCCTCGTAACTCTCTTTCCCTCTTCCTCCTCCTACTCCCTCCCTCTTCCCTCTATTCTGACACTTGTTCTCCAATAGCCCCTTCCTCTGCCACTTCCTCCCTCTTCCCCTCCCCATCTCCTTCATTCTCTTCTCATTCTCCTTCGTAGCTCCGTCTTATGTGCTTCATACTACTACTACTTGAACCATCTCATCTTCCGAACTATTATTTCCAATTTTCCTATGAAAAAAAAAACTATTCTTGCAGAAGTAACATCTTCTTTACGACTATCGGCTGCCTTTTGAGTTTCCCTAATTATGTAAGGCAGCTTGCCGAAATGTTAGAACAACGCTGGCCCATATATGATTACGCTCGCGTATTCTTGCCTCCCCCCCGTTCCCTCTCTGCCTTATGCTTTTCTGTTCTCTTCAGTCGTGCATTCGTCATTCTCCGATATCGAGATTGCCTGGCCTTTCCCTTGCAGGCTTCAGGCCGTTTAGTAGAGCTTTTCATAGAGAAATTGATTTTTTTTATGATCGTCCAATGGGTATTAATTAACGTTTGCTTGTTTTAGCAGCATCGTTGCTTGCATTTATATCGTTTCTGCCCTCCCCTGCCTTCCCTTCACTCTGCATATTCCTGGGCTTTGGAAGTAAGGCGAAGGGGGGGGGGGGGCAGGAACAAGCGAAGAGGAGAAGGCTAACCACTAGTTTACTTTATTCTCGCCTCGCTCCTCTCCAACTCGCTACTCGCCACGTTTCTCTTCTCTTTGCTTCTCCTTTCGTGTGCTCTGGTTTCTCCTCTTTTCTAAGTCTTTTAATAATAACCCCATCTCATTGCAGCCATCATGCTGAAGCGTCTACGCAGTCCGGTCCAGGGTTGGTACCTGTTTGTAAAAGTATTTCATGGTCGCTTTGCCTGACAATGCTGTATTTAGGTGGATGAATTCCATCAGCTAATTAGTATGACCAGGGCTAGAATAGCTTGTGTCACACATTGCTTAGTTCTCGTTGTAACGTGCGAAAGACACTCCCCTCTAATCATCCTACAATCAGTCGAAGTGGCGACGAGAGAACTCGCAGTGGCACATCTTCCGATCTTTGATGAATGGTTGCTTCTAAGATTTGAACAATGGTCTAGGCGGGAATTCAAATATTTCGAAAAGTGGTCTAAGCGCAAATTCAAATAGCGAATAATACTGTTGAGTCGCGACGCGTCTGCAGTCGCGTATCGCGGCCCGTGAGCCCGCGGGGGGAGTGGATCTCAAGACGGCCGTCCCTGGACCCAAGTCCAAGGCCCTTCTAGCAGAGATGAACAAGCACCAGGTATACGGAAGGATTACAGTAGGAGGAGGAGCTATCGCTAACTGAACAGCGTGAGATAGCCACTGTGAAACGATGAATCGATGCAGATGACGTCGTCGGTTAGGGTCTTCGTCGACTTTGAGAAATCCTTCGGCAACTGGCTGGTGAGCTCTTCTTAACTGTTTTTGTTCGTTTAAAGGGCTCCCGATAGGTGACTGTAAAGTGGACATTTTGCATGGACAGTTTGAGGGTTAAAGGCGGCGGGAAATTCAAATTTGAATTTTGCGTTGAGGTGGACGCGGACGGCAATCGCCTACTGGACGTGTATACGCAGATCTCATCCCTGCCTCTGGGGTAGGTTCCAGAATCCCCATCTTTTGCTCAAACGAATAGAGGAGTCTCTGAAGCATTGATAACTGCAAAATTGCACAATACACACGATAAACGATCTAATTGTGGAAAATGTAGAAGTAGACGAAATGGTGATACCTACCTAAATGTAGCTTTTCAGCTACAACCACCCCGCTCTGGTAAAGGCAGCCACCTCGGACGAGTTTATCGTGAGTTTCTGCCCCCTTTTGACCGGTTACGGCGGCCGGCTTTTAGCCTCCGGTTACGGTAGTTCTATTTTGCAGACGTCGCTCGTCTCCCGGCCGGCTCTCGGTTCGTTCCCGCGCACCGACTGGCCGGCTAAGATCAAGTGGGTTAGGGGGAGGGAAGAGAAGGGGCGAGAGAGCATGCTAAATGAAGAGAGTGCAGCATGATGCCTACTTATCTTGTTGCTTTTCCATGCAGCCCTTGCCTTTTATTTTTAGAGTTGCCTCTTGTAACCTTATTATATAGACTTTTATCAATGCCATTATCAAATTGGCTACCAATACCGTTGTCATGCTACCGTAACCCACAAAGGTGCAGGTACCATGGTCGGGTAGCTAATGTAAGAGCTGTTGCAAGTATTAGGTTGAGTGTCGCAGAAAGATGTCTTGACTCGATTTCACGATCGTGATGTATGTGAGGGGAACTACAGTAATCTGCCAGCAAACCCACCTCTTCTGCCGTAACCCATCTCTCCCTTCCAGTTCGTCCCTCGAATCGATCGCGCCCAAGGGCATGCACAATGTCCAGACGATGCTCTGTGGAACGTCGGCCAACGAGAATGCGATCAAGACGGCCTTCATATGGTGAGGATTACGGTAGGAAGAGTTGGGAGGAGACGATATACCATACCATTCCAGCCCTGTCGATCTAGACACGGGTAAACCCCAAAAGTTTATGAAATCCGGAGGGAAACCCCAATATATTAACTTATAGGGAGCAGCCGTTTATAAAGAGGCATAAAATGTAACCTATGCCTTGGTTCAGCTCACGGTGCCTAATAACGAGCGAAAATCGGGCTGTATTGAGGTACATGTAGAAGGTGAGGCAGGTGACCATTGAGCTATTCATGAAAGCGCAAGAATGTACCCCGAGATATAGGAGAAGAATGAAGAGACGCAGACAACGAAAATACACTTTCGTGACGTGGTCACGAATACTCTACCAAACGTTATTCATTTATTGAGGTACATGGCACAACGACGAGGCGGCAAGGGTCCGGACGAGGCGGCGCTGGCCAGTTGCATGGAACAGAAGAAGCCCGGCACGCCCTCCCTGTCGGTCATGGGATTTCAGGTGGGTCCCATCGAGACTTGTCGTGGATTACGGTAGTCCTCACATATCGATTAGTTAAACCCATCCAAGAATTTCACCATGGATTACGGTATGCGTAAAAATTGGAAGAGGATTACGGTAGTCAACGCAAATATCGCATTTGAAGGGCGCCTTCCACGGGAGGTCGCTGTGCCTGTTGTCAGTCACCCGGAGCAAGGCTATTCACAAGGTGAGAGCCGACACTCTACAATATTAGGGGTACTGTATTTATATAACAATTTTAGTCTTTTCTTCTGAAGTCCTGAATCCAGCCATAGGTTAATTTGATTAGGAAACGTTTAAGCTAAAACCGTCGCAAAGGCACCCTAATAAGGATGACGTGCTCCCCCCATTACAGGTCGACATCCCTGCCCTCGATTGGCCCATCGCCCGCTTTCCCCGCTACAAGTACCCGCTCCACGAGAACAAGGTACCGTAGCCGGCGCTTTCCGTTCGGGAGCCCACGCGATTCAAATATCGTGAATTACGGTAGGCCATTTCAGGAGTTCAACGCGAAGGAGGACAAGGAGTGTCTGGCTGACGTGGAGAGGCTGATTGAGGAGTGGAAGAAGAAGGTACCGTAGGATTACAAATTATAATTTATTTTGTATTTTTGAATAATACATCTTTTAATTCTATAATTTAAATAATTCAGATTATGTATGTATACTGCATTGTACACAACAGCGCAATAATGTATAAACTTCACGAATGCAGAGTACTGCAGCTTCACTGGCAGCTGCAGTACTCTGCATTCGCATAAATACGACTTGAATTCCCGCTTCCGCTCAGGACAACGACGTGGCAGCGCTGATCGTGGAGCCGATCCAGGCGGAGGGCGGCGACCACTACGGATCGCCAGCCTTCTTCCAGGTACGGTAGGCTACCGTATACCGGAAAGGTCGTGCCGGGACCCGATATTTAATTAGTGTAGTGTATAGAGGAGCTGCCTGTCTACCGCAATTTTAATCTTCCTCGAATTTCAGGGACTGCGAGATATCACAAAGAAGAAGGGCGTTGTGTTCATCGTGGATGAGGTGAGCACTTGGAAATGTGAAATACGTATAATTCGAATTAATCTTAAATGTTTTCATTAGCTTCTACAATTTTAAAGCGGACTGTTTCAGTGGGGATTCAGTTATGCTTCAGTAGCGCCATATAATAGGTTACTGAAGCATTCATTACTTTTTCCTCTTTGTGCCATTAAATTTACAAAAAACATAAACCATCAAACTTATGGAACTAAGTCACCGGTAGAGATGGCTTACCGTAATCATGGCATTCCGTACGGGACCCCTGTTCAGGTTCAAACGGGCGGAGGAGCGGCTAATGGTGACATCTGGGCACACGCCCACTGGAACCTGTCGAGTCCGCCCGATATTGTGAGTATGCATTCGGGGCTTTTTAGGGAGTGGGAAACGAACCAAATGTTCGGGTACGCTTCACTTTCCGCTATAAACTGCTGTTGTCTAGACAGGTTGGATTGCGAAACATAACCAAACAACGATCAATTGATAATGAGCCTATCGCTCCGCAATCCAGGTGACATTCTCGAAGAAACTGCTCACGGGCGGCTTCTACTTCTCGGACGCGCTCAAAGTCAAGGAGGTTAGAGTGTGATTTTTTATCTTCTCGGGAAGTGATCTTTGATCTCTTCGAATGATCTTTGATCTTTGGTCTTCAGGGTTACCGCATCTATAACACGTGGATGGGCGATCCGACCAAGCTTTTGCTGCTCGGAGAGGTGCTCAAGGTGTACAAGGTACTGGGGAGACGATTTCGAAACTCAATTAAGTTTTGATGTATCGAAAAGTTTTTTAGTATGTTATTATTAGTTATCCAGTCGTAGACCGTGCCAGCATACGCAAGTAGCTATTTGAATCTGGTTGGGATAGAGAAAAGATTGGCCCTAAAGGTTACGGTAATCTCGCCCTGATTCAGGAAGAGGGTCTGCTCGAGAAGGCCAAGGCCGTGGGAGGCGAGTTCCAGAAGAACCTGGCAGCCCTTCAGGTGGGTCGTAAGCGTTATAGTCATGATACCTGCCTTATTTCTGATATCCGCTATGGCAATACGTATAAACATTAAAGCAGAGAAATGGCTTTTTTTGTGGATAATGCAGAGAAATGAAAGGACTTGAAAGGTGTGCTCTATTTAGCTCGATTTCCTCGCCTTTGCAGAAGGAGTTCCCGTCGCTCCTCTCGAGTCCTCGGGGCCTGGGCACCTTTGCTGCCATCGATTTCACGAGCGCCGAAACGAGGGACAAGTTCGTGGACAAGGTACGGTAGCGGAAATTTAATTTAATTTAGAGATTTCATGCTCAAATGGCTGAGAAAAACGATACTCGTCACGTACGCGTCGCGGTTCGCTATTCGCTTTTTAAATGCCTTGTACTCGGGGGGAGTTTGAATTCCTGCGCGGTCCTGATCGAATCTGATTAGTTTCACTTCTATCCCGTTCGCTCTCTCGATCTGCAAAGCATTAGGATACGGTCCCGAACGGTCCTTCTTTAAACGGTCGTTCCGCAGGCCATCCAACTGGGTCTGCACTGTGGTGGTTGTGGAGACAAGTCTCTCCGCTTCCGGCCCTCGCTCGTCTACGGCAAAAAGCACGTCGATCTCACCTTCGAACTCCTGAGAAAGGCCGCCAAGTCCTTCTGAGGCTACGGTAGCTTACGGTAGTCCTCGAATTGTATCGCCAACTGACTTGACATGCTAAAGATTACGATGTATTTATAAATGCCAATATGTTGCCACTTTCCATTGTAATATTACATGGTGTTGTACGCTTATATACTTGAAAAGATGATGTATTACGGTAAAGAGATATTATTGAACGATGAGGGTTCAGTGAGCATAGAATTTGGGGTAAACATGTATGCTTACAAGCCATCGTTATTATCTCATTGTCGTTTAGAACTTTGAAGAAACGTTGAATCAATGTAACCATGGCTGGGAAATGGCGCGTTATGAAATCAATTACGAAAAGGAAGGAGATAGAAGAGGAATATCTGGGTTACTGTAGCGGGAACAAGGAATGAATAGGGTACTGTAGGAATGAATAGGGTATTGTAGGAAGGGGGAGAATAATCCATGGATACTGTGCATGAGACTGTATTTTCGGGAACTGGCAAGCTCAAGGATGAGATGAAAATGATACTCTGACCGTAATGCTTCCTAAGATGTGCAATAACTATTCCTCCTGTATTTCGGAAAGAACTGGGTTACGGTAGCTCTTCCAGCTCCACGTTGTGCGCTTGGATACTGTAGTGAGGATTTATTGAAATTGATAACCGGTGCAGAATGAACGTTTGACCCGTGGGAGTTGTGTGGCAATTTCAAGGGCGTTTGGTGATGGAAAACGTGCAAGGAAAACGGTGTGCGAGAATACAGTATGGTGGTGGAGAAGTGAGAACTTGCAGAAGGCAGAACGCCAACTATAGTACAAAAAGTATAGGCGTTCCGTCAGTTAGTAGGGTTGGCAAACCGGATCCTTTTCCTGGGGTAGGTTTCACCATGTATACAAGAATGAAAGGTATAGCAAGTACTCTGTCGAGAAACATAACCCAGAAAAAGGGCAAAAAACGACCGGGTTTGCCAACCCTAGCAGTTAGCTCATTCCTACTTCATCTGTGCTCTCTTCATATCGCTTCGCTCTCTCGCCGTTAATAGGAATGAGGCAACTGACGGAACATTGTCCATAACCATACAACAGTGTGTAGGAGAAAAGTGAAGAAGCAAACGGACGATCAAAGCGAATGTCTGCGATCAGTCCATAAGTAGAAAAGGCCGCAGACCATTGAACATGGGTATCTATGAGCACAAAAGAAAAAAAAACATTGGATAAGAAAGCATTTCAAGAGGGAATATTCATGGTGCCTGGTTGAGTGCAGTACACCCAGATCTAGGTTCGTTCTATGTAATGGTTAGTCTTCAGCAGCTCCGTGTCATCTCCGGCGGGGGTTCGGTGTAGGCGTAGGAGTGGAAGGACTGCGCGGGCGACGTCAGGGCGGTCAACGGAATGCCCAGCTCGCCCCCGTCTGCCTGGTAACCTCAACGAGATGATTATTAGCATATTATAATGTTATTATTACGGACAATATTCATATTATTATAAATCATATTATTGGGGGAAAAGTGGTCCGTCAATAAGCTTTCATTCCTACTTCGTCTGCTCTCTCTTCATACAGCTGCGCTCTTTAGGAATAAATTAGGAATGCGACAACTGACGGAAAAGTTTCGCCTCACAAGGCACGGATCTCGAGTCGAAGAGTGAGGAGAAACAGATATAGAGGTTATTCAAAAGCATTCGGTAGGCGCAATCCAATCTCGACTACGAATGTGATCTGTGAAATGATCTTTGATCTTTGCTGGGTGATCTTTGATCCTTAGCGTACCTCGGGCGGTTCGCGATGCCATCGCAAAGTAGGGTGGAGGGGGCAGGGAGGCGGCGGAGGAGGGCGTGGCCGTCGCCGTCTGGTACGACGGCAGGAGCGACATGCTACGAGTGATCTTTGATCTTTGCTGCGTGATCTTTGATCGTTAGCTAGATTGGTTAATTCCTTTTTTTTACGTAGAAAAGCACTCCAGCAATATCGGTGGACTTATGGTGGACGGCACGTACTCCATCTGGGAGAGGATGGACAGACTGGAGGTGTTGCGATGCGAGTCCTCACGGCGACAGGCCATCTCTCTGCAATGAGATGAAATGGGTTTGGAAAGTACGAGGTCCCTTCCCTGTATTGCCATTACTTTCTACTTTTCGAATAGAAAGAACTAGATAATTTTGCAGCATTTGCTTAGACAGATTCACTTAGCGCCACAAAAGCGGCGTTTACTGCCCGACCCACCGCAACAGCACGAAGATGGAGGAGGACCGCCTCCGGGAGGACGCCCCCCGGTGGGAGTTGCCCCGAGAAGTCGACGACTGCATCCACATGAACATACCGTAGTTCGACAGGCTACCGTAGTCCACGGCGATCCTGCGAGAACGAATTATTGGATGTCGAAAGCCTGTCGAGAAACCCCTCTACGGGAAGTATAGTACTTGCAGCCTCGCCGAAGATGGTCTTTCGTCAATCGCATTGTTCGTAGAGCAAGTATAATATTATTGACGAAAACGTTCCGTCAGTAACCCGCATTCCCTTCGTCTGAACTCTCGTCATGCCGTTTCACTAACTCGTCGCAAATAGGAATGAGGCGACTGGCGGAACATTTACTCAACCATAATTTCGCTACAGTAGTTGAGTTAAGCATAAGAGTTCTTTTTTATCCTTATGTTTCATGCATCATTCATAACCGCGACGCGTCTCGTCACCAAAACCAATGAAGCAAACTGACCAAAGGAACTCCATGCGCATCTCTATACTAGAGTTGTGCAGACGGCACAGCATTCCAAGTGCTCTAATAGCGAATAGCGGTTTCCGCGCATAGGATTTGATCCTGTAGGCGTATAAGTGAACCAAAAATTATGAATTTAAAAACTTAAGTCCGCTACTGTGAGCTTTATAAGCTCTGAAATTTTGGTGGAGATTGGTTCAGCTACTCTTGAGATAAGTCAAAAAAGTAGTCAATTCGCTATTAGACACATTCTTCACCGGGCGGAATGCTGTGACGGGTCATTTGAGCCAATATCTTTCATTGCTTGTGGCGACGAGACGCGTCGCCGTTAAGAATGAAAGATGAAGCATACTCTTTGCACTGACTCGTCTGCACCTCTCTACTCTACGGTTCCTCTTTCTGGCGCTTTTTCTCGGCTATGTTTCACGCTTCCACAAATACCAGAGCATGCCCTACAGAGGTCGAAAAGTGAAATATAAGCGTGAAAAAGCGTCAGAAAGAGGAACCCTACTCTACTCTGTACAGTACTCACTTGGGCCGGGTCATCCTGGACAGGGCAAAGGTGCAGGTGAGGGCGATGAGCATGAGGACGAGTATGCCGAGGAGGAAGGTCACGTGGTCCTCCCGGATCTCCTCCGGGTCCGGAAGGTACGACGGAGGGTTGTACTGCAACAAGGGGACAAATCATTATTATAGTCGATTAAAAAGGTACGTCGTAAAATCATCAATACTATTATATAATTCGCTAAACGTCCGTGTGTGCACCTGTTCAAAGAACACTCAAATAGGCGTTTTTCAAATCTGCAAATCCTCAGGCTTGCGGGGTTGGTACATAAAGGAAGCTGACACTGCGCGGCCTACTTGCGCCTGCTTTTTTGCGTATTTCAAGCGTTTTTGAATTAATAAAGGTAGGGCAAATGTATTAAATATCGTTCAGAGAGTTGTATGGTCTTCTAAAGGGGGTCTAGAATTATTAAGCTGAGAGTTTAGATTTTGAGAAAATGTCGAGTATAGTTTCTAAGTGTACCGTCCGTTACTTTGATTCCAAAAGGAGTCTAATTCTCTCACTTTTGCACACTCTTTCGCCTGATATTCGGAATGATTTTCCGACGGATCTTTTTTGCCACCATATCTTCATCCAACCCGCCAACCTGCAGAATGAGCGTCCCATTGGTGTCGTCGGTCCACATGGCGGGCGTGCAGGGTGAAATCTGGGATTTGAATTTTGAAATGGCGGGAAGTTTTATTTTTTAGCAAAAGCTCAATTCGATCTCAAAGCTCTCCCGTAAAGGCCGAACATAGATGGCGCGGACGCAAAATATGTAGCAGAAGCTATAGGGGAAGCGACCAATCCTACGAGAAATTGGGATAGGGGGTGATGGATGAACGACGGGAGGAATGAAGCACCAAAACGGGGATGAATGGCTTATTTTCTGTTTTCATCCGTCTATATGCTCATCTAATCTGCTTTAGTGAATACGAATCCAACGACGTATGGGTTTAAAGATCAAAGATCAAAGATTAAAGATCAAAGATCAAAGACCAACCTGGGAGGAGTCGTTGAGCAGGGCCAGGAGTTGGCAACAGGCGCGCCGCGTGATATTCAGAGGTCGTGAGCAGAGATGTTGCATGGCTGCAATTAGCAGATTTTTTGGCTCATGACATAGAAAAGGAGCGTAGAGTAGGTTTTCAGTAGGGAACCGGAAAAGTTTCTTTCACTAGCATGTCTGTAAAAGTAATCGTATAAAGACGTTTGAAACGTGGTCGAAAACTTTGTCCTTTTCTGGTTCACTAGTTTTCCGAGCAGCAACATTGGAAGACTCTAAGACAACGAAATAAGCGAGACTTTACATGGAAAGATGTGACCTCGCCGGCGGGGGATGAAGCTATCAATGGAGAAATTACGACAGAAAGGCGGAACGCAAATAGGGTTTGGGAAGGGGAAGAAGGGGGTGGGGGACGAGGACATATTTAGAAACTTTTTAAGTGGTAGAAATTGAGATAGGGAGGAGGGATTATGAGGAAATTTTCGTACATTACCGGCGTTTTGTTGTCTTTTTACGCACTTAGTTTTACTACTACTCGTTTTACTCGTAGAAACTCAACAGCTATTAGGTTGTTGAGTTTCTACGAGAAGCGTCGCGGTCCTTTAGGCATCACAGCAGAATAGCGGTTTCCGCGCATACCTAGGATTTGATCCTGCAGGCGTATAAATGATCCGAAAATTATGAAAAAAAAGAAAATCTTCCTTTTAATCCACTATATATAGTATCACTGAGGAACGGTTTAGCCACTCTTGAGAAAATTTAAAAAATGGTGGTCAATTCGCTATTAGACACATTCTTCACCGGGAGGAATGCTGTGGCATCCAAGGATTTCACATGCAAAGCTAATATATTTTTGAGAGATGCGCATTGAAGAGAACACCACTATCCTGTAGATAGCTAACGAATTGGGGACATTGAAAAGAGTGGGGTGGTTCCGAAGAATGGACTGTTTGTTTACGGAAGTCTTCGGCCGAAATTGAGTTATGCTTGGGATACCGGGGAGTACAGAAGGGTGATGTGATGGCTTACAAAGCAGGAAGTACAGTCGGGAGATAGTGAGTAAGATAAAAAATTGTTTGATTTCAACATTATGAGGCCGAGAAAAATGAAGAAAATGATACGATGGATACGGAAATCGCGCTTATTTTTCAGCCCTAAAGTACATCATTCCAATTCTCATAGGGTTTGAAAACCAAGCCTTTTAATCGCATTATGAGACCGAGAGAGTGACCAAGAGCATGAAAGAATAAGGAGAGTCAGGCGATAAATACGCAAATCGCGATTGGTTTTCAAGCGCTAAATTCTCACTCATTCCTCTCCCCTCACTCACTTCTCCTGTTCCCATCCCAGTCGGTCGCCTCTCCTCTCCTCTCCCTTCGTTATTCACCATGTCCACCGCCTATACGCCCTCTCATCCACTCTTGTAAGAGGGCTTACCGTATCTCGTCTCCCGTAACCCCTATTAACCTTAAGTGAAGTTTCCCTAGGCGGCTGGGGGGAATATTTCCACATAGCGTTACTCTGTCGTAGGGTTTGAAAACCAAGCCTTTTAATCGCATTATGAGACCGAGAGAGTGATCAAGAGCATGAAAGAATAAGGAGAGTCAGGCGATAAATACGCAAATCGCGCTTGGTTTTCAAGCACTACTCTGGCGAATATTTTTTTTCTATCAGATCCCGGTTCGCCATCTGCGTCATAACGGCAACCGTCATCTTCGTGGTTACCATGTTCCTGGAGGTACGGTAACCACTACCGTAAGCAGCTGATTGAAAAGCCAGCATTATTACTCGCTCGCTTCGGCATTACGCGTTTTATAGCCCTACTCCTAGCAGAAAGCCCAACAGGAAGCTCTACGAAGATGCACGTTCTATAGAATACGTGGAATGACTATGGCTCCCCAGTGTATGCTACCGTACCCCTCGCCCAGGTGCTGACCTCGCTCGGCGGAGTCTTCCAAGCAGCTGCGGGTCTCGCCGCGCTCGCAGTCGCCCTGTTCGCCGACGAGGTACTACGGTAGCCGGGTTACTGAAGGTCGAATAGGTGGAAATACCTTTCGACTACTTCATCCAGGCAGTAGGCTATCAATTATAAAAGCAGAGTGTGAGGTATGTTCAGTGAGGCGTACAGTATTCGGGGCAGCCTACCTTAGCCTACCGTAACCTACCGTACCCCCGTCCGCTTCAGTGGCTGCACCTGTACGCGCGGCAGATGACGCGGCAGCGACGCGCCTTCTTTGATGAGGTACCGTACTATTGTCGGTCCTGGTCAATTTTCCGTTCCGCGCATTCTTGCTTGGACGCGTTATTTTTAGCATATGTGCACAGCCAAAAGTGCGACTAACCAACGGAAGACGGAATCAGTACCGTCGGAACGCAAATTTGAATACGAGGATCGACAATATCAGAAGGGGAACCCGAAGTTGCTCAACTAACAAAAAACTATTAGAGACAGAGGGAAATGGTTGATGCGGTGCTCTTTATATATCTCTTCGACGATCAATGATAGATGTTCACAGTGTACGCCACAAGTGAGATTCGCTAATCTCTCAGTGTATTTATGCAGAAATGGATAGCCTCACAGACCTCCGGACATTTTCCTGCTTCTGTTCTAGGTCAACGTCCTCGAGACGTACCAGCCACGCGCCCGAACGCACGGCCATCTCTTCGTGGTGAGACCACTACTAGAGAGCTCTATCTTTATGATCTTTGATCTCTGGTCTTTGATCTCAGATCTCTGATCTTTGATCTCCCCGCATTCCAGCCCGATCCACCGACGCCCGCGGGCATGCCCGCTGGCGGTGCCTCAGGCACTCCCGCCAACTCGGAATCGGTCGACGATGAGGCCGACCCGGCGAGGAAGGCCTTCAACGCCAGCCGCGACTCGGTAGGCCAGAGTGTAGTTTGATCTTTGATCTGTGGTCATTGATCTTTGACCTCCTAATCTTTGATCCCTTGCAGCACTACGCCAACATGTTCCAAGAGGCGATGCGTCTCAACCAGGAGATGGACAAGAGCAGCGCTGTTCGTCGATGGTCTTTCATCTTTGATCTACTTCCATTCAGGTCTCGGACCTGGCCTCGGCCTCTCCCGTCGTACAGAATCTGGACGTGAAACTGACGCCCGTTGAGTTCGACGAGAACGGCAACCCGAAGCAGGTTGATCTTTAATCTCTAATCTTTGGTCATTGATCTTTGATCTCTGCAATTGACCTTTGGTCTTTGCAGAAGCCCGGGGCCACGCCGGAGGCCGCCAGTGCTACGCCGCCTGAGCAGGTGAGTAAGTGGTTCAAGAAAGCAGAATAAGTTGACGAAAGCAAAATGATCTTTGATCTCTAGTGTTGATCTTTGATCTTTGCAGAAGCCTGAGGGTGGCGCGCCATCTCCGGGCGTGCCGGCTGGCAACAACAAGTCTGAGAAGTGAGTCAGAAGTAATCATCTTCAATTTATCACTGTTAATTCCCGTGGAAACGGGTTTCTGTGTAGATTTCGTCTAGAATGAGAATAATGTGCCTCGTACAAAGCGAATCCGGAGATTGACAGAATTCAAGGTTCAAGGGACGCTTATTTTGATGCGTATCTTTCACAAGCCATGCATATAACCGCGACCTCGTCACCAAAAATAATGATACGATAAAAGAACGTCCGCATGTTGCAACTCAAGTGATTGCGCACTTTAGGGACGTGCGGTCGGACGTCTCCCTCTAGAAGGCAAACTGAGAATCGCACGCGCGACGCAGCAACAGAACCTGATAAAGAAGCCGAGAGGCGCTGTTGTTGACTTCAAAGATTGAGAATTTAGAACACAAATGACTACAACATAAATGACCGCGATATGCCTAAAAAACATGCCTGATTTGGGTAGGAACTCTCGCACGGAATGCATTCCGCTGAGCCGCCTTCTTTCATCGTTGCCATTTGGGGAGAAGAGGCTTATGGAGACCAGTATCGTGCCCTCCGCGAGTTATGTTGAGTGCTAGTGGTGGGAGCCACGACACTTGGGAATGACTGATGGATAGGATAGGAGAGGTGGTGGGAATAAGAGTAGGGGGAAGGGGGGGGGGGAGTTGAGAAAGAAGGGCGGATGGTGGGGAGTGGAGGGACCAGGTGAGAGAAGAGTCACGGACTATGAGGAAGTAGATACCCGGTGATAGGTTGGCGTTGAGAAAGAGAGAGATAAAGCAGGCTATAGTGGAATTAATAGATATTCATAATACACCGAATACCAGACAAAACCTTCCATCAGTTTACGCGCATTCCTACTTCCGACGAGTGAGCGAAGCGGTATACAGAGGAAGTAGGAACGACAGTTACTGACGGAACTTTTTTGTGTCAATAATATAGTGGCAAGGGGACAATCGTGCCTAAATATATGGTTGGGTGTTCCAAATCGTAGACTTGTCAGGAAAAAAGTGAATGGACGTGAACGCGGGTAAATCGGAATGTGGCCGGGTCCAAAAAAAAGCAGGCGGATCTCCCCCCTTTTCCTCCCTCTTCCCTCTTCTTTCGCTATCCAGGCTGTATCTAGTCGTTGGAGCTCAATCAGACCCCGGCTTGCCTCCGTCACAAATGGCAAGTATTGTTATCCGAGGGGATTGAGACAACATAGCGGAGGAGGAGAGAGAAGAGAAGAGAGAAATAGAAGAGGCAGGGGACTGGAAAGGAGGAAGATAGGATTCCCTTTGGGACCGGAGAGAGTGAACGAGCGGGGAAGGAATATAGATAGATAGGGAAGGTTCCTGGGAAGGGGAGGGATGCTCCGGTCGTTCCCAGAGACACCCAGGATGCTACCTGGGCGTCTCCCAAAAGTGTGTGAAAGTGTGTGAGAATAGATACCCTGGATGTCTCTAGGATATATTCCTTTTATTGGAGATGTCCAGGAGAAAAGGGTTACACCCAGGAGATATCCTGGGTGTCTATTTCCACACACTTGCACACACTTTTAGGAGACGTCCAGGTAGCATCCCGGGTGTCTCTGGGAAGGACCGGACACAGTGTTCCCGCAATGCAAAACCTTTGGAAAGCGAAAAATCATTCCGACATTTACTAATACGGTAGATCGGTGTGCCGCACACAACGAATGAAATATTAGGAATTGCGAAGGAAGGACTCCATGGTTGGGCACTCAAACTAACATCAATCAAACACTTACCGTCTCCTAGAAGCTTAAAAATATGGTGTATTTGTTATTCTCGCTTTCAAAAGGTCTAGAATACTGTGCGGAGCGGAGGTGGGGTAATGTACGAGGGTGGGGATGGATGGACACGAATTACGGGAGATATACAGGGGCAATCTTTCGTTGGATAGGAGCAATGAAGCTAATGAATATACTGGGTGAGGGGTTTGAGTAGAATAGCCATCAATTATGTAGGGAGAAAAACGGCACGAGCTACGCGGGCAATGTTTCGTTGCTTAGGAATTATAATAATAATAGTAATTTATCGACGCACTGAATGCGTAATCTCGATGCGGGACATCACACCTACAAGTAGCCCAAATCGAGGAAAAATTCTAATGCATGCACACAACCAAGTAACAGGAGTAATGCGAGTAGCACCGACCGAGTAGGAGAAGATCAAACCACAATGCGAACACGATCCAAACACAAAGAACATTTATGAAACTAATAAATGTGACGACGAACAGGGCCATCAATAATGTAAAGAGAAAGAAAAACGACAGTAAATGCGAGTTCCAGCGCAAAACTCTGGCCGTTTTTGTGCGATATCCGGAGGAAAGAGTTGAGAGAGTTCTCATGCACTTGAGAATGGCGATAGTGAATGGACGATGAGGGGGGGGGGCAGGGATAGGGGCCTGCATTGATAGTACAAGAGTGTGCATGCGAGTTCTTTTGAGGCCGATGTTTCACGCATCATTCATAACCGCCGCGCGCCTCGTCACCAAAATCAGCGGAACTTATTGATCAAAAGAATTCGCACGCACATTGCTAATTGATAGATGGATGGTTTGATGGATATTTGTCCGTGTTGTGAGGTGTGGGGAAAGTCGAACCGGAAAGCGGCATCGCTATGGTTGGGGCGCGAAAATGTTCCGTCGGTCGCCTCATTCCTATTTCCGACGAGAGAGCGAAGCGGAGTGAAGAGAGTGCCGACGAAGCAGGAATGCGTATACTGACGGACCATTTTTTCGCCAATAATGTTGTATCTATCCCGCATCTTGCACGCAGAGATTTGTTAGCGAATTGCTGGCAAAGCTGGAGGGAGCTGGAATTGCTAAGAAAACAAGAATATACAATAAGAGGAATGGCTTGAGATCGAAAGATGGCCAAATCTCGGAAAATAATAATAGAACATCGAGAGAAAGGGAAGAGGGAAAGGGGAAACTGAGATTCCTCGGCCACATTCTTCTACGCGCGTTCCCCATGAGGAATGGATATCTCGAGAGAGATGAGAGGGAGGGGGGGAGGACTAAGGCTGGATATATGATGAATGAGAGGGAGGGAGGGAGAGGGAACTAAGAGACAGAGAGAGAGAGACCAGAGGGAAATGGACCGAAAGCATACTGCCAGCACAAATCTGCGTCCAGATGTGTTGAGTTGGGTAGTATATTCGCCGGCCGGAAGGGCGGCCGGCGAGTGGAAGCGGAAAAAATAACAGAAAACAAGGCACACGCACACACACACACACGGTTTAAGAGAAAAGCCGACGACTCGTCAGGGGGAAAGTGAACAATTGGCTTGATATGTGGAGGAACGAGGGAGATGCGGGGAAGATTGGGAGGGAGGGAGGTGAAAAGGGAGAGAGAGAGTGTCGCAAGCAGGGCAACTGCCAACTGCCACACCTCAGCAGGGAGAATGGTGGCGGGAGGGGAGAGAAGCGATCGAGTACTTTTAGTATGTTTTTTCCAGGTATGATAGTTTTATTCCCTCACTTTTCACACTCAATAAAAACAGAAAAGTATCTGCGAAGGGCTTTGATGAGCTTCAGTAGGCTTCACCAGTAGGCTAATATATGGAAAAAGCGGTTGACAAAGTGATCGACAGCCCTAGATACCTACATAGACGACGAAAAAGTTCCGTCAGTAAACGTCGTTCCTACATTGCCTAGACCCTGTTCATACCGCTTCTCGTTGAAAAGAGGAATAACGGCACATTACGGAATATCTTTTCTCAGCCATGAAATTTGTCTCTGTTACTCTCCAGGTTTACGCCAGGCAGTGCGAAAGCGCATAGACAACGGCGACAATTGTTGTTGTTGACGGGTCGTCCATTCGGGGGGGGGGGGTGGTGCCAAATTAGTTCCGCTCTCCGAATCTCACTCCCCCTGGCCATCATCAGCTTCCGCGAGATCACGACGGATACAGTGAAATAAACCGCTCCGTAAGTTCCTTCCGTTCCAAAATGAGTCTAATTCTCTTACTTTTGCACACTCTCTCGCCTTAGCTTCGGAATGATTTTCCGGCGGATCTTTTTAATCCACTATTCTCTTCGTGATAAATCAATTATGACTGATTTCCTGAATTGAGCGAGCACGATGCTTTTCTCGTGCCGTAGCTTCTGCTTGCTTTAAAAAGTCTCAGAAACAAAAAGCCTCCGGGGACCTTAGAAAGAAAAAAAATGTCAAAGAGGTCGCTAGCAGACTGTTCCCGTTGAGGGTGCAGCACAGAATTTCGCTTTATTAGATTGCGAACGCGTCTATGGCATATTAGGGAGAGCGAATGGCCGACGATCGGGTTATGCACAATGCGATTATTTATGTGTGTGACTCACGAGATCCTGGAGGTGACAGGGGAATACTGGAGTTGTGCACAAGCGTAATTTCATCGACTATCTTTCATACAACATTCGTAATCGTGACACCTCCCATCACTAATATCAATGACGCACATTGGGGGAGAAAATGAGCTGGAAGAAAAGCGAGAGAAAGTTCTCTTTTTCTCTTTTTGGCGCTTTTTCACTGTTATGTTTCAGTGTTTATGCTCCGCATTCTACTATTCACAGAGGCGTGAAAAGTCAAAAAGAGAACTCTGCAGTAAATACAGAGTATTCTGGCGCGACGGCAGAATGTGGCATTTTGAAGCGTCCAAAACATAGCGTGCAGAGTGAAATATTTCACGCTTATATAATATCTTGCGATATGCTGCTGTAGGAATCATTAGAAAAAGGCTAAAAACTCCTGTAACTTTCCATGGTTCAGGACATTGTCCCGTCCTTGTCTTATTTACATATTCGACGAGCGAGCGATGCGGTATTATTGGAGGAAAAGGAACGTTGAGAAATCTTAGCAGCGCACTCCGCTAAATACAGTGAAACTCTCTTGGCAAAATGCCAGCTCAGGCTAATAGCCGGCTCCGGCTGAAGTTTTACGGTGGTTAGCGGAAAGAACTGTGCAGCTCTCTCAACGTTCGTTTTCCTCCAATAATATGAAGAGTTCAGGCGATGTAGGAGGAACGGCGTTTAGTGACGGAACTTTTTCCTTCGATAATCCATGAAACAATTTCGCACGTCCGCAGCCTTCCCGTCCAGAAGAAGAGTGCTCCTCACGCAATCCGTCATGGGGTTGGCTTCAAATGAAAATGCTTGGGTGTGGGGGGGGAGAAGAATAAGGGGAGGAAGAGGAGGAACAAGAGACGAGGAATAGGGGAAGGGGATGAACCCATTCGTCTTACTCTGCGTGAACTATGCAACTTCCGCTTTGCTTTGGAATTCCTCGCTATATGCAGCATTGGGAGGTCAGCGAAACGGAAGCTGAACGTTTTGCAGCGACTGATATTATTGACAAAAATCAGTATCGGCTCCGTCAAATGGGTGGGATCATAACTGAAGGAAATGTATTAGTCAACCATAACACAAGCTTTATATGATGATGAAATTGATAGATATTGTGCGGAATGAAAGGGCAAGATCGCTAAAAATGAGCGGACTAGAGAACGAAGATAGCAAAAATAGAGTAGAAAGTCTTCCTTTGGGATGGGCGAAAATTGGAAGATAACATGTGGCGGAAGTGGAGGGAAGAAGGAGAGGCACGGAGACTCCGTCGGAGAGGATATTGGCATGCAGGAAGAGGGAAGGGGGAATGGATGGAGGTGGTGAAGGTGGGAGTTAGGGTTGGAAATGCGGAGTAATTAACGAATGCGAACATCCCCTTTCGCTTGCTCCGTCTAAGAGATCTACAAAAAAGGACGATGATGTATATTCGAGAAGATTTCACTTTCCCCATTCTAGTAGGAGCTGGGAATAGGTGCCGAAAATTGGACCAGTAAAAAGAGGCAGATTGGCGTTTTCCCGTGCCGTGATTTTGTTAGCACAGCACACAAGGAGTAAAGAAGGCAAGGCGAGGCGGAGGAGGGGGAAATGAGATTATCTCAAACCTTGCCCTACTGCGATTTCTCATCTAGCTTTAGCTGGAGTTCGTTTGTAAGCGAGACAATCGTAACTAATGGTCTCTGGCATTGTTGAAAGGGTGAAATGACATAAAAATCGGAAGGCTAGGTTCCAATGTTCTTCCACGCTCAAAATAAAGAACTTGGAGCAGTCTGCATGCATGTTGTAATTGTGAATCTGCTTGAACTATAGCAATACAAAAACAACACCGAATAGCCTTGGCGTCGCTGTTATTGACGAAAATGTTCCGCCAGTAAAAGCCATTCCTACGTTGTCTCCCTTCTCTGACCAGCGCTTCTCTTCTAAGAAATGGGAATGGCGGCAATGGACGGAACATTTTCCTCAACCAGTACGATAGATTGGAGAGACGAAGAAGGAGAATAACAAGAATAGCAAGAAGGGGAACAATAACTCCGCTGCCTTCCACTCTCTCATTTCATGTCAAATTGCAGATGGATTACTTCCGCTATGAGACCTATTGGTGCCCTATTCATACATGACACGCCGTTTTTTTGCGCGCATCTTTCACTGTACGCGGATAATGAGCTTAAAGGAGCCGGCCAACGAGTACGGTAGCATTTGAATTCCCGCGCTACCCTGATATATCAATTTAGGCCTTTCCGCCCATCTTTTCCGATCGTTCTTTTTACCAAGATGATCAGAACAATGTAAAAAATCATTTTGTCAATAATTCAGAACTGTATCTCTTCTCAGTCGGCTAATATATCGGATTTTGTGAAAAAAGCGTTGCTCTTTGAACCTTCACTACTCCGCGGAGAGTGAATGAAATCGCATAAAACTCGGAATACCCGAGCAGGATGATTAGATATACTGAATGACGTAAAGAGCCAATATGGTTAGAAACTCGTGGTCCGGCTCCTTTAATTATGGCTGAGGATAATGTCTAGAGTGCGGCAGATGACTCGTGACGGTGATGGGTCATTTGAGAAGATGCATTTTGGAACCGGCCGTCTCGGAAGGGAGGCAAGGAATGAGGACGAGAGAGAAGTGCACGTAATGGAATTATCCTTTTTGTAAGTTTCTGTTTTGGAAGTGGACGTTTTGGAAGCAAATACGAAATATTCTAAAACACATATCATGCTTTAGGAACAGAGGAATAAAGCATAGTAACTTCACGTTTAATAATTGTCTTGAAGTAAAAGTGTCCATGCGTATGATATGAGCACGATCCATCACAATTATGCAACAAAAGGAAAAAAAGTAATATCAGTTTTTTTTCATTATTGATTTATTTCCAAAACGGCCACTTCCAAAAAGGATAATTCCATTACGCCCACTTCTCTCTCGTCCTCATTCCTTGCTCCCTTCCGAGACGGCCGGTTCCAAAACGCATCTTCCCAAATGACCCGTCACCCTCATGACCAAATCATGAAAGTGCACTCTTTGTCTACGAGGACATTGAGAGCTATCCAATGATGTCAGAAAATGCATATGGTAGATATTGCCAGGAGGGGCCCTTTCAAAATTATACCGTTCATTTTTGAGTGTGTAGAGGAAAGCGGGAGAATGTTATTGAATCATCGAATGAAACAGAAATAAAACAAAAAAAAGAAAAAGAAAAGGCTGAATCAGCCGAATATTGAAATGCGGCATTTTCATTTCAACCCACTAGGATATTAGTCAACATCGCTGACTGCAAGATTTTGATATTAGAAGCGCCATTGAGCGCCATTGAGATATACAGTATGTCGAGTATGTGAAAAGTAGCATGTCGATATATTGTATTACTACATATAGTGGAATAAACCCATCCATCAGTTTCTCCCGTTCCGAAATGAGCCTAATTTTCTCAATTTTGCACATTCTCTCGCCTTATATTCGGAATGATTTTCCGATGGATCTTTTTAATCACTATATCTACATTTGACATACCAGTTTCAAATATTTATAATTTTTCTGAAAAGCATCATATTTCAGAGAATGAGATCCACGTCCTATCCAAGACGGCAATTTCTCAAAGGAGAAAACTATGTCTAGGAATTGAGAGGAATTGAGGAGAGGGATGTATATAATATATCGAACTTTTCGTGTTTTTTTCTTTCGTACTTGCTTAATAAGGATAGGAATCGAACAGGATCAGGGTGAAACAACATAATCTTCATTTATTTATCAATTCGCCACGAAAACTACAATCTCAGACGTTCCGTTGCCTTGGTGGGAGACGTGCTTAGCACACCACCTTTTCTTTCTTACGGTATGTGTCGAGGGTAACAGGACTGAAATACGGGTGATCAGTGACATTTCGATCTCTGATATAGCATACTTTATGACGTAGGTTCCGTTGCCAATTGCTTCCTTCGGTATGACGAATTTAGTAACACGCTTGCATCCCTGAATTCGGATATGATAAGAGGAAGTTGCGCCCCTCATCACTGAACAATCAATGGTTTTCCCGCACTGTACATTTTCAGTAGCAACGCAGCCGCTGAAGCCTGTAGAAAATATCGAGAAATGAGATTGAAATTATTCTTTTTTGAACCATAAAACATAAAAAGATATGAAGTTTCGCGAGATACTCATTTTTTTCTTTTCATAATCAAAAGCAAACAAAATAAAACAAGTGTGAAAGTGAAGTGCATCCAATAAAACCGCAACCTTTATGCGTCACAGCATTCCAAGCGTTCTAATAGCGAATAGCGGTTTCCGCACATAAGATTTGATCCGGCAAGCGAATAAGTGAACCAAAAATTATGAATTTAAAACCTTAAGTCCGCTACTGTGAGCTTTATAAGCTCTGAAATTTTGGTGGAGATTGGTTCAGCTACTCTTGAGATAAGTCAAAAAAAGTAGTCAATTCGCTATTAGACACATTCTTCACCGGGCGGAATGCTGTGGCGTTCTCTTACCTTTCGCACGTTGCAGGTATGCGTGAACAGAAGAAACGGGTCAATTGATCCAGTTCTCTGCATACAAGATGTTAGTAAGTGATTATTAAAAATAAGTAGCATTTAATCATTTTAAAGTAAACTATTTTGGAGCGTATGGTTCTCGAGTTCCGATAATGTTTTTTTTTAAATTAAAGGAGCATTATAAATTAAAGGATATTGTTTTCCTACTTAAATTTTTTTCAGTTATACGGTTCTTACCTCATTCTCTCCTCCGGTTATGTTGAATTTACCCATATCATCACTGTGGACGGTAGCTAGGAGGTCGTTTGAGTCAACTTTAAAACAATATATTTCCTTAGTTATTGCAAAATAAATAGAATAATAAATGAAAATGGAAAAAGGAACACTCACACGTGTCTTGTTCCCATAGTTCAACAAGAATATTACTTTGCGCCATCCGTTGGCATAAAATTTGTCCTGATACGGTCACAGACTGAAAATATTGGATTGATTGGTTTCGAATCGTATTTTTTATCATGCGAATGCAGAAGAATAAGAAAATGAAGGAAACAATCGAACGTCATGAACTGAACTAAACTAGAACTAGTAAAAATAGATCCTTACCTGCATCTTAGCTTCGAGCTGTACTCCTGTGGAGAGTATGTAGAGGAGAACAGACAGAAGACACTTCATTTGCACTGACACTTTTTCATTAAAAAGCTGTATTAGATAGCCTTATTAAAAGCCGTTTGCCCTGTTTTCGAAATAGAGCAATGCGAGGTATGTAAATATGTGGTAAAAAACATATTCCTGTTCGGTCGAGACAAAAGAAAATCGCAGATTTGGAGCAAAGCGAGGAAAGGCGATTATTTATTGAGCTGGGTGGACGACTCATAATGTGAAAAAGACGCCCCGCCTCCCTTTTGGGGGAGGGTTGGTGTAAATACCATGTATCATCACAGTGTTGAGTCGCAATGTAAGGAGTAACCGGGTGATGTCAGATAATGCATATGGTAGATATAGAATGGAGTAGGCCTTTAATCTACTTCTTACTAGTAAATCATTGCAAATTTTGTATGTACCTTGCATTACTCTCTTAGATTTTCGATTTTCGAGAAAAGTTCAAAGAAGATATCAACTTTTCAATATCTCGAGCAAGTTTGAAGCATTTTGAAAATTTTGAAAACTGGATTTTCGAAGTTCGAATCATTTTTGGTAAAAAAACGTCATTTGGAAAACGATTTTCGGGTATTTATTATAGTAGAGTTAAAGGGAGATGGAAGCCAAAAAAGATTGCCTTTCATATGAAAGTTTGTCACCTAAATAAAACCAAAACCAGGGCGCATAAAATGTATATTTCGCGAGATTTTTAATTTTCCATTTCCTAGCCATGGCACAGGCTTACTGTGCTTGGCGCATAGTAACAAGGTAAATGACATCGGGGAACTCACGGATCAAATAAATAGTTCTCGCTACAGAAATTTTTTAAAAATATTTTTCAAACGCTACTATCTTTATTATCGTCTAAGAAACGAATTTTGCAAGTATGGGAATGCTCTAGAATAAGATATCGAAGTGAGTGAATGCTTTTTGAGATCATCACCAGCAAGGCTTTCACATAGTACGTATTAGAATTGGATACGTAGTTTATGTAGTTAAGAAAATCGGAACGTATAAATAGTGATTCCGCCGCTATTTTGTTTAGCGAATTTTTCACGCTTTGAAACGATGCCATTTCATTACAAGGCAAGATTCCGGGAAAATGGATAGCTTTTTGAGACCAGCGCCACCTAGATAGAGTTTCACATAGTAAATACACACTAGAAGTCGATTAGATCACTCTGTAAGGCATCGGAATCCGAACGATTATAAGTATCTTTCCTTTTTCTATACTATAGTTGCAATAGAATCAGAATTCATATTAAGAAGTATTTAGTGCTCTGGAAGCGACATTCCATGGCACACGTACAGCGAGGGTGCATCAGTTCAGTTCGGCAAATTTAGTTGACTAGAACGAGGCAGTGCGTGAATAGTTTCTTACTGCCGAAAAAAAGAAATGAGCATAACTCCGGTCTTCTGGTGTAACATAATTCGAAGTTCATAGCATCTATTTTGCATCTTGCAGCATACATCGCGCACTCGAACTTGCAACATGTATGATGCTTGCGGGTAACATACATTATGTAGCCTCTATTCAAATTCGCTATTTCACGGAGGGCGTTGCTTTACGGATGCAATGTGATTTCAATTTCATCATCCACTTTTCAACCGAATTTCTATAATTATTTATCATTGTTGCCTCGTTCC
>LS821902.1:237997-260182 GCA_900490955.1 Micoletzkya japonica
TCCCAATTCAGAGAGCGAGAGACTCTTCTACGTCACATTTGCACGTATCCCCATCCACTTCCTTTATCGACAGTTCAAGTCCTTCTCCTCCTATGATAGACTTCAACGATTCAAAAAAGCTTATCTTAAGCAATTTTTTAAACATTTTGAAAGCATCAATAGTGCTCGCTTGCTTTATAGATGTACATAGTCCGTTCTAAAATTAAAAAAGCTTATTACTGACTTTCTAAGGTCTACATTTGGAGTTTACTGTTTACCACTGCTTTGGGTGCAGATAAATTGGTCTTGCTATGTCAGTATTGGTATTGCACTATTTACGTTGGAACACTTTCGGGTCTTTTTTTCGGGTCTAACACTTTCGAATTGACACTTTTAGATATGCTTGAATGCACTGAGCGAAAATACCCTAGCCAGCTAGGGAATAATTCCCCACCATACCAACGTGAAAATTCCCTAAAATTTCCGCCTCCCCCTACTGTTTTTGGAGAACGATACCGTAGCCCGCTAGGGTAATTTCACGACGGTGCCGTGGGCTAGTTTTCACTCATTGTCAGTGTGTTTGTCTTCGGCTTTCTGCTTCCACAGACGCATCTCGATAGAGAATCAGAAAGTAAAAGGGAGGGAGTCAGAGAGAGGTAACAAGTAGAGGAAGGGAAACCGTCAAAAGTTACCGTGCCTAACAGGAACCAGCCATTCTTTCCGTATGCGCCGCATAGAATATAGGGAGTGAGGGAGGGAAAGAGACTGAGAGGTAAAGAGATAGGAGGGAGAGGGAGAAGAGGTCTCGAGAGGTGTATTACTACATGTTGTCTTCTTCTTCTTCTTCGTCCCCGCAATTGCCTCTCTCGGATCGATTCAGCCATCTAGAATGAACTCAAATATTATCATTCCGCCAGTCGCCTCATTCCTATTTCTGACAAGAGAGCGAAGCGGTATGAAGAGAGTGCAGATGAAGTAGAAATGACGTTTACTGACGGATCGTTTTCGCCTCAACCGTAGCTGAAGATGTAATATAGTATATAATATAGTAGATGTATACCAACCGTAACCAACGCTGAGAGAAGGTTCCCCTACTTTCAGTCCTTTTTTTACTAAAAAAACAGGCGAGGTAAAACCGTCAGAGAAAGGCGCAAATTCTATGCAAAGGGCGAGGGTGACTGTGTCCACGTACTATTTTGATTTTCGCCAATTTTCTTTCACCACCTGCTGCGCATTTTGTCCGGTATAATTTGGAGCTGAATTGCACTTTTGCATTTCGTGGCCTTGAAGAATGATCATTAGTAGGTTGAAAACTGTTATAACACAAGGCATAACCCCGCTCGAGCCTTACCTCCCCCCTCTAAATTCTGTTTTTGCCTTCCATCAAGCGCGTATTTCTCTGTACCGTTCCCACCGTCTCCCCGTTCACTCGTATTCCCCATTCTTCGTCCTCGTCATTCATTTCCGGCTAGCCGGGAATTAGACACCTATTTCCCGGCAGATAATTATAACTAAAAGCGAACTGTACAACTTTATTCATATCAACTTTTTATCATGTTTAAGATAGCTCGTAAAATCCATGTAAAAATTTTACAACGTAGAAAGAATGGGTAAAAAGAGCGGGAATTCAAATTTCAAAATCTTTCTTAGCCAGAGTGTGTTCCGTGCAGAGACTAGTTAATTACGATTGGCTGCTATCTGCGAGCGAATCTTCTCTCTCTCTTCCTTCAACTACTTGACTACTCCTTATTTCCCTCTTCTCTCATCCCTCCCCCTCCCCATCTCCACCCTCACCTCTTCCCTTTTATGTCCCTCCTCTCCTCTCCCCCATTCTCCTCCTCTCATTCATAGTTTCTTCCCCTTTCCTCATCTATTCTACTGCAACTCCTCTTCCTCTTCCTTCCCCCCCCTTCTCCTCTCCTTTTCAGCCCATTTTCCATTTCGTTTCCGCGTTCGCCTCGTTTTTGCACTTCCGAACCCCTTACTTCGAGAGAACTTTAGTCTTGTGACGCAACCATCAAAATGTACGAGATAATCATCAAATCTGGTATTATTTTCACGTTTCAAAGCTCCGCCGATTGCGATATCCAGAAATACACGGAGTGCCAAACGCAGAAAAGAATTGCCATTATAATCTCCGTATTTTACTTTATCTATTAAACCGTCGCTTGAGACGTTTATAACTCGCGATTTCCCAACATACTCACACTCACTCTTCTGCACCTGTGATATCCCCGGCCTCTCGCTCTCCTCGCTTTTGCCCTCCTCGATCAATCTCTCTCCCTCTTACCCTCTCAACGTCCCCTCCCTCTCCTCTTTCCCCTCCCTCCCTAACCCTCCGTCTCTAGTTAACGTCGTTTAACATCGTTTTACGGCCTTTTATCAGTCCTGGGTCTTAGGATGTGAATGAAAAGAAAGGGGAGGAGGAAGGCTTTGGAGAGGACGTTTTGTATTTAGACGAGCGTCACGAGGTATTATGTTATCACGAATATGTCTGCACCCTCTTCATACCGCTTCGCTCTCTCGTCGGAGATAGGAATGAGGCGACTGACGGAACACGGAGTTATCTAGATCAATGTTATGCCTTCTGCTACCTCTTTCGCGTTCTTCAACATGCTGCTTTACTCATTCATAATTCTCAGATCCTGCCCCTACCCCAGAGATTTCCTACCTGCCGCACACCTCACGGTGTATTCGATAAATAAATACAAAAGATATTTGCTCTGTTTCACTAGGCGCCAATTTCATGCTTTCAGCTGCCTTTCGTATCTGTAAAATTGCTTTTTTTTAAAGATTCGCTGATATCTCGCTCCCTTTCGCTCTCGGTTCGTTTCTCATCTGTACACTTGCTGCACTCTTGTGACCACCGCACAACATTACCATATCAAGTGATGTCAGGAAGGGACAGAATTCTCCCTCTCTCTCTATTTCTCTTCCTGGAGAGAGGTAGAGGACGGTTGAAAGAGAGTCGCCCGGCGCATTTTATATGCATGTGCTAGGTGCAGGCGAAAACCCCCGCCGCCTCGCAGATGGATTTTCATGAAAGGAACGAGGGTTCACGAAATTCAACGCAAATCGGGAAGACTAATTCCCGGCTTTTGCGCTATTCTGAATCCCTACCAACTATGCATTATAGACCGCAATCGTCAGTAAACTCATTCCTACGTCGGGGCGGATTTTCCTCAACCTATCCGACTTTAGCTATATTTCGTCATCCCATGTTTTGCTTAACCGATACCAGTGCAGCTCGTAAGCCAATACGCAAAGCCCCTTCCAGCCCCTCCCTCACCCAATCTCACCATAGCATGATATGTCCAAACTTCCTCATTCGTCCTTGCTATCTCTGCGCCCTCTCCAAATCTCCTACTCTCTCGCTCGGTCCTCTGTCCAAGTGAATTATACTGATATTTCGTCGTGCCCTCGCTTCGAGCTCCCTTTGAGGCTTTTCTTTGATGTCTAGCGGCTTTGCTGAGTTTTAAGTTATTTTTAGTTTGTTTTTAGATGGAATTTGGATAAGAGTTTCCGATTGGAATCTTAACCAGTCGAATTTCAGTTTATTAATTAAAATTCAGCCTTAGACTTACTTCTTACCAGCAAATCACTGCATTTTTTCCGTTTATTTTTTTTGTATGTATGCCTGTTTTGAAACTTTTCTGAATTTTGAATGAAAAAAATGCACTTTAAAAAGATGCACCTTTCCATCTTTCCCCGTGTCTCCTCCGTTCTTCCCTTCACCCTCCTTGTATTTATTCGGTGTCTATTTGTTCTATCGCTAAATCACCGTCATCTTCACTGATACTCTTACCGCGACTTTCTCCCGTATCCACCTGGATATCGCGCAAAACTGTACTGTAGCTTAGCTGTAACAACTTTATCGCGCGCAAGAAAACGGCAGAGACTACCCAGTTTGTATAGTCCGAGTATATTTGCGGCCTTCTAAATACCTGGAAAACTTAAGAACTAATAGTTTTCCAAATAATTTTAGTTCCTTATTTTATTTTTTTTCGGAAATGCATCATAGGACATTCGCGAAAAAGCTAGCTGGAACGCGCTAATCACCAAGTGGTTTCCCTCTCCGCTCTTCCTCGTAATTGGTATCTAGGTATACTTTCTGGAGACTCGTCTCTCTCTCTCTCTGTAAACATGCACGTCTATCTAGCCGAATAAACGTGGTCTCTCCTTTTCCGCTTACAAATTAATCGACTTCTCTCAATTTTCCCTGTCCGGTATTCGGAATACTTCGTAGATATATCTTTTCGTTCCACGATATGGGAGTTCCCTAAACGCATTCTTCATTATTCACTCATGCGCTTTCGCTCGAGCATCCACTGACATTGCGCCCTGTATGTATCAGAAAGACTCCATCCTGTGCCGTTTCCCTCACGTTATTTCGCACAGTCTTCTAAGTGTTAAGCAAACGAGCCACCAAAATGCTTAGAATACGGTGTTTTCCGTGCGAGAGTTCCTACCGAAATCAGGACTATTTTTAGGCATCATCTCGTTCGCTTAACACTTTCACTGTTGTCAGAACACTGTGTTTCGTTGTGAAAAGCGTGACCTTACCGCGAGCATTCTACTCCACATTGCCGGTTAACCACAACGAAAGGCTAACTAACTGCGGCAATAAGAAACACGATGAAGATTAGCGAAAGGTATATTACTATCCAGAAAGGTTTAGTCGCAAGCTTAATGATATTACAGTCCCCCGTTTTCCTCAATCTGTCTCTCGGTCTCAAGTTTTTCTTCCTTGCAGCTGGCGCGAGAGAGATAGAGGGAATGAGGAAGAGAGAGACAGAGAGAGAGAGAGGCTGATATGCCATAGCCTCCCACCCTTGTATCAGAGGAGGGGAGGGGAGAAGCTCTCTCCCCCCCCTACTCTCGCCGTCTGGCGCTCTCTCTCTCCTCCTCTCGCTCTCTGCCCGCCTTCCCTTGCCTCAGGGGCTGGCAATCGATAGGGAATGCCAAGAGCCCCCGCCGACCTCAACTATTTTCTCTCTCTCTCTTTCTTTCTTTCTTTCTCTCCCTCTCTCTCTCTCTCTCTCTCTCTCTCTCTCCTCTCCCGTTGAGAGTCTCCTCCCGCCTTGTGCCTCTTGTACGTGTGACATTTCGCCCCGTGACATATGTCATTTAGGTGACATATATGTCACCACCTTGTTGACAATGACATTGCCATCTCCGGGTCTAGATTCGCGTTGCTTTGTAGCAGAGCTGCTCTGGAATAGAAAGGCTGCATTGAGCCGATAGATTCGCTGAAATGTCTACTTTTCATAGCCTACATTATTATTCACCGTAGCGAACGACTGGAATCTCGGGTCTCGAGACAGCAAGTCCGCTCTGCGTAAATAAATATCTCCTTTTGACGCGTTTTACCGGTTATGTTTCACGCTTCGACACGTGCCGAGGCATGCCGGCAGAGCGTGAAAGGTGAAACATAACCGTGGAAAAGTGCCAAAAAGGGGAACCCTGCAGAGTAGTCGCACACAGTGTTCTAAATGTTAAGCGAACGAGCCAAAATGCTTAGGATACGGGGGTTTTCCGTGCGAGAGTTCCTACCGAAATCAGGGTTATTTTTCGGCATCTCGTTCGCTTAACATTTTGACTGTTGCCAGAACATTGTGCGCATCGCTCATGGAAGTGCGCGAATCGATTACGGGGGAACCCACTACGTCCTGCATAGATTCGTATGCAAATTAAGAGAGTGGAGGCGAGAGAGCATGGAAATTTGAGAGACGCAGAGACATTCGGAATTTCGGAACGCGCGGACTGGTAAAACGTCGTGGAACCTATGAGACCTCTTACGGACAACGTTAGAGGAGTGTTCCCGCTTTATTTTTAATTATTTAGATATTTACTGATTTATCGAATGCGCATGCAGCGTGCGGTCGTTTAGTCGCAGCACTTTGCTAGGTTGCAGGTTGCTGATAATAACCGGTGCTTGTTCAGTTTTGTCTCATTCGTGCTTCCGACGAGAGAGCGAAGCGGTATGAAGAGAGCGCAGACAAAGTAGGAATGCGATTACTGACGGAACAATTTTTCGTCAACAATAATGTGAAGCCTTTCACCATTATCAGCCCATCGCTCCGTTTCTCTCACAAAGTCAGACAGCCATATCGGAGCACGTGTCTTTCCTATCTCCCTCTCCCTCTCTCCCTCTCTCTCTCTCTCTCTGTCTCTCTCTCTCTCTCTCTATCTCTCTCTTTCGCTTCTTTCCCTCCAGACCGTGTGATCCACACACCGTACACGGTCTACTTTTTCCCGTTAATTTCGTACCATGTGAATTAGACGAAATCACGCTTTTGCCATAACACCCATCCAAGGCAACTTCGCCCTGCCAACTCGAAATTTGCATATTACCATATTTTGGAAATTTGCGTATTACGAGGGGGGGGGGGCTTTATCGCATGCCCCTTAGCCTTGTTTACCGTATATCAAGGTAGCGCCTCTCTCGCTCGCTCACTCTTGCCTCTACTTGGATATGCATGGAGAGTAGTCTGGGATATGGAAGGGGGGGGGGGAGAGGCTTCTCCCCTCTCCCCACCCTCTTCCCTCCTAACTCTCCCTCCCTCTATCCCGACTCACTCGCTTGTCCGTGAAACACACTATTTCATTACACATTTGAGCCAATGCGTGTGTGTGTGAGGGAGAGGGATAGAAGGGGTGGGGAGGGATGGAGGTAAAGAGGGAGTCGATATTTAGCGCTCTTTCTCAATTGTCATTTACAGGCCCCCCCTCCGCTCCCTCGTCTAGATATGTTTCAGCACACATTGTGGAGATACAGCTAGAGACGCTTACCGTCACCTACCTAGCAGAGCGCCGCTTTGCTCTTCGCATTCTCGCACCTTCACAATCTACCAACATCCTGCCTTGTTTTCTACACTTCCCTATAAGCGCAGCACAGCATTCCAAGCGTTCCAATAGCGAACAACGGTTTCCGCACATAGGATTTGATCCTGTAGGAGAATAAGTGAACCAAAAATTAAGAATTTAAAGACTTAAGTTCTCTACTGTGAATTCTATAAGCTCTGAAAGTTTGGTAGAGATTGGTTCTGAAACTCTTAAGAAAATTCAAAAATAGTAGTAAATTCGCTATTAGACATATTCTTCACCGCGCGGAATGCTGTGGCAGTAGATAGTTTATCTTCTCATCCTCCGGACCGATCTTTTTTTTCCATTTTACGGTTGTTTTCTACAGTAGCAAGTACGAGATATTCTGCATTCCCTTGAACATTCCTGCTATGATAACGATGGAGCGTAGCCAAAACACAAGGCCATTATGAATCACTTGCTCGAACCTTCCCTTCTAAGCGTTTTCCATTCCTTTGCTGAGTTTAAGCTTAGATATGCTCAAAAGTAATTAGCAGAAAAAAACGTAAGTATAGTATTGCTCTCTAAAAGATACAATATGTCGTTAGTGATGTCAATTACCAGCCGGCTGCAGGGTAGGCACTCCATATTGTAGTGTAAGCGAAGGCATGGTTGATGTCCCAATTCGTCAGGAATAGGAACGGGGGAGAACTCACGTCGCACGTTAGTTGAGTCATAAGGAGGTGGATGCGACAATGTTCGTTCCCTCAGTCGTCCGATTCCTTCTGCCTACGAGAGAGCGAAGCGGCGTGGTGGGAGTGCAGACAAAGTAGGAACCCCGTTTACTGACGGACCACTTTTTTTCGTCAGTAATACCCCTCGAAGTAGTATTGAACTATACTATGCTTTGATGATTATTTTCTTCCAAGTTTTATAAAATAAAAAAAGTTAAAGAAAGTCTTTGAATGTAAATTGTCGCATAGCATGACGTCACGATGGCACATAAAGGAGCAGCAGAGATACCTTACCTTGTCTACTAAGAGAGAGAGTAAACAACGTGCTCTCTTTCTCTATTTCTCTCCCCGCGTAACGCTCTCTCTCTTCCCTCCCTCCCTCTCTCCCACAACACATCCTCCTTCCTCCTCTGAGAGAGAAAAGGGAGAGAAAGGGAAGCGTTGTAATCGATCGTGATACACCCATCAAGCACATGTATTTGTGCGGCTGCGAAATGAGACCATAGAGTGGAGGGGAGGGAAAGGGGAGAGATGGGAGGGTTTCTGATCCGACTCTTCTTCTCCTCAATGTCGACCTCACTTCGCACCCACACTCTCTCCCCTCTCTGGCTTTTTGAGAATGATGATGGGAGTGTGTAGAGAGGGGAGAGACGAGCCGATATATTGCTATTTCCTCCACCCGCCTCTCGCTTGTCGTGTGCGCCGCTTTCCGCTCTTTCGCTGTCTGTGCCCTCTCGCTTCTGCGTGCCCTCTCCCCCCCCGTCCCCTCTGCCGATGACATCTCTTCCCTGTGTTTCACCCTCTCCCCCCCCCTCTTTCCCATATTCTCTCTTCCATTTTCTACTCTTCCCCTCTCCCTTCCAAGTTCTTCAACACATTATTGTTCGCCCTTGCTCAAGACGATCTCATTCCTTTCCTCCATCGTTCTATTGGCCAAAATGTTCCGTGAGTAAACTCATTCCTACTTTGTCTTCACTCTCTTCACACCGTCGTAAATAGGAATGTATGGCTTTGCTAAATGTTTCGTCGTTCACCTCAGTCCTATTCGCGACATTTTGGCGCCAACGGTATTTGTTTATCCCCTACATTCAGTCCACGACGTATTACACAGAGCTAAATTTCCCCAGCAGTCTGGGAAAACATTCCCTAGGAGGAAATTTCGCTGAGTGTATTTTTGTACCTATTATCCGGATTCTCTCTTCGCAACTGAAAATGCCTCTCACAATCTCTCACAATATCGCATGCCTCTCACAATGCGCGCTTGCTTTTTTCGTTATCTTTGATGCATTATATTTATAGCATATTATTAGCGTCTTGCGTCTTTCCGTGTCTCGTGCTCTAATCCCCCTAAATCACCGTAGTATCCCCCAATCCTTCCAGGTCCTCCCCCTCCTCATTCTCTCTCCGCCGTTTCGGGTTCGAACGATGCAGTAGGAAGCGAGCGGTCTACTACCCTAAGAGCGACCTAAGCTTAAGGTAAGGCTAAGGTCGTCTCTTTAACGTAGCTAAAATCACCTCCTTAAAAGCTACGTTAGGTTACGGTTCCCTTCTTAAGGAAGCTAGGGTAGGCTAAGGGTTACCTCCTTAACCTCACCTCTTGAATTAGACTTCTCGACATGCGCGCCTTGGACGGGGTGAAGCCAGTGGATAGAGAATCCCTTCCTCCGTCTATAGTCTAGAAAATCGGAACGTATAATTCGTGATTCCGCCGCTACGGTGTTTAACGAATTTTTCACTATTTCGTTAAACACCGTAGCGGTTTAACGAAATATAGACGCGATATCACAAACATTGATATGTTTTTGAGATCACTAACATCTAGTCTTTCTCATGATACACGCTAGAAGTTGATAAGATCTCTTTGAAAGGCACAGAAATCATCGCTACTAACGGAACGATTATATCTTCCCTTTTTCTCTACTATACATCTTGCCCTGCTACGTACCCTGAGCGATATTCCCTTAGCGGCTGGAAAATTATTCCCAAAACCAGGAGGCCGACATTTTTGGGGAATTTTCGCGCTAGTGCCTTATTCTGGTAGAAAAAATTCCCCCGTCGAGCCTATTTTTCTACGACTTACAATTAGCAGTGAAAGCCTTTCTTGCACAATAGACTACTTTCTAGGTGGAGATCTACGATGAAAAAGCGTAGCTTCTAACTAAGCCTTGGTCCGTTTCAATACAAAACTTCTCCCGAGGTGTAGTATCCTCTCGCCATCCATCTCTTGCACATAACTTCGACTTCGACTACTCTCGACGTCCCATAGTTGGCTTCTCAATCGATTTTTCGCACCCTCCCTCCCTCGTCTCTCCTCTACTTCTGCTCGACGCTTGAAACGAGAAAGCGACGAATACCCGAGTAGATGCAAGGGCATTCTGAGCCTGCCTCATAGAACATTTTATGCAAAGTTATCTCAGTACTAACTTGCCTTGATCACTGCTCATGCTTATCTATTCGGGAAATGTGTGGGTAAAATATCACAGAACCTCTTATTTAGTTACCCGAATCATGCTGATGACTGAACGTTAAATCATTCAAAGTCTTTTACCTCTGCTTATCAGCATTTTATCCCTAGCGTCTTGGTGGCATGGAGTTTACTGACGGCACTTTTTCGCCAATGCTATGTGCGTACCGCGCCCTACCGTTCCACTCTCTTCCGGTCCCATCGCTATCCCGTTCTGCTTCTCCCCTTCAGTTCTCTCACTCTTCTTCAATGTAGAGCAGTAGAAAGCGGACGATCTTGATGAATTTTATACAAAAAACGTGAAGTATATTTTTTTAGAAATTTTTCTTGTTGCTTGATAACTTCAGCTCTTTCTTCCTTCTTATAAATACTCATCCTCTTTTCTCTCCTTATCCGCTTTTCCAATTGCAGTAGTGCAGGTTCTTATCAGTCACACGATAGGAGGGAAAGCAGGAGAGGGGTTTCTCTCTCTCTCCCCTCCCCCTCCCTCTCAAATTGTCAAGATACATCTGGAATCGTTTCCCCCCAATCCCTCCGTATCCTTCCCCCCACACCCCCCCTTCCCTCCTTCGTCTCTCTCTCAAGTAGATACGCACTCAATAAGGGAATTAGGGAATTAGGGAATTTTTTGACATAGAAGAAGATTTTTTTTGATTTTGTGGAACAAACTTTGCGGAACTACGACAGAATCTTGTTGTTCTGGGAATCGTGTCTTGTACTATAATTCTTCGTAGATGGTTGACGAAAACGTTCCGTCAGTTTGCTCACTCCTACCTTTCGAATAGCGGCATGAAGAGCGAAATCTCCGGTTTATTATGCTGAGCTCACGTCATTTTGCATTTTGCCTTGCTACAATTCGACAAAGTCTACGTCGCTCCTTTCTTTCTGTCTAATAAATATGCAAGCCCTGATCGTTTTGCGCCCGATTTGATGCTTCCCAAACCACCTTTTCATGGTTTTACCCTAATTTTAAAAAAATGTATGCATGGAAAATTTTAATTAAATAATTTACAATTTATTTATTATTAAAGGGACGTGGAAGCGAGAAATTTTGTGAAACCGAACATGACCATACTTCTAGAATATGTTTCTGAGACGATAATAAAGCACAGTATTCTAGACCTTTTGAAAGCGAAAATAACAAAGACACCATATTTTTAAGCTTCTAGGAGACGGTAAGTGTTTGATTGATGTTAGCTTGAGTGCCCAACCATGGAGTCCTTCCTTCGCCATTCCTAATATTTCATTCGTTGTGTGCGGCACACCGATCTACCGTATTAGTAAATTTCGGAATGATTTTTCGCTTTCCAAAGGTTTTGCATTGCGGTAGAACGCTGTGAAAGATAATAGTGTTTGAAAAATATTTTAAAAAAATTTCTGCGGCGAGAGATATTTATTTGTTCCGGGAATACGTCGATGCCGTTTACCTTGTTCCTATGCGCTAAACGCCGTAAGAATGCGCCTTGGCTGGGAAACCATTTTTAGGATATCTCGCGAAGTAGACATTTTTGTGCACTCTGGTTTTGGTTTTTATATTATTTAGGGGATGAACTTTCATATGAAAGCCTTCCATGTCCCTTTAAAGGGAGGAAGCAGCCTTTAATCAAATGATGAAAAACATAATGACAATAAAAAATAGAAGAAAAAACTCGAAAATTGCATGTTTTATTTTTTCGTTCCGGGCTTCCGTCGTTGAGAAGAATGTCGCTTTTGGCTTAGTTCCTTTCGCTAAACACAGTAGCATCATCGTCTTTGGTCGAAATTTCAAAAAATCATTTCTCGAATACTATTAATTTTTATTATTTCTCCTTTTGTTTTTATACAAATTACGACAAGATCTTTCATATAAGCTTCACTTGAAAATCACTTCCATCTCCCTTTAAAAGCGCTCTTTTTCAGTTTCCTCCTCTCCTCTCCTCCCCTCGCCTCCTCCCACTCCTCCTCTCCCTCCACAGCCCCGATGGCCTCCACGAGCGCTGGCACAGGTACGGTATACCGGGGGGGGGGGTCCGGGCCGGGTTTTAGAACGTAGGTTACGGTAGTTCTCACTCCGGTCCTCACTCCGGCTCTCCGCCTTGCAGAGGCGGGCTCGTCGACGAACAACCAGCTGATCAAGAACGACCGCGGCCCGATCCCGCGTCCCTTCAACGAACGCGTCGTCAAGAGTGCGTTTGCGTCTTGCGTCTTTTTTTAAATTTTGCGTCTTCCGTCATTTACATTTTTACGTCTAGCACCTTTCTAAATTTGCGTCTTTCGTCTTTTAGATTTTGTGTCTTGCGCCTTTTATATCTTCCGCTTTGCGGTTTTTTAAGTTTTTTTGCTTATTGCGTCTTTTTGCATTTTACATCTTGCATCTTTCGTCTTTCCGTGACGATGTATTCATCTATCTGATCCTCCGGGTACGGTCGATGCTGATGCATTTCATAGTATAAATAGCCAGCCATTGGTTTTGTACTTATCATAAATATGAAAAGATTAAATCCACTATTTACCCTCTCTCTTAGCGAGGCTTCCCTCCTTAGCACTTGAGAGGGTTCCCGGCGGGTAGGGGGCTATAAAACGGATCTATAAACCGCGCCGGAATCGATGCAAGGTGAAGCATATGCAGGGGGAGAGGAGAGGGGGAGGGGGAGAGAGGAGGAGAGGGAGAGATCCGCCGTAGCTAGGCGATGGAGTGACGTGGAGGTCGACGACTTGTAGTGGGCCATGAA
This sequence comes from Micoletzkya japonica, assembly GCA_900490955.1. Lineage (NCBI taxonomy): Eukaryota > Metazoa > Nematoda > Chromadorea > Rhabditida > Diplogasteridae > Micoletzkya > Micoletzkya japonica. Next base: position 250,690 of record LS821902.1, read on the forward strand.
ATGGGAGAGGAGGAGATGGAGGAAGAAGAGAGGATGAGAAGCATATGCAGAAATAAGAACGCGAAAATACGATTATCGCCTGTTCTAGAAAAAACTGTAAAAGTTTCCCGTTGGCTTACCTGAAAGAAGAAGCTTCATTTTATATTTCTAAAAAATATTCGCCTTTGCGCATGTAAATCGGCTCACTGCCTGCCTCAGGCAATCTGTATCTCCTATTCTACTGTAATTAGCACGACCCTCATATATGATGAAAAAACTGCATCTTAATAATATCTAACCATTGTGCTGCAGACAGATGCCCAAAAGCTTTCCTCTCGCCGCTTGATTCTAAGAAGTGCTGTTGAAGGTCAATTATAGTGGAATAAACCGATCCGTCCGTTGCTCGCCTTCCAAAATGCGTCTAATTCCCTCACTTTTGCACGCTCTCTCGCTTATTGATATTCGGAATGACAAACTGACGGATCTTTTTATTCCACTATATTGACGAAAACGTTCCGTGCTTCGTCTCAGTAGCGCTGCAGTAGCGAGTAGCAATCATTGAGCTGAATTGTAGTTTTCCAAAATTTGGTAGATTCAGCAGCGGCTTAGGCTCTTCTTGTCTCGTACGCTATCACAATGTTCTAAATGTTAACCGAACGATCCAAAATGCTTAGTATACGGTGTTTTCCGTGCGAGAGTTCCTACCGAAATCAGGGTTCATTTTCGGCATCTCGTTCGCTTAACATTTACACTGCTGTCAGAACATTGTGCTATTGATGCCGCGCCGGATCCTTGTTCCCTCCCCTCTTCTCTCTCCCTCTCCACTCGTCTAATTACACTATGGTCGAAGTAAGTAAGACACAGAGAGAGAGAAAGCTACTGGAACAAGTAGAAGATGCGAGAAACGAGGGAGGGAGAGAAATGACAAATTAGCCAGAGAGGGGGGGGGAGGGAGGGAGCGAGAGAGGGTCTCTAGCGTAATGGGCCCTAGCTAGCAACAACTTGGACGAAGACAGCGAAGTATTCCAGAAACTGTGCAAAAGTTTCCAATTTTCCTACTCTTTGCACCATATTATGGGAAAAATGAAGGAAAAACTTATGCGCCTTTCAAGATTTACCTTCAATGCTCGGTGCAAGGTGTGCAAATTCAAAAAAGCCCAGTTTTTATACGGCCTTTAAATAGCCTCTATCTTCTTCTCTACCATCATACTGCCTACACAAGCGCTGAAGGCTTTTCACACATCTCTCTCTCTCCCTCCGTAGCCGGAGAATAGATTGGGTTTCCGGAGATAAAAGGTGGATGCGACTGCGACAGAGAGATAGAGAGAGAGAGTCACTACTAATGATGGAATGATGGGAAGGGAAAGGGACAAATGCAATGCGGGAGGGAAGCCAGATAGTAGGAAGGGCAAGCAAGGCTCGAATCGAGAAATGCTACGAGGAAGTGTTTTGCAATAACACAGGGTAGAACTGTTCTTGTTCTTGTTGGTTTCCGTTTAGGGCACCGTAACTTTATCGGAATAATCATCGCATCTCACCATACATCGGGAATACTTTTCCGAAAAGCGGAATAAAAATTGCAAAAATTGCTTATCCCAGTGTGTGTGTGTGTGTGTGTGTGTGTGTGTTGGCCACACGATGGTCATTTTCGGGCCCTCAGGCTAGAAACGGGAGGTTACTGTTGGTGAACAGGTTCCCGTCCGCCAACTCATTACCACTTTCCGCACTCTCTTCATACCCTGTTCGCTCGCTCATCAGAAGTGGGAATGAGACGACTGACGGAACATTTTTTGTGAACCATGGGCTAGCATCGTTTCATAGCTTTCACATGCTTTCGGAGGAATCCCTGGGCATCTTGGAAAGATGCACGCGTTCTTTGTCAACCTTTTCACTCTTTCTGCTCTCTCCGAAAGCCAGTGGAACCCGTTGAGTCTCTCTTACTCTTCTCTCCCTTCCTTCCCTTCCCTTCCCTTCCTTCTTCTCTGCTTCACCCGCGCACACTGGCATGCATAATGAAGAGAGCGAGGAAAGGAAGAAAAGTAGAAGAAGAAGAAGAAGAAGAAGGGGAAAAGGGGTGAAGTACCTAGTGGATTAGTGCAGATCGAATGCTTCTCCATCTTTATTCTCTCCAAAAGCTCGCGTGTTATACCTAAATGCACAACAATTATCTAGAGCTTATGAAATTAAGTGAATGATAGCCCAAGCTAAGATATTACGAATTGGAATAATAATAAAAGAAAAAAATATGAATAAAATAAAACTTGGCAGGCGTCCAATTCCCGATCTCGGATCGGTTAACGGCCGATGTCGTGTATGACAGACGGACGGGGAAGCCGAAGGCCGAGGTGCTCAAGGACCACTTTATTAAGGTAAGGTTAAGGACTTAAGGTCAGTTAAGGTAAGGTTAAGGACTTAGGGTTAGTTAAGGTAAGATTAAGGACTTAGGGTTAGTTAAGGTAAGATTATGGGCTTGCCTTACAATTACTCTATAAGCTAAGGTTGGGGAGCTTAATTAAGGTTCACTTTATTGGGGCATAAATCAAAATTTTATAGTGAGAGATATTCATTGTCCTTCACCGTCCCTCCCGTAGATGTATTCAATATAATAAATATATATCTGACATTCATATTTGATATCGAAAGTCTCTGACCGCTCCTTTCTATATCAAAGCCCCCTCCCTTGGACCCCAATCCACTGATAGTCCAGATAAAGGTGTAAAACTGGAAGTGGAATATATAAATATATCCGATTGCAGGAGGGTCGTCTGGATGAGGAGGTGGCCGTCCGGATTATCCAGGAGTGCACGGCCCTCTTCCGGCAGGAGAAGACCATGCTCGACATTGAGGTGAGCAGTCTCTTTTTTTGAATTTCCCGCCAATTCGAAATTCAAAAATTCCCGGATTCTCAGGCGCCCGTCACGGTGTGCGGCGACATCCACGGCCAGTTCTACGACCTGATGAAGCTCTTCGAGGTACGGTATTACAAATGTCTAATATTTGCATAAACTGCAGATATTTGTTTTTTTTGTTGCATGAAAAGCACCACATTTCCGTGAACGAGGTCCAAGACGTCCTGTAAATGACTTTTTCTCAATAGGGAAGACATAACGTCTTAGATGGGAATTGTGAAGCTCGGAACACCGATTGACAATGTAGTCGTAAATATGCTATATTAAATGCTCTTTTTATTTTAAATAAATCATTTTGAGTATTTGAAATGTTCCGGTTGCGCAGGTGGGCGGACATCCCTCCACGACGAAGTACCTCTTTCTCGGAGACTACGTCGATCGGGGCTACTTCTCCATTGAGTGCGTGCTGTACCTGTGGTCGCTCAAGGTATCCACGCTCCTTTATTCTCAGAATGTGCCTTCTAGAAATCTTCTAAGATTTTCTTTATTTCTAAAAAGAAGCTCACGGTAAGGCTCCCCTCTCCCTCTTTATCCGTAGAAAAATATTCACGGTTGTAAAAACACGATTGTGAAAACAATGAAAACGCGCGGACAGCCCCTTCCGTAACTGTTGTGCATCTTCATATATTTTTCTTTGTATATTGCACGATAAAGTATTAATTAATTACAAAAAAAACTCTACTTTTCTTCCCTCTTTACCGTTTCACTATCCCGCCACAATAGGAATAATGGCATCAGAGCGAACGTTTTCCTTAGCCCTCTATCGCTTGTTACCAGAAAATAAAATGCTCATACTCAAAAAATTTAAAAAATAACATACTCAAATAAATGTTAAGACAAAAATAGATACTTAAATAAAATATTGAGATCTGCTACCCGACGACGCTCTTCCTCCTACGGGGCAACCACGAGTGCCGGCACCTCACCGAGTACTTCACCTTCAAGCAGGAGTGTAAGCTAAAGATTATTATTATTATTATTATTATCATTATTATTATTATTATTATTATTATTATTATATTTTTATTATTATCTTTCTTTCATCATTATCTAAGCGTAGTGAGGGCAATTCGCGAAAATGAACGCTCACTTTTGGAGCTGGGGCGAAAGGCCTACACGCCTCACTGGCTATGGCTCACCTCGATCACCTTTTTCTTACAATTAGCACTGTATCGGGGAAGTTCTTAGTCGATCCGAGTCAATCGGTCTCCAGCATGCATGCTGTCGCGCTGTCTCTCCCACAGTCCGCCTTCATCTTAGCCAGTCAACAACCCTCACCCATCATAGATCGCACTCTCCGCATAGACTTTCTCCCTCCCCACTACCTACGTTCTGAAGAAATGTAAATTGTTCGGAGAGCGAGCGTTTTGGAATACGATACGGCTAAGATCTATCGCGAACTGGCAGGAGCTGAGAATGAAGACAAAAAGATTGCAGATTTTCACACAAAAATAACTCTTGGCTAAACTAAAAGTGGTGTGGTACACTGTAGCTTTTGTATAATTAGGTAAGCCTTGCTCGCTCTCCGAACATTCAGAACACCGTGCCCCCTGCAGTAACTCAGTCCAACTGTTTATCCTCCAGCGCATTTCGACAGGCGCAAAAGGCGCGTTTGTCCTGGGGACAAATTGCTGCGCTCCAGGCCGCATTCTTTATACCTGGCATTGTCTCTCCACCCTCGCCTCCCGTATTCTACCCTCTTGACTCCCTGCCAACTCCCTCTTCCCTTTCTCAGCCCCGCTCGATATCCCTCCTCTCATCCCTTATTCTATTACGCTGCCCCCCGTCTCCGTCCCCTTTTCCCTCTCCTTCCGTCCTTCTCCCCTCTTCTTCAACAGAGACTTTTCCCTCTCCTCCCTCCCCCTCCGCTCATATCCCTCATCACCCTCTCATATGCATCATATCCATCTGCGAAGTCTCCCTCTCCCCCTCCCCTCGTCTCGCTCATAGTTTCCATAGCGATAATCTCAGCGAGATGGCAGGCTGCTGTGCGCGAGTCGAATATATATGGAAAGTGGATTGGAGAGGAAAACGGGGGATAGAGGGGAGAGGAGAAGTGAATGATGGAGAAAATATGGGGACCGGGAGAAATGCTAACAAGAAGAGCACGATATTCGGAGAAGAGGAAGACAAAGACAGATCAAAACAACAGTGTGCAAACTTTTCCAGTGTACAATAAATGACAAAATCGTCAGCGGCAGTAATGGCGAAAACTCGGAACGGAAATGAGCCACACTTTTTGGAGCTTATAATAACAGGGCTAGTCTCAGGAACAGATCAAGTATTTTTGCGGCTTGGTAATTTGAACATAAATTTGGGGCATACGCTGGGGTATTTGGTGGCTATTTGGTTCTCATGCAAGATCAAGTATTTACTAAATCGGAAAGGAAATATGAGAACCTTTAATATATGAGAACTGCGCCTGTAATTACTATTATTATTACTGTAATTTAAGATTATTATTATTGTTATTTAGAATTCTAATTTCTGCATTCTCAGGCAAGATCAAGTACTCGGAACGGGTGTACGACGTGTGCATGGAGTCGTTCGATGCCTTGCCCTTGGCTGCCCTCATGAACCAGCAGTTTCTGTGCGTCCATGGCGGACTGTCACCGGAGATCCACACCCTGGATGACATCAAGAAGGTGGGAATACGGAGTGAAATAGATAGCGAGATAGTGGGGGCATCCAATTATAGTGAGGTTGCGCTTTATGATCACCTGTTGACTGGCGTATGGCTTGTCTTAGTGTGGATGAAACCTACATAACCATCATTGCAGGGCAACAATTGTTGTTTTGAGATAGTTGTTCGCTTCTCATGTGACCTAGTTGCTTGGATAGGAAGACGATGATAGTCAAGACTGTAGTCGCAGACCAGAGAAGCGTACGTCAAACCGCCCTCTAATCCTCCTCGGATTTAGTGTAGGTGGCCCGTGGCTCAGGAGCCCCCTTTTTGAATGATTGCACGGAAATACGATACTCACATGGTATTCTAGAAGGGAATGACCGCTCCACTCTATGGCTTGCAACACTATGAAATCTACACGTTAGACTACGAAATCTCCTGGAGTAGTTACGCCTCAATGCTGCAGCTTAGATAAACGAAGACAGATCGAAACGATACTTTCAGCTGGACCGCTTCAAGGAGCCGCCGGCGTTTGGGCCGATGTGCGACCTGCTGTGGTCGGATCCGCTCGAGGACTTTGGCAACGAGCGGAATTCGGAGCAGTTCTCGCACAACTCCGTCAGAGGATGCTCCTACTTCTACAGGTCGGAGAAAAATATTATTAGTTTAGGCCCCTATCACTATATCAGGACGTCATTTGTCTGCGTTGAAATGCATTAGTCTGCGAAGATTCGCAAAGCCTAACGAAAATCTGCTGAAATGTAGGCATCAGTGCGCTTCTAATACACTCGTTTAGTTTGTAGTCCTTTGCACCTGGATTTTGAGAGTAGCTATTGATTGCGAGACAGCACAAGGAAAACAGGCGCAAACGTCGGGCAAATGTTTAGGAAGACATTTTACATATATAGACAGACAGATTGATGTCTATCCGTGTTGAAGACACGGGGAAAGAGAGAGACGGTATGGAGAAAGATGGTTTGTGGCGGTTGTACTGCTTTCAGTACAAGGAACTGCGTAGTCGAAGTGTATGAGTATCCCAATGTCGTGCGCCCTGAACGAAAGTGATGGTAAAACGAGAGAGTACCTATCTGATCGTTTCTATTATAGCTACGCGGCCTGCTGCGACTTCCTGCAGCACAACAACCTGCTGTCCATCATTCGGGCACACGAGGCACAGGACGCCGGGTAAGGGGTCGGCAGTAGAGGATACGAATCGTCTACTTTTGACGGTCATCTTTCACGATCAGTTCATAATGAACCTCTGTCGTATTATCTTCGGATGGGCGAAACATAACCATCAAAAGTACCCGATACGTATCCTCTAGTCTTCACACGAATCCTTCAGTAAGGCATCCATACGGGACGCTGTGGTGGTTAGGCCTGGCCATAAACCGATAATGAACGATGACTAAGGGTAGTGAAGCATCATAAGAAAGGACGTAGCAATCAGAGAAGATAAATAAGGAGAGAACTATACACGCTTTAGACTGCGAAAATGATGCAACTTCGACATTTTAAGGAGAATAAATATGCCCCGTTTTAGCTACCGCATGTACCGCAAGAGCCAGGCGACCGGGTTCCCATCATTGATTACCATCTTCTCCGCGCCCAACTACCTCGACGTCTACAACAATAAGGGTGAGCACCCCCCGCCCCCGAGACTGGCCAAGGAATTAGCACAATGTTCTGACAGCAGCGTAAATGTTAAAGGGCCCCTCTGCTTGTGAGCACATTGCGATCCCTCAAGAGCGTATTTTAGACATTCCTTCAGTTTTGTCCTTTTCAGAAGGCACATGTATCCATTCCTTCAATAAACTATGTCTACGAATCAGACCGCTCGCGCGCTACAGTATTCACGAAATGACTAGCGGGGAATGGCGGGAAAAATATGCAAATGCAGGATTGTAGGTTTTCGACATTGCTCTTTCAGATGAGAGGAAGAAACCAGGCCCGGTGCAAATCCCCCGATTGATCGCAGGATCAATCCCGGGATCGATCCTGGGATTGATCCCGAGTTTTACGTTCTAAGCAATGGGATTGATCCCTGGATTGATCCTAGGATCAATCGGGGGGTTTGCTACCAAGACAGGGGGTTAAAAAGTGTTCAGAGGGGCCCTTTAAGCGAACGAGATACCGAAAATTAACCCTGATTTCGGTAGGAACTCTCTCACGGAAAGCATTTCTCCCGAACATTTTGGCTTGTTCGCTTAACATTTAGAAGATTGTGTTAGCCACTTGGCGCATGCTTGAGAGCTATCGTGCCGTATGAATATCGTAAAGAAAGCAACGCTAGGATGACTTGCATGGAGTAGGCCTACGCCACTTTCTAGGGTCATATTATTGACGAGCGAAACTTCTCCTTCCTACGCTGTCTGTACTCTTTCATGCAGCTTCGTTCTCTCGGCGGAAAGAGGAATGACACATTCACCAGATATTACATAGATCTACGATGTTTGAGTCACGTAGTAGTGAGTGTAGCATGAATAGAGTGCTCATTAGGGGATCTTCGAGTTCAGCACGTACTTGAGCAAGCTATAGTCACTATTTCGTCTGAAGACAACAGTGTCCTGGCAGGCCCTCAATCAATCGCTCACAGGAAAAAATGGTTTATATCGCCACAAGTCAGTAAAAGTGCGAGTATAAAACGAGAGAAGGGGGGAGAGAGTTCGCGAGGTACATAGCAAAGCTCACAATCACCGAGCGCAGGAAAGCTTCATTTCTTCAAATTGGTCATTTCATCAACCGTGATATATACCTACACGACTGGTATCGACGAAAAGAACGACTGATTTGATCAAATGGTGATGAAATTTCCCCATAACCCTCCCTTTCAGCGGCGATTCTCAAGTACGAGAACAACGTGATGAACATTCGGCAGTTCAACTGTTCCCCGCACCCGTATTGGCTGCCCAACTTCATGGACGTCTTCACCTGGTCACTCCCATTCGTCGGCGAGAAGGGTGAGGAGACATTGCCTTAGGGAGACTAGAGGTAGCCTTAGGGATAGGCTAGGCTGGGTTTGATCAGTGTCATGGGATGGTATGGCCAGGTCAGCCGCATGCTGGCTGAGGATAGCTGGAAATAGCCTTTCGACAGAATGGAGGGAGCCGTAAAGGCGCTACGAAGATCTTGATTAAAATTTTGGTGCGTGAAATATAGGTGTTCAAAAGAACTCTCACGCACATCTCTAGAGACATGATCGTGGAAGAGACACAACTTAGAATTTTTTCGTTTCACTTTATTTCCTTACGACTGGGAGGGCGTATGAACACGATTTGCTCTTCAGTCACGGAGATGCTCGTGCACATACTCAACATCTGCTCCGACGACGAATTGATGGCCGAGGGCGACGACACCTTCGAGGGTACGTCCTCCGGGCCATCTCACGAGGCCATTTCCCGGCGCTTCCGGGAATTACTCCCCGCAATCTCCGGCTTCCTATTCCCCGGCTTCCCTCTGTAGCAGTCACACATAGGATAGTCAGCAGTCACCCGATCCCCCCTCTCTCGGGAGAATCAATCACTCCCCTACGATTTACATGTCAATATCTCTCTCTTCGGTAGACTCACACGTCCTCCAAATCCGATTTCTGGAATGGGAAAGATATTTATGACCAACAGATGCAGATGGCCTTGACCAAACCCCGTCTCTTCTCCATTCCAAGTGCCCCCTTTCACACCCAAACCACACGAGTACCTCGTTACATGCATGAAAACAGTCGTCTTCTCCCCTCCCCTCCCCCCTTTTTCTCCTCATTTCTCTCTCCTCTGTCTCTCGGCTCCTCTGTACATCACACCCGCAGATTCCCATGCCCTCCAAACCTACCCCCTAAACTTCGTCCTAAGACATTCCCAAATAATACAGTACCTTTCATGGGTGCGTTTCTTCAGGAGGCGAAGGTGAGTGTCAATATACATCTATGCATATGTCCTACTCGGCCCCCTCCTTCCATGATTTGCCTTTGTCCCTTCTCCCCGCC
>LS821902.1:286617-305214 GCA_900490955.1 Micoletzkya japonica
CCCCCCCCCCCCTTCACCTATGCACTGGAGGCCTGTGAGCGCTTTCATGTTTTTTTTCAAATTCCTAAATTATCGTTTATAATTTATATCTCGATTCTCATATTTATTAGTCATAGTTCCGCTACAATCCTCTAAACTGTGGGTCTCAGCCTATTCTTCAAAGCGAAAAAGTGCGCGAACTTTTCCCGCATTTTCCTCTCCTCTCACATCTTTCTGTTTCTTCTTTTCCCTCCTACGTGTGAGAGAGCGTCGCCGGACTTGGGTATTGATCAGAGGGATGGGGAGTTGAGAGAGGGGGGGGGGAGAGGGAGAAAGAGAGACGAAGAGACGGCAACTGAAGACTCAACGGCACACCGAATGATGCTCCCCCTGCCTCGTCTCTTTCTCCCCCCTCCCCTCCCCATTATCCTCCCTCCTTTATGTCCGCCTCTCCACGCTGACTTTATCTCCTTCCATCAGTGTACCCCTCGCTCCCCCTCTTTCCTCTATCGGACCATATCTTTCTCTTGTCTATCTGCTTCTCTCATTGTCAGCTCGAAGCTTCTTGCTAGCCTTCGGGCCTTCTCTATTTTTTTTGCCAAAATAACTAGCCATAAGCCATCAAATATAACGGAGCTGTGAATGAGAGTTCTTTTGAAGATTATGTTTCACGCATCATTCGTAACCGCGACGCGCCTGGTCACCAAAAATGGAATATATTGAACAAAGCAACTCTCATGCTCATCTCTAAACTAACAGTCTATTACATTGAAATACCCGATCCGCTAAGTCAAAGTTCCAATTTCGAGGCTTTTAGCGTTATGCTTCGCGTGCTGCCGGAGGCAAACTTGATTACCTCAGGCATTGTGCCGCCGATTTTCCACGTTCTTTTGCGCTCTTCGCAATCGCATTTCTCCCCCCCCCCTACCCCATTGTCACCCTCCCTTTTGCGCTAGTATGCGTGCACTACCCTTCCATAACTTGCGCGTATCTTTAGTGCCTTTTCCTGAAGAATAGTTGTTTTCTGCCTAACTTTCAAGGCAAAGTTTCAGTGAGACTTTCCTGCTAATGGTATGCCCCGCTGGGAGCTTCGCCACCGTCGTCAAACATAGGTAGTAATCACCTAGATACGCACCTCCTTGCTCTGAGTGTCCTACTCCGCATTTCCCCAAACCGCGACGCGTCTCTGCGTCTCTCCGATTCCCATGCTATTTCGTCTCCACTTTCTCACATTCTTAGCTTTCATACGCATCTATCCTACGTGGGCGTGTGCTCCCGTTCCGCAGTCTTTCATTCATTGTTTTTGCCACACTACCTAGATATTATAGTTGTCAACACGTGCAGCATACCGATAATGTACAATCGTTTCGAGCTTTCCCGCCCCTCGTACCGCCCAGCCCGGCCGAAGTATGTTTCAGATGTGTCTGAAGCTGCGGATGGGCTGTGCGTCGAAGGAGCAAAAGGACGCGAAGAAGCTCAATCGGAGGATCGAGGACCAGATCCGGAAGGACCAGAGCATGAACCTGCGTATCATCAAGCTCCTTCTGCTGGGTACGTGGGCGAATTATCGTATTATGCAAATTATGCAAATTAGTAAGATGAGATAGTGATAATCAAGCTGCTGTCGCGTGTAAACTACTCCAGTGAAAGGCAGAAAGTTGCGCATGATTGGTGGTTGCGGTAATGGGGGGGGGGCGTCTTCTGAATGGCAACGTTGTCTCTTAGAAGGGCGAGAAAGGAGTCAGAGGGAAAAGTCTCAGCCTCAAACTAACGTCTGTGTTGCTCTGTGTTGGCAGACAGGACACATGAATAGGTCGCTCTCTCCGTCTCACTCCCTATATTCCTCTCGTTCCATGCCCGTAGCAGACACAATAACATGCTAGAGCTCCGCATGCGATTTCATTCAGCCCGCCCCCCGTGGTCCGCGTGAACTCTGGTAACGCGGTTTCCATGAAGATGTGCAACGTTTTAGGACTAATGTTCTGGTGGGATCACTTAAAACAATACGTGAACTTGTTACGAGCTTCTCAAGAGAGCACACGAATGGTGATAGGAGTAATGGGTTTAACCTATACGGAACTGTCGCAGCTTCAAATAGCTGACACCGCTGTTTTCCTCGTTCCTTGGGACTTCCTCTCTAGATACAAATTGAAGCCCACGCGCGAAGCACAATATCAGCCGTTCTCCGAAGAGCGCCTTCCAAGAGGGAGAGACTAGCGAAGCCCTTCGAGAGTGCAGCACCAGGGGAGAGTGGTCTTCAGTACGTCCATAGTATGAACATAGCAGTCTGACACGGCCCATGGCAGGGTTGGTTCTTGTTTGAACGCTTTTCCCTGTTATGCTTCACGACTCTATAAATGTAGTAGGGCAAAAGGGAAGAAGTGATCCGTTTGTAACGCAGATTCCCGATGCCTTTCAAAGTGATCTGATGCACGTTTCGTGTGTACTAGGAAACAAACTCTACGCGCCGGTGGGCTTTCATTGCGATCTTCACGCCGGTTGTGAGGAACTCTCCTGCTCTCTCGGGTTATTGTTTATGTCTCAAGCTCTATATCGCTTGCACCGCGGGTCTCTCCCCCCCCCTCTTCCTCTTGACATTTTCCTCCATTAGCCCCGTGCACGCTGACTCAGGAACGCCCACGTAAAAGAAGTCTTTGTTTAGCACCTGGACCGTTTTGGTGGAGAAAGAAACCGGAAAGCATGATGCTAGTCTACAAATGATGCAGAACCTTTGAGCTTTGAGGCGTCTGAAGCACAGTTGATATCTGTATCATCTGTTATGTTTCTAAACCCCTATAGCAGTCCATTTTACTTCGATACCCACTCTGCGAGCGGATAGAATCTGCAAAGCGGTCGTTTCATCAACAACAGGAAATAAGGGTTGACGAAAGGACCGATTTTGTGGAATGGTAAAGCGGGTTTCAATCTGCAAATAATATACAAATAGTTAGTTGTACTCCACGTGTGCTACGTTGCTAGGACTTCACTTGTTGGCTGTCCGCCATTCGGTTGCCCGCATCCGCTATGTGGGGGTCGAACAATGGCCAGTCTTCGGATCTCTCCCTCTATCCCGCCTCTGTCCCACCCCCTATCTCCCTCCTTCTACTACCCCATAGAATAGTGCATATTAGATCTCCAACAAGGAAGAAGCTTCCACTCATGAGTAATAGATCCTCTCTCTGGGAAGCTGTTCCAGAACTTGAACATTTTTGATGTTCAAGTTTTAGAACAGCTGCACAATTCGCATAAGATGAAGCAAATCCAGATGATCGATAGCCTTGGCTAATTGAGTGATGGAATGATTTCGCCATATCTTGGCACAGCGCCAACAGTTCTCTGAACACCGTTATTCACAGCCTCCACTTGGCCAAGCTCCTCTTAGTAATCCTGCGGGATCTTCTCTTATATGGAAAGAGGGGGAGGTAAGGCATCGCCTCCGAGAGGAGGAGGCTAATGTTATTTCTGACGCGCGAGGCGTGCTCTCTCGCCCGCGCACACTCTCTCGCCTCCCTCTCTCGCCTCTTTGCGCCCTCTGCCCTCTCTGTGCTCTCTCGGCTGCCCCTCGATTGCATTATATTCTCTCCCTTCCCCATTCCCAGAGTCTACTATCAGTGTTGCATTGTGCTTGTCTGCCTGTTCTCTCTGGTTCTCTGCTTCTCTCACCGTCTCTCCCTCCCTCCCTTCTTCCCTCCCAACATCGAATCCGAAGTCGACATGTTGTTGATTCAGCGCCCCACATGTTGAAACACCCGGCTGTTGAAGGCAGCACATAAGCTGAGCACTATAATAGAACACATTTTGAATTTTCAAATTACCGTCAAATTTCACATGACGAGCTTCTGTCCAAAATTCAGTAAGAATTCAAAGATTTTTTTCATACCACTGTTTCGCATCTAATCCTGTAAATTGCGAGGTTTCTCACATCTTGGAGTGTGGAGTTGCATTGACATTTAGCAAGTGTTCTCTTGGACCCCATAGATAGCATTCCAATCCCTCTCAAGGGTTCTTCGCTTCACAAGAGTCCCTCAGTTAGGCGCTTAGCTATAGCCTAACACCAACTTGTGCGTAGTGGTGGAGGTATAGCCTTCTCCCCCTCCTCTCGCTCTTCCCTCTTCCCTCTCAATCCCCTCCCTCTTCCCCCTCTCTCGTGGGAAGCGACTATTGAATAGCGCATACGACAACCATCTCACGTAGATGGAAAGGAAAGGAAAGGAAAGAAGAAGAAGAAGAAGAAGAGGATGAGGGATGAGAGCAGGGAATGAAGAAGGGATGGGGGACGGGGAAGGAAGAGAGACTTTACTGTTATTGCGGAGACCCATCTACTACTGTGGATAGGTAACCATGAGAATTAGGAACTACCGCTTCTTCTTTATAAGTTTCTCGTGGTTATGCTTCAGCACTTCATTTCACTTTCTGGCATAGGTTACAATCCAAGTAAGTTGATCCGATTTTCCGCATCTATGGATATTATCGATACGCTTTTTCTTCTTCTTCATAATAGGACGGAAGTAGATACGGAGCGAACGTGTGGCGGAGTGATTGAAGGCACGGAAATGGAAGAGAATGGAGAGGAGATTATGGCCATTATTCAAATGGTCAGGTGTTCTACATAAATAGCTGCCCTAGGCTCGTGTGCTTCGAGCTCTTACTTAAAGGGCCCCTCCGAGCACGTTGCTGCTACCCTTCAAGAGGGTTCTAACATTCCTTCATTTTTGTCCTTATCAGAAAGCATATGTCTCCATTCGTTCAATAAGCAATACCTACGAATCAGACCGCTCGCGCGCTGCAGTAGATATTCGCAAAATGACATTCGTATTCGCGCGGTCCCTGAAGAGCAACGTAACTTTGCATACATCTTCTCGCCTCATTTAAATGGAGGGAAAAAGATGCAGATATAGGATTGTAGGTTTTCAAAAATTGCTCTTTCAGATGAAATAAAGAAACCAAGGGGTCAAAAAGTGCTCAGAGGGGTCCTTAAACCATTATGACTACCCAAGAGAAAAAAATGGACAATTAATACAGAACCTTCCCCCCTTCATGTCACAATAGCCCGTCCTCATCTCCTCCTTCTCGATGCATCTTCCCTCATTCGTGCATAGTTATCGTCTTTCCTCGACTCTTCTCTAGTTGCATTAGGCTAGGCCACTGCGTGAAGACTAGAGACTGTATTATTGAGTAGTGAGCTGGAGACTCCTTACAAGCATTGCTAGGGCATTGAGTTAGTCAATTATAGGTCGATATTCAACTGTAGAAGAATTTGGAGACTATCTCTACGCTTCACAAAGTTAGCTGGGCAAAAATCATTGTTTTATTCAGCCTAATTCCGGCCTTGGACATAAGCGTACCCAGTACAGCCTATTAGCTCCCTTCAGCTTACATTTAGTCTTACACCGTTTGTCTGGGCTAACAGGTAGATAATCGATATCCAAAGGAGCGCGTCTTTTAAAAGAATAGATAGGCGAGGTCTCCCTTCAGGTGCCACAACAGAGTCCGTTTCTCTCGTGGCATAGTAAGACACAAACACACAGACACAGACACCCACACACACACACGCAGTGGTCGTTCCCCTCGAATAGAAGCGAATCCAGGAAATGGCGTGGACACTGGGAGGACTTGGGGGATATCTGAGATGGAAGAAGAGGAGGAATACACAGAAGCTGCCTAATTGGGGCCTCGCCCGAACCCAGCCTGAACTTCCCGCGAGCTCTGAGCTTTTGCTGACGAACTTGAGGTTCAGTAGATTCTGCTCACACACGTAGCTATTCAATTTCTGTTTCTCTTCATTCTTCGCCCCCATTGTCATCGAACGAGGATAGTCGTTAGTCGTCGCACTCTGCTACTGATGTGAGCTGGAATCGCGCCCCGTCTGAATTGGTATAATAGTATAACCACTTGCTTGATGCGATGCGAGACTGAAGACGGGAAGAGAAGGCAGAGAGTGGAGGAGGGCAATCGTGTCGGAAATGCGATTAGAAGCGGTCAAAGACCGGCGAGGAGAAGGAGTGACGGGCTTGTTGACTCGTCGCTTCGCTTCTGTTTCCTCGTCAGACGCAGCGAAACTTTGCACGCGTAAACTTCTGGAAAGGCGACTGAATTCCCGTTGTCTCGCATTTATTTAAAGGCAGTCTCGTTGGGGCCATTCTAAATGGAGAGGCTTCTCCGGAGCGCAATGGTCATGAGCACTACTTATTAGGCAACATGACTGATAGACTTCACAGCATAACGTTTCCGGTCGTAGTCCATCGCTGAGATCATTTCCGTCGCTGAACCTGTACCTGAAGGAAGCAAACATGCTCATGATCTAGCCAAAGGCATAATCTTCAACGACTTGAAGGCTCGGCAAACTTTGAACCGATAATAATTTGCAAAGTTGCCTACGTGTCAGACCTTCTTGCATAGTAGCCCAATCCTCTCCCACTCATCTCATCTATTCCCTCCACTAGATACTCGCCTCCAAAGAGAGGCCTTCCCCTCCCTTCATTCACCATAAAAGTTCGGTCTCCCAACCCCCACGTCTCCCCAGCCTAATGACAGCCAAGCTGTGGGGGAGAAGGCAGAATTATGGTCTGCGAGATGAAATGAGGGGGTGGGTGGGTAAGCATTGTGGTTGGCACACTGAGTCTTCTGGATAAGTTTCATTGTAGAATGAGAAGCTCACAATCAGTAGAATGAGAAAAATATCGTTAGTTGTTGAAAAGCAGAACGGATTCTTTATCAGGAAAGGGAAAGAAAAGTGTCTTGCTAGAAAATTGTTAGCAGTTGAATTAGTTCCTCATTACTCGGCTTCTTACCCTACCGGCATGCTGGTCGCTCCCTGGAGCCACCTCCAGACCAGTTGGATGTGCGGCAGCTAATGCTCGAGAAGCGAGCATCTCTGACGCACCAGTACCTAGATATAGTGTAGCTGTGACCCCGCTTTCTGTTCTCCGTTTATGTAACCTTCCCGGAGAGCAAGCACTGGGATCGTTCCCAAATCGGAGAGGAGGGCATTACTTTCGAACTGAACTACTATTATTGTACGCGAATTAAATGCTTGGATCATTCCCAAATCAGGGAGCAGGGTACCACTTTCGAACTAAGCTACTATTTTTTGTACGCGAATTACATATTGGGATCGTTTGCAAACCGGGGAGGAGGAGGGCACAGATACTATAATATTGGCACTAAAAGCTCGTACTCCGCCGTCCTTGTCCCCTCCGATTCGCCTCTCACAGTTCGCGCGTCCCCACAGTAATTATCTCGGGACACGCCGACAATAACTTCGTCGCCCCCTCTCGCTATTCGGGGAACGAAGGGGAAGAAGGGAAGGGGACAGTTGGCAGCTGGAGCTTAGGCCAACGGATGACAGCGGGGGAATTAATTGGAGTCTGCCAAAATAATACGAAAAGGCTGGCTGAATGGCAAAACGCGAAAGTAACAATCATGCATGAAGTGCCGCGAGTGAGCGAAGCGACACGAAGAACGAAGTAGGAATGACCAGTTGTTACTGACGGAACGTGTTCGTACCCATACACACATTTCACACACACGCGCGCGCTACCACCTTGAAAATTCGCTAGCCGGCTTGGGAATTATTCCCTAAAAGGGTAGGAAGAAGGGAAAATTTTAGGGAATTAAAGGGAAATGCAGTGGTATCGTCTGCTAGGGAATAATTCCCTAGCCGAAATTTCGCTGAGTGTAATCGTAATTGCAGGAGCGGGCGAGTCGGGCAAAAGCACGATCCTGAAGCAGATGCGCATCCTGCACAAGGACGGCTTCTCCCAGCAGGTCAGACTTATCGCTCGTTGAAATTCGCGTTAAATTTGGTTTATAAACAAATCGCCCGTTGAAATTCCCGTTTTTATCCGGTGCAATTTCAACGGGCAGTTTTGCATATAATCCAAATTTAACGTGCATTTCAGCGATTACTCTGATAGTATTGATGAAGGTGTTCCGTCAGTAGCTAATTTGTCCGGACTCTCAATCAACCCCAACACAACTACGGTACCGAATGCGACCATTTTGTCTTGTATTGATTGTTAATACTTGTCCTACAACCGGATCATAGCTACCGTAATCGAACAATCGTTGCAGGATCTCGAGATGATCCGTCCGGTTGTCTACTCCAACTGCATCCACTCTATGCTGTCCATACTGCGGGCCATGTTCCACCTCCAGATCGAGTACGCGGATCCGGAGCGGGTCGTGAGTCCCTACTATTACTTTTACTCGTTTCTGTTGATAGAATTAAAAACCCTTAAAATAGTCTAAGAGAGGTTCTTAGGAAATTTTTCTTCAAATTGCCTCCAATGCACGATCTTACTTAGAACAAGGCTTATTTCCAGATCTTGTTTAAATAAAAAGCGCTCGAAGTGCACTTATTGTTAAGTGCAAGCTTGCTGGCGGTGTTTGGTCTCTTCTTCTGGCCCTTCTTTCATGTAAATAGAACAACGAAATGAGAACAACCTAAGCCTTACGAGGCCAAACTAAGCGCATACTGCAGAGCAAGGATTAGTATGCAATATTGCATCCCGGCTCCTTCCTGAACTATTTGAGGCATGTCTCAACATGTATGCTTCGTCGTTTTGAGAAAGCACTAGTTCACGATTCGGACATCGAAAACTACACATAGTGTCTTCAGAATTAACGCGGTCCCGAAAGAGTAATACAATTAATTCTGTTCAAAAATGCTTCAAAGAAAATAACTGATACCGAGAGAACTTCGCTTTCAGAGGGACAGCCAGCTCGTGTTCGCTACCGTTCATGCAAACAAGGAGGAACTGACGGACGAGTTGGCACAGGTACCGTAGTCAACATAATTTCATCACATCACAACATTCTAGACCTTTGGAAAGCGAAAATGGTAAGAACATCATCTTTGTGAACTTCTAATAGACCCTAAGAATGAGCATGATGTTAGCTTTAGTGCCTATGCTGAAGCTGTTCCCTTACTCTTCCTGATCTTTCATTCGTGGTGTGCGGCGCACCGATCTACCGTATTAGTAAATGTCGGCATGATTTTTCGCTTTCCAAAGGTTTTGCATTGCGGCAGAACAGTGTGACATCCATTTGGAACTACATCTACAACGCTAAAAGCGCGCTATCGATCGCCTTCAATCATCATGCTTTATCCGCCCTCGTTTTCATTCCGATCCCTTTGCTCGTTCCAAAGTATCGTCTTTCTTTTCCGCGATTAATAAATAGGAAAATTAGCATTTTATCAAATCGGTCGTTTTATTATCTTATGCATAGAGCACGGTTGATGAAATGATTTTTTCATCTTTATAATAATAAATCGATAAATACATAAATAACCCCTTGATCTTCAAGGCCATGCAACGGCTGTGGAAGGACGACGGTGTACTCGAGTGCTACCGACGGTCCAACGAGTACCAGATCGACGATTCCGCCAAATAGTACGTCCTCCTTTCCGTAATTCCCGGCTCTGCGATTGTGTTTTCCAGTACCTTCATTGATTACCGGCTACCGCCTATGGCAGAGATAAGCATTTCTTAGAGAAAGACTTATTGTTGGTCCAAAGTTCCCTCCTCCTTCCTTCCTCGCAATTATGCCTCACACCGCAGCGACAAAAACACGGCGGAAACGCCAATTTGCGTCAAGGTCTTATTGTTAGTAATTTGCGATATCTGTTCTTTGATCTTTGATCTTTAGTATTTGCTCGCTTTCCATTCTCTGTAGAAGGCCTGCGTGTGGAGGGCGCACTAGTGAGGAGTGGGATAAGATGGAACGAGGAGGGAGAGGGATGCGAAGAAGACGAATAGAGGAAAAGAGGAAGAGGGGGATGGAACATTAGATGAAGAGTTGCACAATGGATGGAGGCTCTGAGAAGAGCAAAGGGAATAAAAAGAGATAGGGAGGGAGAATCTCGGAAAGAGGAGCGGAGCGGAGACAGCTACATAGCTATAGGGCAGGCGGGGGGAAATGAGATCAGATCGGGGGGGGGGGGGAGAAGGAGAGGAAAGGAAAGACAGAGTAGAAAAAAAGAAGTAAGAAGTAAGTGGAGCCCGCGAATCGATACCGATAGCCGATTTTCGTCGGTTACATTTCACTGTCAACATTATCGGAGTATTCCTTCCTCCTAATTACGGTGTGAAACGCAACCCCTGAAAAAAACAGCTTAATTGTATTAAATGGTATCGATTCGCGAGCTCTAGAAGTACGTAGAAAAACTTGCAAACCAGATCTGATGGTAATACAGATTTAAAAGGCCCCTCCAGGCAATATCTACCATATGCATTTTCTGACATCATTGGATAGCTATCAATGTCCTCTCATACAGTCTATGTCTATCAATGTCCTCTCATACTGTCCTTTTTTTTGTTGAAACTTCGCCGTTCCTGAGCAAAAGCTGTGCAAAGATTTCTCTCGCTGTCTGCGTCTCTTCATTCCTCTCTTGTCTCTCACAATCAATCAACCGCTCTTAATTGGTTATCTCTTGGAATGAATGAGATGGTTGGAGGGACCCTTTAACGTCGTGCACATGTAGCAATGTAGATGGCTGTAAAATGCTATAATAGCTCATTAGTTTCTCATAAACAGGTCTAGACAAAGAAACAGCAATTAGTCATTTCAACTCTCCTCACGCAACTCTCGCAAGATTAGTTCCATGCATGTAATTGAGTCATCGATTCTCTCCCCCCCTCTTTCTTCAGTCCCTTGCACTGCGTTGCTCATCGCAATTAGCACACGCAATGAGGCTAATAGCAGAATGCGCTGAACTCTCGGTTCCTAGAGTCTTGCCCGAAATTACCCATATAAAGGCAGCCCCGAAGTTCCTGTGACGCAGAACGTTTTCATCATTTTTCAACACGCAAATAGAATGTGCAAAAACAAAATGTGATTGAGGAATACCTTCCGTCAGTCGTCTCATTGCTATCCGCGAAGATAATTTCCATATGACTTCATGCAGATTTCCCCAACCTGCTAAGGAATATTCGTTGAATATTGGATGATTCATGCACACTCTTCAGCTTCCTCGACAACCTGCCCCGGCTCTCCTCCAATTCGTACGTTCCCACAGAACAGGATCTGCTCCGAACGCGCATCAAGACCACCGGCATTACGGAGGTCCTCTTCGAGCTCAAGGGACTGACCTTCCGGTAAGATCTCGACTCGAGCTTATCTAGGGTGCGCCATGATAACTTGATCTGCAATGGAAAATAGCGAGCAAGAACGGGGGTTCAAGACTCCGGTGCCTTTTTGACCTCGAAAAGCTATCCTGATGTCTTGTTTGCGTTTGCGTTTCAAGCGCGAAAATTTCTCTAGAAAACCGTAGAAAAAATCGCGATTTTTACATTCCTATATTTCAGATAATATATGACGCCTTTGATGGGAAATTTGTACTAAGTTATCACGAAAGCTCCGGTACCGGGCTGGAATTGTTCTATTTCTGGGCTCTATCCCATTTCCCGCATTTGCAGCGTGATCGACGTGGGCGGACAGCGGTCGGAGCGGAAGAAGTGGATCCACTGCTTCGACAACGTCAACGCCATCATCTTCATCTCCTCGCTCTCGGAGTACGACCAGACGTTGAGGGAGGACAACTGCACCGTGAGTGGCGAGGAGCCGAACACTGGCACAAAGCAGTATCACAGCATTCCAAGCGTTCTAATAGCGAATAGCGTTTTCCGCGCATAGGATCCGATCCTGTAAGCGAACCAGTGAACGAAAAATTATGAATTTAAAAACTTAAGTTCGTCGCTATGAATTCTAACACCTCCAAAAGTTTGGCGTAGATCGGTTTAGCCACTCTTTAGAAAATTCAAAAATGGTGGTCAATTCGTTATTAGACACATTCTTTACCGGGCGGAATGCTGTGGTATTTCGTCATCCGGATATTCGTGTTCTCCAAATTAGCGTTGACGATGCGAATTTATGAAGTGGTGGCTTGAAAGGCTCATTGTCAGACGCTATCGCAGTAAGAATGAGCGTTTACTGACGTATTCTAATAAACGAGAAAAAACATTTGAACAAAAATGTTTTCCTGCGAGAATTCTTACCGAAATGAGCGGCTTCTCATTCGCTTTACATTTACACGGTTGCCAGTGGGGTTGGCAAACCGATTCTTTTTTGGCCTTTTTCAGAGTTATGTTTCACGATGGGGTACTTGTTATATTATACCGTTAATTCTTGTATACATGATGAAACATACCCCGGGAAAATGATCCGGTTTGCGAACCCTACACTGAGCGAAAATACCCTAGCCGGCTAGGGAATAATTCTCCACCATACGGCACCTCTGCGAAAATACCCTAAAAATTCAGCCTCTTCCTACGGTTTTTAGGGAATCATTCCCTAGCCCGCTAGGGTAATTTCCCGGTGAATTTTCGCTCAGTGTAGTTGCCGGAACAATGCGTGACGGATCAAAGGTAGAATTCCCTAAATGGCCTCCTCTTGCAGAACCGAATGCAGGAGTCGCTCAAGCTCTTCGACTCCATCTGCAATTCGCCGTGGTTCGCCGACATCCACTTCATCCTCTTCCTCAACAAGAAGGACCTCTTCTCGGAGAAGATCCAGCGCTCCCCGCTGACGATTTGCTTCCCGGAGTACAAGGGTGAGAGCTGCGGTATGATTGAGAAAAAAATGTTCCGTCAGTAAACGGCCATTCCTACTTTGTCTGGACTCGCGTCATACCGCTTTTCTCAATAATATATATTGGCAACCAGCTTACGGAATGAAAACCTATCAAATCGGTCACTTGAACACTGCAAATTGTATGTAGGACAATGTTGTTGAAATTATCGACTTGATGAAGTTTCAAGAAATATTGATGGGTTGCAGGCCAGCAGAACCAGACCGAGTGCATCAACTACATCCAGTGGAAGTTCGAGCAGCTCAATCGGTACGCGATCATCTCTGATCTTTGATCTTTGACCGTTGATCTTTGATCTTTGATCTCTAAAGGTCCTCGCAACGCGAGATCTACTGCCACCACACGTGCGCGACCGACACGAACAACGTGCAGTTCGTGCTAGATGCGTGCCTCGACATGATCATCGCCAAGAACCTCAAGAGCATGGGACTGTGCTGATCTTTGATCTTTGCACTTTGATATTTGGTCTTTGCTCTTTGATTGTTTCCTCTAGGCAGTTTGGTCGTATCCAGCCAGCTACGGGTTTTGTGCAGTAACACAGCAGTATTTTACGTCGTCCCGTCCCTTTCCACTATTCTAGACTATCTAACTCCTAAGTACGATTCTCATATTATGCACGCTAATGATCAACTTTCCCGAACAAGTATCTATGAGATTGTCCTCAAAAGCAGCAGAAATTATTATTTTCGCCCATTCCCGTCAATTCATACGTTCCACGCTTTGCTATAATAATATTTCCCCAATTTCGTCATCAAAGGAATCGCGGAACCGCCTCCCTCCAATCGATAATCGCCGTACTGCTCCCGGGTATCTGTGTCTTCCAGAGCCATGTCCGTCTTTTAGCGTTAGTGTGACAGTTTCGAAACGTCGCCCGGGATGTTGTGTGCCTATACTGAGCACGATCCTGGTCCTCCCGTTTCGCGTCCCTTTACTTGCTTACATTCCCTCAGGCTTCTCGTTCGAAGTACTGCATAGTGGATTACTCAAGCCCGTAATTTATTTCGTTTGTGTTTGAACAACCAGTTGAAGGATAGTTTTGTAAACAGCTCGAATAATCCACTGTACGCCTAAATAATCACCAATATTTGACGCATTGTTTGCTATGGTAAAACGTACATTTCGCCACATCCGCTTTAGTCACGCTCTAGTCCCATTTTTTTTACTGGCCCATCAGAGATTATAAATCAATCCTTTCATGGACATTCTCCACCTCCATTGGTCAAAATAAGAATTTACCCAAAATGTTCCTTAAGATTAAGGATCAGCAGCTAGAGTTCACAGTTTGTCATTTATAAGATCAGTCGCTTTTTATCCGTTTATACCCGTTATTTTTTGTAAATAAAGAGGCAAAATGAAATATGGAGGTTGTAGCTGCTAAATAAAAGTCATGAAACAGCCTTCTGTCACATACGTCATTTTATTGGTGGAAAAGTTCCGTCAGTAAACTGTATTAACCTGAGTATCATTTGAGAATAATTGAATCAGTTACTTCTTACTAGCAAATTACTGCAATTATTTCCGTTTGTCTGTGTGTGTATCAGTTCCATCCATTACTATCGTAAAAATTCGAATTTCGAAAAAAAGTTCAAAGAATCTCGAACCCATTTTCGTCGGAATTTAAAAATATGCCCTGAGGAAAAAATTGCGAAGAAAAATCTAATTTTTTTCTAGCTTTCTGAGAATACGTTTCAGAGCACGAGAATCTTTTTTTGTCAAAAAGTCATCAGAAAATACCTTTGACATTTTCTTGCCTTGGAAAAAAGTGCAAAAGAAATTGCGCCTGGAAAGGTTCGGACCTGGGAAGGCGCCCACCTCCTCCTAACACAAAAGCTTAGGCGATCCGTGAAGCGTGCTGTGGGAGCCCTGTGTTGTGTGTCCAGCAGCGAACTTCGCGAAGCTCCTGAACGACATGAGCAGGGCGACCACTGCGCGCTTCGTTGATCGTCGCGCGCAGCGTAATTTGCTGCGCGCGCTGCTGCTGCGATTCTCAGTAACTTTCTCCGATATATCAACGTCCACATTATTCTGGGAGGGGGAACACTGCTTGGTAAGGTACTTACTTTTAAAGGATCGGGAAAGGCATGTATTTATATGCTTATTTTGTGTTTAGATCGTTTCCCTCTTTGCGCTCTCCTCACTTTACACGGTCAATAACGGTTTTATAAGCGCGATAACGTAGTTCAAACGCAAAACAGTAAAGTATGTCTGAATCAGAAGCAATCGTTGTGATCCATATCACGATGTAGATATTGTTAAAGTTACTATAGTTAAAAATTGGGCTGTGGACCCGTTAATAATTCTCTGGGAGTTCCCTATGAAATACCTGCTTGGACGATATTTCCATTGAACCAGAGTATTGCCAAAATGCTACATTATTTTTGCTAATAAGCTTCGAAGTTGACAGACAGCGAAAAATATAAAGAAACAAAATGAAAAGCTAGATAACAGGCCAAAAATGTTTTTTTCAATTTCAGGAATTCTATAGCAACACATAACCCTTACTGTTTAATAATACTTTTTATCTCAGGTTGGTACCGTGAATGCTCCATCATTCCCCACACGATTGACGTCGACTTCTACCTCCCCTACGAAGAATACACAGGTATATAAATAGTGGATTAAAAAGATCCGTCGCAAAATCGTTCCGAATATAAGGCGAGAGACACGTCAACAATGAGAGAATTAGACTCATTTTGGAATGGAAGGAATTGACGGATCAGTTTATTCTACTATAATTTGCATGAAGCGCTTCAACTTCCGTATTTACGATTGTGCACGAAAAAAATGATAAAGTTAAAAAAATGATAAAGTTATGATAAAGTTAATGATAAATGATAAAGTTATGATCATGATAAAGTAAATCATGTCCTGCATCATGATAAAATACGAAAATGTCAGATCAAGTACGGCAGTCACTCGCCTCAGTCCAGTCTCCAGCTCGTATTATATATTGTGTATACCAACGAGAAGGTTAGCGGCTACTGTAGCCTGGAATTGTGCATAAGATTTCTTTTTTGCACGCCTACCTTTCACGCAGCATTCATAATGTGCGTCTCGTCGCCAAAAAACAGTGAAGCCCACTGACCAAAAAAATCGCGTGCACATCTCTATTGTATCATTCATCAAAATATTCATTTCATTTTTGAACCCTCATAATTTCCCCGATTTTTTTTAGGAATCGTGGTATGGTGGAATGAACTCATACACGAAGGCAAAGTTCAAGTACACATTACCCAGGTGAGGCAAGTGCGACTACCGAATACATTTACATTCTCTCCATATCTCATTCTCTTTTCTCTTGTCTACTTTCTCATCGCGCCTGATCGCTTTACCTCATTCGATAGTCGCACTCTAGTGCACTCTTCTCCTCGAGGGCCTCCAACCCCCTCTCTCTCTAATATTATCATGACGTAATCAGTTGGCAACAGAGAGAGGCCGGGAGGCGGCACGTTATCAACACGAATGGCAACACATTAGAGTGGGCCATTTACACCCACCCCCACCCCCAGCAATGAAGAATGATGCAGGGGGAACCCCCCAGCGATAGGGGGGAAGTCGGGAGTTGTTCGGCAGGTGACCCAACACCAAATCATGTAAAATGCTTTCCCTCCTGCGTCTCTTCATTATTCTCTCCTATCTCGGTCGAACCTTTGCACTTTCGTGACCCCAAAATGACCCAATTATGGTTCATTTGCCGAGCACTAGCCCACACTACAAAACATATGCGTTGCCATTCGTGTTTTGCGACGACACGAATTGGTGCACGAATGAGAGAGAGGGAAAGAATGAAAGACACGAATGGACAGAGAGGTAAATGAAGAAAACACGCATAAATAGCTGCGGCAACACGATTCACATGCACTAATAGTAATGTAATAATTTAAAGTGTGTCATTACATGTCCCGGAATTAGCTGGTAAATAGTTGGGTATTATTCGCGAGAACTGAACGTCGTAGATCAATAATGCAGATCCTGAAAACTGTAGATACGGGGTAAATAGTTTGGTGACTTGCCAGGTTCCCACTTACCCGCATATACAGTAGATAAATCCTTTTCCGCAATAATACTATGTAAATGCAAATTATGTAAATTCTGAAACGCAACATGGTAATGCAAAGGAGGTGTCTAAATATTATATGTAATATTCTGGCACTTACGTATGAAATTGGGACAAACATCTTGAATCTTGTAGTATTACACAAAGTAGATATGAGTTTGCTTACGGAACTTTTTCTATGATAACATAATTGTAAAATAATCATTTTCAGATTAACGGAAATCTGCAGCGGAATTCTCCTCGGAAAGCTGTTCTCCGTTCCCTGCAATGTCGAACAATTTCTTGAGGTGATTTCTTCTTCACAATTAAGCTCATCGCTCTGATTAATTTATCATTGTAAAATGCAAAAAAGTGAAGAACCTAGTAAGTGAAAGTTGGATAACTTGCATTGCACAGCATTCGAAGCGTTCTAATAGCCAATAGCAGTTTCCGTGCATAGGATTAGATCCTGTCGGCAAACCAGCGAACGGAAAATTCTGAATTTGAAAACGTAAATTCGTCACCATGGACCCCTATGAAAATTTAGGGCCGGTTGGCTTAGCCACTCTTGAGAAAATTCCAAAATGGTAGTCAATTCGCTATTTATTAGACGCATTCCTCCCCACGCGCAATACTGTGATTGCTCTTTTGAAGTGAGTTGCTCAACAATATTAAAAAAGTGTTGTAGATATTGACATATGAAAGTTAAGTAGATATGCTATGTATTTGATTAGAGTTAGTATAATTATCACACATAAGTAAAGGTGTGTTCTATCTAAATACCTGATGAGATAAATGTGTTGCAGGCCGAGTACGGGCTCGAATGGCGAAAGGACCATGAAATGGATACGTATTATTCATGAAATGTCTCCCCTCACAATGTCCAGACCAACGGCTTCTTCACGGTAGAAGACATGAAGGAGATGTACAATGCTTACGACGTGTAGACCTCGGTGTTAGAGTTGTTAGATAAAGCTGTTCAGTTAAATTGTTCATGTTTTAATTGCGCACGGAAAGTCAATGTGCATATTTATATGACAGTGCCTCTTTCTGTTGCACAGTGTTCTGACGACAGTCAAAATGTTAAGCGAACGAGATGCCGAAAAATAACCCTGATCTCTCGAGGAACTCTCGCACGGAAATCATTTTTGATCGTTTTGGGTCGTTTACTTAGCATTTAGATCATTGTGGAGAGATCCCCTAATTGCACAATAAATGAGCACTCATCAGTAATTCTCGTCCTGTTCACCTGGAATCTTCCTTCGTCTCCACGCGACCCCGTTCCTCTATTCATCTCTTCCCTGTACCCACCTCGTTTCTAACTTCCCTTTTCCCGTCTTCTCCATCTACTCATTTTTCTTAATTTTCCTTATGTTGCCAGTAAGAGACTTTGCTTTACAATTTCTAGGACTATACTCCATCCTAAAATCGAGTTTTTCTCCTTGCATAGGCTCTTTATGCTCGCAAACACTGTGATCGATTAAGATTTCACAATCCGCCTCCCCCCATCGCTCTTAACTTACGTTTTTCTCTTGCGCAATACCGTCAAAACCTAAAATTCCGGGACAAATGCCGTATAATACGGCATAATACCGTATTTTACCGTATTTTTGTCATTGCACTGCGGCTATCACAAAAGGACACATGAAATGTTGCGTGCCTGTTCTTTGGACCTTTTGGAGTCATACTAGCTTCAAAAGCTTACAATTGGGAGCACATGCTTCGCTATGAAATGGCTGAAAGCGGTGATACCGCTACGACACACTCCAAATTAGGCCGCGAAAAATGTTAATTTCTAGCTTTCCTCGACCTATTTTTCAACACAAATTGGTTCATTTGAGTGTCCCGACACTGATAAACATCTTAGACACTTTTTGCAGAAATTTGAAATTTTTGATATTTTGACTGCTCCTGGAGGTGCTCATTTCCCCGCATTTAGCACTTGGCTCCGAAATCCATAAATAAAGCTTTTTCAACGCTTACCTATGTA
>LS821902.1:305314-318796 GCA_900490955.1 Micoletzkya japonica
AGGAAAGCTGCACTGTAATTAACATAATTTTATTTTATTTTTTTTGGAAGTTCAGATGAAATAAAGGCATGAGTTTCGCAACGCAGCTCTCAGCAAAGCGAATCTTTCGAATGAGTTTTCGGTTTCGAATGCGACAGGCATTTTTTGGCTTCCATGCTCGGTTTACTATTGAAAAAATAGTCTGTTTCGCTTGTCGCATCTAACAGAAAAAAGAAAAGAAATATAATCACTCTATATATAATCACCCCCATTTTTTAAATAATAAAAAATATAATCAGTTTAAATAATAAAAATATAATCAGGGAAAAATATAATATTTTTAGATAACAAAATTATAAATTTTACCAATTCTACTCATGCTAAGCGGAAGTTTAGGAAACGTTCGTTAGCTTTCAGGATGTCTTGTTCAGTAGATATATGCTTCGCTACCGTCCTCCTTCTCGCTCTTACAGTACTCTTCTTCTTTCTTTTCTTCTTTTCTACTGATTTGCCCTATGAAATTGTCAGTAACCCTGTTCAAAACGAGAATCGAAATGTGAGTTATGGGTTACAATATTATGCCTTTTTTGAATTAAAGGGACATGGAAGCCAAAAAAGATTGCCTTTCATATGAAAGTTTATCGCCTAAATAATATAAAAACCAAAACCAGTGCGCTCAAAAATGTCTACTTCGCGAGATATCCTAAAAATCGTTTCCCAGCCAAGGCGCAGTCTTACTGCGTTTAGCGCATAGTAACGAGGCAAATGGCATTGGTGCATTCCCGGAACAAATAAATTTTTCTCGCTTCAGAAATTTTTTAAAATTTTTTTTCAAACGCTATTATCTTTTTTATCGTCTAAGAAACATATTTTACAAGTATGAACATATTCGGTTTCAAAAAGTTTGTCGCTTCCATGTCCCTTTAATGGATCAACTTTAATTTAATAAAATTTCAACCCAGCATCGAGTCACAGTTAAAGGAGCCGTACCACTAATTTCTGGCCACATTCGCCCTTTACGTCATTCAGTAGATTTAATCATCATGATCGGGTATTCCGAAACTCTTGCGATTTCATTCAGTATCCGCGGAGTACTGAAGGTGCAAAGAGCAACGCGCTTTTCACAAAATTGGATATATTGGCTGACTGTGATGATATATAGTTCTGATTCATCGACTTAACGATTTTTCACATTGTTCTGATCATCTTAACAAAAAGAACGAACAGAAAAGATGAGCGGAAAGGCCTAAATTGCATATCAGGGTAGCCCGCGAACTCAAAATGCTACCGTACTCGTGGGCCGACTCCTTTAAAGTTGACTCCAAACCTTCTGAGATTCACCGGGGAGAATCAGAGGAGTTCTTAGAAAATCTACTTTTTTCAGATTTCTTTGTCATGCCTCGATAACAATCCCTTTCCTGTCCCCCTTCTCATAGTCGATCCAATCTTTCTCCTCTCTTTATTATCCAAAGACTGTCCATCCTGGAAGGAAATTTCTGTAGCTGTGAGCACCCTTGATGTCGGAGCTTCGGTATGATTGTGAAATTATAAAATTTCCAGAAAACGATTTCCATAGCCACTAACAATAAATAAAATTGAATTCTTCATTCAATTTTTTTCTTTTTTTGTGGATAGTACTGATATTTTCAGAGTCTCAAACGTTATGAATTCAAGAAAGAGGCTGATTACTGGCTCTTTAAGAGAGGAAGCGATACTAGGGCAATGCATCCGTAAGGGTTTCACTTCATCTCGATATGATTTTTTACATAGAGCTTCTGAAGCTATATAGTCTAGAAAATAGGAACGTATAAATCCGCCGCTACGGTGTTTAGCGAATTTGAAGCGATACCATTTCATTCCCAGACAAGATATCAGGAACATGGATAGCTTTTTGAGACCAGTGGCACATAGATTTTCTCCTAGTACACACTAGAAGTTGAGTAGATCAATTTGAAAGGCACCGGAATCAGCGTTACAACCGGAACGATTATATCTTCCCTTTTTCTCTACTATATTATATCTTTCCATTTCAGCTTCAAAATCTCTACCTTCGGAACCGTAGTCCTGCCCAGTAACATTATGCAGTTTATAAGGGATTGGAATCGCTCAAGACTTGTTGAGTGCAGGAATATTGCAGTACGTATATAGAAATAAACGGATTTGAAAGCAACGGGACCTAAAAGGGCTAATTTTAAAAAATTGCCGTTCAGATAAACCGCAACACGTCAGAAAGGTTGATACCGCTAAGCTTCATAAATAAAACTACTATTGTACGCGACGCGCTGCGAAAATTTAATGCAAACATCGTTCTCGGAGGTGGAACCTTGCTTGGTGAGATGTTTGAATATATGAAATGATAAAACTGAAATGTTAAACCGAAAAAGTCAACTTAATAGGTTGGTATCGGGAATGCTCCCTCATACCACACACATATGATATTGACTTCTACGTACAGATCGAAGAATACAGTGGTGAGTCAATAAGTGAAGAACAACGATAACGTAAAAAGTAGATATTCTTAAATTAAGCTTAAAATATTTTTAATTTTGTTTTATTTTTAAATTATTCTGGAACGTCAGACATGGGGCTGAAATCGTTTTGTGATCAGACGAGACCTCACAATAATTCAGATCAATTGCGAAACTTCCTTATGTCTTATAATTCTCCGGTGGTCATTAATCGTGTACTCGGAAAGGTAAATAGATATTAAAAGGTTTAAAAAGACTGAGAATGCATTGACAATGAAAATATTTCTTTTTTAGCCGCAAGACTCATACGAATTAACCCTCCGGATCAAGGATAGAGCGGATGATTTGAGAGCTAAATCCGTAAACATCGATCTCTTCTTCGTATACACTAACGCGAATGTCAGTTTTGCTGTTCTATTATGTTTTCATTATAGTATATGTGAATACTCCGTTCGATCCTATTTACAATGACAGTTCCAAACTATTATTCAAGGAATCGTGGTACGGTGGAATGGACTGGAATTCCAGGCAAAAATACAAGTTCACTTTGCCCAAGTGAGCAAGCTCCCTTATCTTTGTTCTGAAAAGAAGCTGTGGTTTCAGGTTATTTCATAAAACTCATTTTAGGTTGAGTGAGTTCTGCAGCGGAATTCTGCTCGGCAAACTCTTCTCTGTGCCCTGTAACGTTGAACAAGTTCTTGAGGTTAATTTTTCCTTAAAATGTAAAACGCAAAAAAAAACATCAGAGTCACTTGCCGTCTTTCTTAAAAAAAGGGGAAATATCCATTTCGGTCATTTCATCAACTCTTATTGTAGATAAATAGGCTAATCAAAGCTGACGAAATGAGCGATTTGATGAAATGAGGGTTTCCCTACATGACAATGCAGATGGAATACGGCCCCAATTGGCGCAAGGACCACCCGTCCGGCACCTTTTCCTGGAACGGGTCTCCTCGTAATGTCAAACCCAACGGGTTCTTCTCCATGGCCGATATGAAGGAGATGTACAATATGTACAATTGACGACTTTCTAGTTGTTGGGTAAAGCTGTTGCCTTTCTAATATTTACAACGTATAGTAAAACATTGTCGGGAATATGCCGAGTAGTGTTGGCAGAATGGCAAGGAAAAGTGCACACAGTATAGTGCACCGATCAGGCGAAATAGCGAGAGCGAATGAAGAGAAGCAGCCAACAAATTATGCACAGTTCTACTTTTCCCTGCCATTCTGCCAACACTAATGTCGAGCATTTGGGCGAAGCACAGCTTTACATACACCCTCCCATTCCTCCACGAGCCTTCGGTCTCCACGCGACCCGCACATCGCTTCGTCTCTTCCTCCCGTGCAGCCATCCATCTTGTCTCTCCCCTTCTCCCTTGTCCATTCCCTCCGTGATTTGTGTCCAGTCGGTGCGGACCGTTTTCCCCATTTTTGTACATCTTTAGTGTTTTTACCTTCAACCTGCTGGACAGTCCTTATGCATCGACATCGTTTAAAACGCATATTCTCGTACTAATGCATGATAACGGTCATCAGTGTTGCTACGATGTTTTTCCACAACTATGTTGAATCGACAGTAACCAACCTTGTTGTTTTTGCGTATTTTCCTAGTCCGCCTGATCTCTGTGTGTGACCGGTGTACTCCTACGCCTTCCCTGATCTCCACTTCTCCACTCTCCCCTATCCCACCCTCCCACCTCCCTTTCCGACCGGAGGGACTCCCACAGTACACTGCGCCACGGCAACATTTGCTTTTCGGCAAATGTCCTCTCCCTCTTCCTTCTCACCCGCTTTTCTCGTTTCTCTTAGCCCCCTCTCGCTTTTCCACCCTCCGATTTGTTCTCTGTTTCTCATTAGCGACGCGCGATTGAGCTCTAAGTGAGATCGATTGCAAAGAAGGAAGCTGATTCCATGGCGTTGGAGGTCTTCTGATCAGTCTGGTCTTTGCTGCTTTGTTAACCTTTTGAGACTTTAGCTTAAAATTAGACAACTGAAAATACACAAAATTGAAGACTTGCCTATTTAACAACTGGTTTTCTCTATTTTACTTTTTCAATATTTGTTCAATTTTTTCTGTACGACGCCTTTCCATGTATAAGGGCCATCATCGTTTTACGGTCGCCCTCAACGCCGAAGGTGGCAGAAATTGTTGAAAGCTCTTTTTAGGAGAACATATTGTTGCTCTACTTGATCATTGTTGCTGGAATAGGTAATTTGGCGAATCATCACGGTAACGACGAACTTGAAAGGAAATATTATACTAATCGCTGACAGTTCACGCGCTTTTTTGTGCACGTAGTTGCCTTTATCTCATCCATATTACAGATTTTGATTGCACTCAGCGAAACTTCCCTAGCCGGCTGGGGAATATTTACCCACGGCGCGACCCTGGGGAATATTTCCCCCGGCTGGGGAAATTTCACCTCCCCCTACTGAATTCTGGGGAAATTTCTCCAGCCGGCTGGGGAAATTTGGGCGGAGTCGCGCTGTGGGGAAATTTCGCTCTGTGAGCTATTCGCTTTGTCTTCGAATTTCTTCCCAGATTCCTAATTAATGCGTCATATTCTCTTTTCAGATTTCTCTGTGTTCTCTTACTTATAGCATAAGGGATTTACGCTACGACCTGTGCATACTAGAAGCCACTGATTCTCCATTGATTACCAACGCGTCTAAATCTTTCACTATTCCACACATACTCTGGCGTGTAATATGCGGAACCATTTGCAAACTTAAATACAAGATTTATTATTTAAAGGAACTGTCCCACGAAAAAAATCGTTATTGAGTTAGTCATTGGAAACATTGCAGTGTGGTCTATACAACAAGATGTGAAAAAATTCCGGTTCGAAATGACCCTCTAGGGCTCAGTACGGCCATCTGAATGTGCGAGATACGGTAAATCTCGTGGGGTAGTTTGTAGTTTAACCAAGCGCTACTCTCCCCCAAATATACCCAGCGGGAAAGCCTGATCTCCACCGCTCTCACATCTACACACCTCCGCCTCTTCCCTTGCTCTTTCCTTCCTGCTCCACGCAGAGCGAGAGCGAACAGGCATTGCCAGGGGTTATTTAGATAGACGCTGTAGACTACAAACTACCCCGCGAGATATACCGTATCTCGCACATTCAGATGGGCGTACTGAGCCCTAGAGGGTCATTTCGAATAGGAATTTTTGCTCATCTTGTTGTCTAGCCCATACCACAATGTTTCCAACGGATAACTCAACAACGATTTTTTTCGTGGGACAGTTCCTTTAATTCTCTCTTTTAGATCACACAATGACTATAATCGAGTCGGATGCAGAGGAGAGCGTCGTCTTTGAAAGGTAAGATATTTTGAAAAGTTCCGTCAGTCAACTTTCGGTCTAAGTTGAGCTTTAAATTTAATTCATTTAAAAATTGCTTTATCGTCTTGCCTTCTATTCAAATATTTATCAGGATAGATTCTCTCAGAATCGGTGAACCAGCCTATTCGAGCAAAACTTTCAATAATCGAAACAATCAAAATTCGAGAAATGACTGAGATAATAGGATAAGCCGTTTTCGCAATGGGTACGGAGGAACAACATTTAGGTATGGAAATCTCCCATCAGTTGTCTAATTCCTATTTCCAATGAGAGAGCGGAGTGGAGATAAAGAGAATATAGGCGAAGTATGTAGACAGGAATGCATTTACTGACGTAACTTGATCGAGCCGTACCACGAGTTTCTGGTTATATTGGCTCTTTATGTCATTCAGTAGATCTAATCATCCTGATCGCGTATTCCGAGTTTTATGCGATTTCATTCACTCTCCGCGGAGTACTGAGGGTGCAAAGAGCAACGCGCTTTTCACAAAATCGTATATATTAGCCGATTGAGAAGAGGCACAGCTCTGAATTATTGACAAAATGATTTTTTACATTGTTCTGATCATTTTGGTAAAAAGAACGATCGAAAAAGATGGGCGGAAAGGCCTAAATTGATATATCAGGGTAGCGCGGGAATTCAAATCCTACCGTACTCGTGGGCCGGCTCCTTTAGCAATGCTTTTGCGTCACTATTATTGATCGATTTACCGACTAGTTTTCTGCTTATTTTTCCCGCGCAGACGTCACCCGTTAGTGGGAGAACACTTGACCTTTGCGCCGTTACTTTACACATTTCAAGATCGAAGAACCTGTGGAAAGAAGAGAACCACTATTTAGATATATATTTGCGTATAGATAATAGAGTAAATAATATCCCACGCATTTAGCATAACAACAGTAACTCCTGATATGCTTCGTGATATCTTACTTCGGAGCAGATCGAACAATTGTCTAACCGGAAAATAGTTTTATATTATTGGAGAAAAACGAACGTAGGGAGAGCTGCATAGTTCTTTCCGCTAACCACCGTAAAACTTTAGCCGGAGCCGGCTTTTAGCCTAAGCGGGGCATTTTGCCAAGAGAGTTTCACGGTATTTAGCGGAGTGCGCTGCAAAGATTTCTCAACGTTCCTTTTCCTCCAATAATAGCATATTTTTTAATATTTTATTAATTAGATTTATCATTTGCTTTACTGTATTTGCCTTCCACTTCCAAGCCCAGGGAAGACCAAGAGAACATCGCATGACGCGAAGCATTTGCTGTGCTTCTTTCAGACATCTCGTGCTAATAGCAATCTTCCCTCCACAATTAACCGCCGTAAGAGCGCAACCGAATCTTCTCCAATCCGAAATCTGTTCGAATGCTTGGGAACCCTTCGTTCTTTGCCGCCATTCCAATTTAACCCAACGCCTCCCCTCTCCCGCTTGTCTACGGTTCCCCAGGCCTGATTTTGAACCATTTCTCCGAGAGAAGTTTTCCGTATCACAGTGTTCTAACAACAGTTAAAATGTTAAGCGAACGAGATGCCGCAAAATAACCCGGATTTCGGTAGGGACTCTCGCACGGAAAGCATTGTATCCTAAACATTTTGGCTCCTTCACGTATCTAACGTTTAGAACACTGTGGTATTGTTGGCGCTTTTGCATAGCGGTTATAGATAGAGCCAAGGCTTAGAACAATGAAATTGTAAAGAATTGAAAGTCCGCGATATTTAGCTTTATTTTTCGCTAAGAATCAACGAGCATCTTGGAAGTGTGAAAACAAGGCTCGCAATTTGTGCATCGAGAGTGCTTCATCTTTGCTCCACTATTTTCATTCTTTGTTCAACGCTCTTCCGGTGGAATTTTCCGTGAATTGTCATTTATTTGAAGAACAAGCAGTGCTCAATAGCGGAAGATGGTATACTATTGAAATACTACTAAATAGCTATTATTGGATGAAAAGGAACGTTGAGAAATCTTTGCAGCGCACTCCGCTAAATACAGTGAAACTCTCTTGGCAAAATGCCAGCTTAGGCTAATCTCCGGCTCCGGCTGAAGTTTTACGGTGGTTAGCGGACAGAACTGCGCAGCTCTCTGTCCGCTAACCACCGTAAACATAACCACCGTTTCGTGGTTATGTTTCATGTATTACATAAAGCCATCAATGTCTTGCTCATACAGGGCTAGATGACAGGTAACCATAAAAATTGCCTGATTCAACGGCTCTACCTAGTTCGGTCAGTCGTCTCATTCCTATTTCCAACGAGAGAGCGAGGCAGAATGAAGAGAGTCCAGACGAAGTAGGGATAGGTTTACCGTCGAAAAAAATTTTTCCTCAATAGTACCTTTGAAAGTGTTGAATAGATTCCTTGCAAATTGTTTTAGTGTCACGCCTCAAGGCTTTAGTTGAGAGAAATATCAAGCGACTTTTCAGCTATTTTATCGCTACAACGTAAAATAGTAAGCTTAAAATCTGCAATAATTTCGTCATCGGCCTCGTCTAATTATGTGGGCTGGACCGCTAACCGCCTTTCCCACGACTTCCTTATTTTCGAGCAGATATTTTTTCCGTACGCCGCACGTAAATCGGCAAGTTTGCTCAAGCATCTTCTTAGGTGAATTTGTTGCATTTACTCTTGTTTACCGCGGCCGCAAAGGAAAAAGAGAGTGAGTGAGTGAGTGCACTACCGGCAAATGGAATTGAAAATAGGGAACATGCTGCTTTTCCGGACTAACAGCAATCAGTTAGTCACTTAGCAAATACGGCACGGAATAGTTCAACGGGAAATGGTCTCAAAACCACCCAAAAGCTTATTTTCTCCGTATTCAAGGATATGTCTTAGAGGACCTTCGGAACACCTTCTCTGCGAATCCAATAATAGGTCTCTTCATAGGTCTCCTCTTCCCATAACCCCCCCCTATACTCAATTCCCACCTCAACCCACTAAACTCGGTCCGCATGACGCGCATATTCGAGTAGCTTTACCGCAGAGAACGCGGGTCCATCATCCAAATAGTGTTGCATACTCTCTCGCCCCTTGCCATACCTACAAACTCGTGTTTCTCCCAGTAGCATTCCATATATAGGGTATGTCTGTAACTTTGGTTCTCGCATAGAGCTTTCCATTCAGATTTTTGCTTGATCAATTCTTTTGTATACGAAATCCCGAACGGAATGCTCTTCGGACCCATCGGTGTTTTCTTATTCCAGCATATGAGATAAATAGAAGTGCTGTCTTGGTTCAAATATCGGTAGGGGAATATAGGCAGAGGTCCGATCTCTCCATAAAGGGGTGGGCGCTCTCAATCTACCTTTACGACTGCCCGAATTTTCGCGTTTTATGGCGTATTTTCGGGGAGCGCACGTATGGGTCTGGAATGAGAAGCTCCGAACGTCTTGTGTTCCATTAGTCCTGTTAGATTCCTAGCGTTCTGTAATATGACAGTTTTTTTGCATATGATTCATATAGGAGAACCAATCAACGCAAAAATAATAATCAACAATTAAGATAAAAGTTCGAGTTAATATTAAGTAAAGAACTCATGGAGCTCTGAAAATTTGGATTATCTGAATTTGTGTATAATTGCCAGTCCTAATAGACTCTTTTTGTAATGCTGTACGGGACAGAGCTCAAGCCACTGTTTATGTATTTCGCATTCCAATCAAACTGTAGCTTTGCACTGCATTCTATCCTCTTCGTTATTTGGGCACTCAAAATGTGTGAAATGTTTCTGTCTCTATTTATCTCGGGAACATCTCGCGGACTCTCAGTCAACGCGATTTTCTGCCAGGAAATTGATCTTTCCGCTACGCTTCTTCCTTGTTCTAGTCACTCTGTGCTTTGCCACTCCCACAATACTCCTGACTTAGAGAAACACTTATCAGTGTGATTACACGAAATCACTTTAGCAACCCATAGCCAATAGGCTAATTGAAAGTTATTTACATGACATTAGTAAATGATAATTCATTCATTCGTTCATGGAAAATGTACCGTCAGCTGAAATCATTTCTGCTTATTTTCTCCTCAAAGTGCTATAATAGTGGTATAAAAATATCCGTCAGTTCATCATTCCGAATATCTGGCGAGAGAGTGTCTGGCGTCTACCTGGCGTGTGCAACAGTGAGAGAATTAAACTCATTTTGGAATCACAGAAACCGACGTTCTGGTTTATTCTGCTGCGGTGTACGAATGAATCCCCTGCATACCGAAACAATGAAAAGCTTAGCTTTGAATCGGGAAATTGTTCGTTGTGCTCGTGCTTCGCTTCTGCAAGCCCATCTTGACTTCGACGGGAACTTCGCAAGTCGCAACCGCATTTTCTCTTCAAAGTACCGTGACCACAGTAAACAGCGATGGCGCAATCTAATAGAATATCTAGGTCAGTAAAGTGAGAAAAGGCACATCTTTCATTCTTTGTAAAATACACAAAACGTCATCATATTTTCAGTATCATTTTCCTGCCATAGTTTCGCAATGTATAGAAGAATGAGAGGTATAAGAAGTGTTACATAACAGTGAAAAACGGCCGTAAAGAACATGTGTGTCAGCCCTATTTTTCACGGATATGATCACGCGAAAACTTGTTGAAACTCATTTGGGCACTTAAATCCGAATTTAAGTAAGGAGTGGATTTGCGAAAACTAAACGCATACAGAGCAGAACCTGCTATCATTCGAAGCTTATTCGAACCATATGTTGTTTTCAACCTAAGCTCTTAGACTGCAGCTGCCCTGAAGCTAATAACGGACCCTCGAAATCCAATCTTTAGAGTAACGCTTTGACTCCTCCTGAAATGTTGTGCGGAAGGATATGGAAAAAACGGAAAACACAACATATCTACTTACCGGCTCATGAAAACTCATTTACGGTACTCCGCAAATGAATCAAAAAATTCCTTTTTTCCTAAATTTGTGCTTCTCGATCCTCTGTAGATATGAAAAAGCCATTCCAATCTGCTGAATTATGATAAAAGAGGCGGGTACTGCCATACATTCTCCACTTGACGTCCACTATACCATACCGTTTCCGCAGTTTATCCGCATATCCCGGCCCCCTTATTCCCCACTAAAGATCTCTTGTCTGTGTGTGTGTGTCGCTGCGAGTCTTGTTCGGCTCTCGGGAAAACAAATGGTCTACCCTTGTGAGGGATAGGAGGGATGGGGGGGGGGAGAGCGAGAGCGATCGTGCGCGTAATTTCTCTCGTAGTTCTTCGTCAAAGAGTCGTAGTTCTCTACCCTTCCCCCTTGCCCCCTTTCATTGCTTAAATTCCCTCCAAAGTCTCTCTTGAGTACGTGCCCTTCTCAATCATCCCATCTGCCCTAACCCTTTGGGGTTCCTTAACTCCTAAGCCTATGTTTGCTAAGTCCCCCTAACTCTCCCCTAAGTCTTCCCTCAGCTCCCGACCACTTACCATCCTCCCTAACAGTCCCCCCCCCACCTTCATTGCCTATTCTCCACACTCAAGCCTCGTCCCGTTCCCACATCCTATTGTCGGCTTTTGTGCTGTACTGCCTTAACCTTAACCCTAAATCCCTAAGTCCCTAGTCTCAGGGGCCAAGGCTTGCCCTGATGCCCTAAGGATATCCCTATCCGCCTCCACTCATCGAGCACTCTAACTGATTCCTTCCCGCCGTTCGCTAGTCTCTCTACTCTCAACCAGCGATACTCCTCTCTCGTCCTAACTCCCCTTCCCTCCCCACTCCTTTCCTCCTCCTCCTCCTCGCCTTCTCCTAACCTCTCCTTCATATCCATGGCCATTAAGTTCCAGCACAATCGGAACCGCATTACAACCAGGTAAACGGATTGTGATAAGCTAGGACTGTCATTAGGGTAGGTGTTTTTTGCCCGTTTAGGGCTATCTTTCAGAATGGAGTTGTTAGGTTCACCTCATATTCCTGTACAGAGGGTGAAACCGAACCCCGGAAAATTATCTGCTTTTCCCACCAAAAGGTCCTACAGCGAATCATGTCGCTTCCGTAAACTACTAGAACAAAATGAATATACGTAGATTTTTACCGAGACATTCTTAGTCTCGCCCAATAGCCGTTTTATTGTGTGGTGTGCTATGGACAACACTCGGGAGGCTATAATCTGCTATTGTCTTCAATGCTGACAATGAGACTCGATCCATAGACGGTGTGAAAGTGGAGCGTAGTAAATGAGGCGACTCTTCTAACTGTCCCGAAACATTTTACTTTTCTAATTCAAGTGCATATCGACTTGAAGTTGGGCAAAAGAAGCTGCTCTGTGTGGTTTTCCAAACTTCCTATTTTCAAAAATTGCGAATCCAAGGCTTTATCCAGCCCCAGAGCTGGTCCCTGCCTTCCACTACCGTATCCGTGTCTCTACCCTGATCCCTCTCATCTCCCCTCCACTCCCCCCCATCCTCTAATTCTTCCGCTCTTCAGGCACAATGTCTTGGTGAACGTCAACGGGCAACCAATGCGGCTGGATTGGATAACGAAGACTACGAAGAATGTGAGTGGAAGGGGGCCGGCTGGAGATTGTGTCAACTGCACGAAGCACACCATTGTATCATTGGCGAAGAAATTCCGCCAGTAAACGATCATTCCTACTTCGTCTCTTCATACCGCTTCAGGAAGTACCTGATGGACCTTTTGCCAACTATAGTTGAGAAAACGAGTCCATCGATCGTCTCATTCCTATTTATGATGAAGCGGTATGCAAAGTCCAGACAAAGTAGGAATGAGTTGGCTGGCGAAGCATGTTGGTCAACAATATCTGATTTATTTAGTACACATATGAAGGCAAGCTTGCAAAGCACGTGATCAACACAGTCAATACAAACTTTAAAGCAAGCAATATTTTTTTCTTTGTAGGGGTGTATAAGTAAAAAAAAGCATATAACGTTTATTATTTATGCATTCTGGAAACAATATCCAATCAACGTTTCCGAGACAGAAATGAGCTAATCTGGCATAAATCAGAGGCACGGTTTGCGCACTGATTGTGAGACATATATTGCTTCTTGCACAATCCAACTTCTACTGAATCGGTTGAATATGCCACACGCAATTTAATAATCAGATTTATTGTGCAATAAATATACAAAGTATAGTTAGGAAGAGTGAAAACGATAAAAAGGAGGGGAACGTACAGTGACGCGGCTTTAGTCACGTTTTCACCAGTAAAGTGCATAAATCAGTAGGGCATACTTGGGTGGATTAGGTGGATTATAGGGCCTTAGCGTCCATAACAACCGTTCTACTCGAACGTCAGAAAGGCTTAGTTTGCTCCGTTGTTTCCGTGCAACACGAATTGAAGTTTGAAACACACATTTTGCTAAGATCCGCATAATAAAATGCGGAAAGACTCCTAGCACATATACTGCAAGTGTTCAGCACACTGTGTGCGGAAGGGCGGCAAGTGCTGCTCGCGCGCTTTTTATTTATTTTCATGTAATTTACTTTTTTCGTGTTCGTCGTTATCGTTGAACTGATTTCCTTTAATTTAGGTTCGATAATCTGCTTGATTTCAGAACAGGACAGTCCTAACATGTTGGCAGGTGAGATCACGTTGTCACTCGCTAAGTTTTGTTGCAGGTTGGCTGTAAACTCGAAGATATCTATATATTATGTATGCCAAAGTGTTTCCAACGAAGATTATCACTAATTCGGAGGATAATAGTTCGAAGATAAGGAAGAATGAGGTAAGCAACTTGCTGTTATTCTCTTTGTTCA
>LS821902.1:334083-364530 GCA_900490955.1 Micoletzkya japonica
CCCCCGCCCCTAAAACGTTGTACGACTGTCACTGCTTCCTGTGTCAGCCGACCGCATCCGTCCCGGATTCCGGGTTTTAGTATCCCCTTTCTAAAACCCGGCCGTGCAGAGCCGGCCTGGCAAGCGGATCCGACGCCCTCCGCATCGCCATCGCCCCCCGCCTCTCCTACTCCGCCCTCCTCGCCTAAGTATCCCACTCCCAAGGTAACCGTTTACCCGACCAACATCATTATGATTGAGACGAAAGCGTTCCGTCAGTTGCACAGTTCCTATCTCCGATGAGAGAGGGTTTACTGACGGAACTTTTCGTCAATGGTAGATAGCTAACCAGTCAACAAAATCCTATAGCTAACCTCATATTACACAATACCCGGTCAATGTCGTTTGCCGCTTCCGCTTTTGTGCTGCATCTTTTCCGCCCCCCTCTCCGGCTTACTATTTAGAGCTCGCGAGGCGGAATCCAAAAGCTTTGAGCAAAATGAAACCGACTTTCTGTCTAAACCATTAAATAGCACGGAAATCCGCCACAAAACTGTGTTTTGGATCATCCGGATTCACGTGCTTGGAAGCCTACCGCAATACAAACAATCCGTTCAGGAGCCGACTCCATCTCCCTCGCCTCCGCCAAAGACGCCGACGCCTGAGCCCTCCCCACCCAAGACGCCCACCCCGCCTCCAAAATCCCCTACACCCCCACCTAAATCCCCTACACCCCCGCCCAAGTCCCCCACCCCGCCACCCCGCACTCCCACCCCCGAACCAATGAGAGAGCCAACCCCGGAGCCGGAACCAGAGCCAGAGCCGGAGCCGGAGCCGGAGCCGGAGCCAGAGCCGGAACCGGAGCCGGAACCGGAGCCTGTAAAGGAGGAAGAGCCGCTGATCAAACGTGAGTTTCTATTTTGTCAAAGGCCAAGCGACTGGGCACTCTGTATGACTTATTTGACGGCTGATTTTTCCCTAAAAAGGCCTTTCCAACCAATTCTTCTTTTCCTTATTTTCATCGTCATACTTCTCGAAATTCGCCTCGCGAACGGTAAATAAATAAAAATAAAAATAAATAAATAAAAATTGCAAATAAATAAAAGTTAAAATTAAGTACATTCGCTTTCCAGCCAAACCGACGGCGGCGGAGCTCGAGGAGCAGAAGCGGAAGGCCTACAGTGAGGAGGCCTGGCGACGGTACCAGGAATACCAGAAGGTCAGTCTAGGCTCCATCTGGATGCGATAGCTTCATCCAGATGAGATTAACACCGGTGGTCGATCAGAATACCTTTTTTTTGTTTTCATAACCTTTCGGTAGACTACTTTTTAGAAAGGAGGGTTATGAAGGAAAGCGGAACTTTCCGCTCTCTACTATTATTAGCACAAAGAGATCCGATCAGCCACAACCATAGGATCCTCAGTTATCTCCTCTCTATTCCTCGGTTACCCCAATCACGAATTTGACCCCTCGAACGCCCTAATCTGACTAATTCTTACCGTGACTAACCCTTCCAGCAGTGGAAGAAATTTCGTGCGACTCAGAAGCAACCAGCGGCCGGCCTAGTAGGCGGACTCAAGAAAACGGTACCGGGTTGGGCGGGGGTGGGAACGAAGAAGAGTGGAAACGGAAATGGAAATGGAAATGGAAATGGAAATGGAGGAAACGGAAACGGAAATGGAGGGAGTGGACCGGGAACCGGAGACAGCACGCCGGTTAGACAGTGAAGAGCACGCACTGAGAGACAGCCTTAGAGAGGTTCCCAGCTTACCACTTTCGATCGAAAAGACACACCTAATGGGTTTTGAGCCGGAATTGTACCGTGGGAGAAAGCGGGAGCGTGGGCTTTGGTGGGCATGGGAACTTTATGGGTACCCGCTTTGATGAAGGGCTCCTCGGAATGCAAATTGTACCGAAGTTGTACCACTCCCTCTCACAATCAGCGGCACTTTTTTGCTGCTATTCTTTTGGAAGTACTTTTTTCAAAAATATTGAGAAAAATAAAAAAAACAAAGATATTGAACAATATTGACTTAATCTCTCTTTTGACTCTTTTTACGGTTATGCTTCACGCATCGTGAGAAAATCGTAAAAAAGAGAGCTCTGATAGTACCGCAAGGTTCTGAGGGGTCCCAATACCGGGACACCTCCAACTACTGATTCAGGGTCCCTCCTCCTCGACGGCGACGCCCCTCGGCCAGTCTCCGTCCCGTACGCCCACCACTGCAATGTCTCGGTCGACGTCGAGACAGGTCGGCGCGTGCTATGTGCGGCGCAGTGAATAAGGGGGGCAAGACCAAGACCCATTATGGGACACCCGGAGAACCAGAGACCCCCAATAACGTGCGTTTGCGCTCTTTGGAATGGTGTGGGGCTCGGCGGATTATCCTATGCATCGTTTGTCCAGTTATGATAGAGCATACAAGTAGCCCGAATCGAAAGCTCTAGTTAAATAGCGCTTTGAAAGTATACACTATATCGGATAATCGGTCGAGCTTCATGAAACGTAACCCCTCCCTTCGTTCGGCTCACAGCTAAGCACGGTAATTAAGGTAGCTTTTAACCGGGTGGGTTTATTTAATGGAAATGTGAGATACTCATTTTAAATTTTCAACAACGATAGATGCTAGAAAACAAAAATAGGCACTAATTTAGTGGATGGGCGTGAAACTAACGATATGAAGAACAGTGGTGGTGGTGGTGGACTAAATTTTTTAAAATTTGGAAATGGCGCGAATTCAAATTCCTTTCAGAATGTCAACGCGTCCTCTTCCCGGCCGGGCTCTCGGCCCGGCTCCGCAACGCCCTCCCGCCGCCCGTCCAACGTCTCCGGTTCCCACCATTCGCCCGCCAATTAGCTCATTTGAATT
Source organism: Micoletzkya japonica (assembly GCA_900490955.1). NCBI lineage: Eukaryota > Metazoa > Nematoda > Chromadorea > Rhabditida > Diplogasteridae > Micoletzkya > Micoletzkya japonica. The sequence goes on from LS821902.1 coordinate 336,934, forward strand.
TCCCGCCATTATTGACGATTTGAATTTCAAAATCGGCGCGAAATCATCATTCACGTCTTATCAGGCTCCCGTTCGCTCTCGGTTCACTCACTACGGTTCTCTCCTGTTTCCATCCCTTGCTCTCTCATTGGCCAACCTTATTCACTATTCTATGTATCGAGATGTAATAAAGTTATTATTTCAAGGATTCCCGCCAAAATATAATTCAAATTTTGGAATGAAACTTTACTATCATACATTTCTTCCCGTGAAAATCTTGCTGTTCCGTTTAGGAATATTTTCTGGTTCAGGCTTGCTTTGTGTTGTATCTGTGCACGAATGACCGTTGTTGTTGTAAATATGTTCGGCAGAGGATTACTGAGAAAGCAAGTACGAAGTGACGGGATCAAAGAAGACACAGGAATGAAACTCTGTTGAGGAAAATTTCTTTAATGTTTGCAAGGCATCGCATAGTTTAGAACTCTTATCTTTCTATTTGCAAGAAATAATTACTTCAACATTTCCAACAAAAAGGACGTACGTCGTGAGCAGCTTGAAGATAGAATTGAACTGACCTGCGAGCTTATTTGGTAGGCGATTCATCGAGGAAAACCTGAAAAAATAGAAAGTTCAAGCTAAAAAACAAGAACAACCTGAAACATAGGCACGCCATGTCAAGCTTGTGTCAAGCTCCCACTCGACCAATAATCAATAGCAGTTTTTGGGAAAAAGTCAATGATACAACCAAAATGAGATTTTTTTGGTTTCATAGTGTGATCGCTGCGGTCAAACCAAATGGAGATCAAAACCGCGACGCGTGTGGCTACAAGCTACATTAATGCGCTGTTTTTAACGATTTATCAATAACTGCCAGTTAATCAAAAAGGGGCGGGACTGGGTGCTTGACATGGCGTGCTCGGGAAAACTGAAATGCACCCAAAACGCGTCTTTACCGTATCAAACGCTGCATTTAAGAGTACAGCATCTAACGAATATTTTGAGTTTTGGTAAGTTGTTATGTTCATTTTATTGCAACTTTCACAATTTAATTTCATTTTAATCAATTAAAAATAAAAGTTCAATGTCGACCATGTCCTTATTTAGATGCTGCTTTGGCCCTCGAATAAGTGCAAATCCATTCTTGGCTTTTCCAACAATGAATTATTCTATCTTTGACGTTCTCATGAATGGTTCTTCGCTTTATGAATGCCCCCGATGTGGTGCGATGTTCGGGGAGAGAGAGAGAATCATAGGAAAGTCTTGCCTGCTTGAAGGCTGCCAGGACGACATGCATAGCGAAGCAAGCGCTCATCTCCGCTACTTCTAAACGTCTTCATCTAAGTCATTGTTCAAGCGAAATGGAATGCAATTGCATGATCTAGGAAGTAGGGTTCTCCTTTTACGCTTTTCTCGTTTATTTTTCTTTTTTTACATTACTAGAAAGCGATTTCCGGGGAGAACTCTACGATCTTCCATACGATGATCATTGTCTATTTGAGATCTATTCGTTCAGCAGTTATGCTTGATTTTGACTCCGAAATGGAAGGGAATCTGTTTTTTACACTGTTCATTAAAATAACTGTCACAACGCCATTGTCCATGCAGCCGGTAAGCGGTAAAGATCACTAAACATCCGTTTAAAAGCTGAAAAAAACTATGCGTACGTCATTAGCTTTCTGTTGTCCAAGTCTCTTGCCATCTCCTCCTCCTTCCTTTTTTCTTCTCTCTGCTTCTCTCTCTCCCTCTTCCCCCCTCTCTCTCCATTTCACTGTATCATCCCCGAGCCACTCGATCTACCGTGTGAATTTCTGTTGGGATGAGAAACAAATATGCCCCTCCCCGTCGCTCTCCCTCCCTTTCTCGCTGCTAAGCCATCCTTGCAATGGATCCCCGCTTCCCCTTTTGTCCCCTAATCTCCATCCCATTCATTTCCGTGATTCCATACGCCCTCTAATTGATGGCCTTCGGCCCTCATTTAGAAATTCACGCTGCATTCCAATCTCATATTTTTTTATTTTTTTTACAAAAACTGCTTCTTCGTTTTCACGTGCTTTTGTATCCCTCAAAGTTCTTCCCCTTTATTGAACTGAAATGCTTTCGTCCGGTGTTCGAACTCCGCTGTTCCATTGCTTATTCATGTTTGCCTGTCTGCAGCTTTTTTCTGTAGTTACCACAAAGGAAACTCTACTAGCCGAGTCTGAAACTCCACGTCTAGGACAGTAATCAGACTGGGTCACGGTGCTTAATTTCCGCTAAGAGGCTGTTCTTCTTCGTGCCTTCGTCATCATTGCCCTGCGGAGTCCGTTCTCATTGCGTATTCCGGGGTTCTTGGACCCTACCGCGGTCTATGTTTGCCACAACGTTCTGACAGCAGTGTAAATGTTAAGCGAACGAGATGTCGAAAATTAATGCTGCCGCATGTTTAATCTGGGGAAAATCTGAACTCAGATACTCTCATTCTGCCATTCCCATCACATAATGGTGAGCTCCATTTCAAAATGAGCAGATAATCTCGACATAATTTCCCACATTAAACGTGCGGCAGTCATTCAATTTCAATCTATGTCGAGCTGTCCTTTCCAATCAATTACTTGTTTTTGGGCATTGCTTAATTCAATCCCTATCTAGACAGACTCCAAATGAGGTCAAATTGAATGGCAGAGAAGAGCGGCTTTCTGCAGTGCAAAAGATCAAGCAAGCAAGCACTGATCGATGGAATTTTCAATCTAAGAGAATTTTTCAACCTATGAGAGCATTGAGAATGAGAATTAATTAACGCATGTGAACGTACCGTTAAGCTAGTAAATGTAAAATAAAGTAAAATTGTTTCAAGTGTTTGAAACACTTGAAACAAGGCCATATCTCGGCTGGGAAAGGTCGTACAGAGTTCTGGTTGGAATTTTTGGAATCCTCAGAACGAGATCTATTTGTGTATCAAGTTTGGTAATGATTCATCAAGTTTAAGGACCTTTGAAACGTAAAAATGTGGCAATGGAGAGGTTCGAACAGGGATAGCGAGAATTTCATTCATTCAAGACATATAAAAGCCATTTTAACCGGTTTAGAGTTGTCTAATCATCACCAAACTTGATACACAAGTAGATTTCGTCCTGAGAATTCCAAAAATTCCAACCAGAACTCTGTACGACCTTTCCCAGCCGAGATACGGCCTTGTTTCAAGTGTTTCAAACACGGCCCACAATTTACTAGCTTGACGGTAGCTTATTGCAGACGTTTTTTTAATACTTGATTATTGTTCGAAAGACACTACGAAAAAAGCGGGCATTCGTACACCAAGTTAGCGCAATCGCAGCTCTCTTGTCCTAATACTCCTCGCCAGTATTTATCTATCTTTGATGAGGTTCGGCCGGATCACAAGCTCACTTCGAGAAGCGAGAATTGACGCTTTGACACTCCAGTCTCCGCCTGACCTTTCATCTGGGCTTTCATCTGGCCATCCATCTGGATGACTCAAAAGTTTTCCCAATATACGTGCCCTTTCGGCCCCCTTGCAAACGTCTGCCATTCATCTCGGCCGATCGCTTAGGCTCTGAAGTCGTTTATCGTCCCAGGGACAGCTGATAGATGTAAACCAAACACTGCAAGCAGTAAGAAGTAATCAAATGGAAAACAAATTAACGTTGAATTTACTTTAGCCAGAGTAAATTTGTACTAGTGGTTGGCCACTATTTATCCAGTAACGGACCTTCTAACCAAAAAAATCTAGTGCCAACGCGCTAATAAATACGTTTACTGACGACTTGAAACTAATACAAACAATTAAAGGGACGAAGCAGTCTCTAACCAAAAAGTTTTAAAATTCGATAAAATTCAAATAAAGACAAATTATTATTTATATAATCTGATTGATCAATAGAATAAGTGATTCACAGAACCCTTTCCATTCTACAAGCCTTCGTCACCCCTAACCCCCAACAGATGGCGTTCGAAAGGTCCCTCTATCCTCCAGCCGAGGTTCCATTGTTTTTCGGTGATTCTCTCCTTTCTTCCCATTCTCTCTCATTCTCCCTCTCCCCTCCCACCCCAACTCTCTATCACTATGAGGGATGCACTGATCAGTCGCTCTTTCCCTCTATCTCTATGCAGTGAATTCTGGAGGTGGAAAGAGATGGAGATTTATGCGACACCCACCTATTCATTTGCTTCACTTTTCCCTTTTCTGTTGCCGATATCTCGTAAAGAAAAACCCAGAGATGCTCAGAATACACTTCATATCAGCAGCTTTTGTGGGATTACGCCATACTGCCCGAGAGGCACATACACCATAGACCCAATACTATGCCGCGATCTCTTTACACCTGACATCCTAAGCCCATCATTCGTTGCCTTATGGTCTAGTGAGATGGACAGCACTGCTCATAGCAATCGTTCAGTCGCAGTAATACTGGTTCTCTAGTAGAGCTCTCTTCCAGTTAGGTCAGTATTTATATTGAACTTGCTAACAATAATGTACTATTTATTTTCAAAATTAGGTATCTATCACAAGGTTTGGGCAAATACCAGCACTCGTTTGCTTGCCGTCTTCTAGCTAATGAACTGTCCAACCTCCCCTCCACCAGTAATCATGTCCCAATCTCTCCCTCCTCACCCTCCCCCCCCCACTCTCATTCCACCATGCCAATCATCTCCTTCGTTCTGTGAGATCTCGTTTCCGTGATGTCGCCTCTTGTTTTCGGTGGGTGGCCTGGTGTACGATTGGAAGAGAGTCGCTTTATTCTAAGCTTCAGCATCGATGCCGAGATATATAGCACTCTATGATTATATCTGCTAGTGGTTTTGCATTGATCATCGACTTTAGAAAATATGAAGAGATTGCACATTTTTGGGAATGGGATGAGATGAACGAAGTGCCATACAGCGATGCGTTTAGTAAATATCTTTTCAAGCGGGCTGCAGAAATGTTGCACTCGCTCATTTCAAAGGGACATGGAAGCCAAAAAAGATTGCCTTTCATATGAAAGTTTATCGCCTAAATAGCACAAAAATCAAAACCGGAGTGCACAAAAATGTCTACTTCGCGAGATATCCTAAAAATCCTTTCCCAGCCAAGGCGCAATCTTACTGCGTTTAGCGCATAGTAACGATGCAAATGGCATCGAGGTACCCTCGGAACAAATAATTATTTCTAGCTGCAGAAATTTTATAAAAATAATTTTCAAACGCTATTATCTTTATTATCGTCTAAGAAACATATTTTACAAGTATTGCCATATTCGGTTACAAAAAATTTCTCGCTTACATGTCCCTTTTACCTTTGCATAAGCTGTCAGAAATATTAGTTGCAAAATAGTTGTGGAACTTATCTCAGAGCACTGCAAAGGTAGATGATGTGTATGTATAGTTTCCAATCTAATCTAGCATATCTGGCCCACCCTCCGGTGTCTGGTCTCCTCATCTCCCACAAGGAAGTCCTTCCCCTTTCCCTCCTTCCCATTCATTCCTCTGACCTTCCATACGTTCGTTATCTCCTCACAAATGCAGTACTTCTCGCCGCTCCCTCGGAGTGCGCCCACCCTCCCTTCCCCCCTTATCTCTCTCGACCCAACCCTGATCCGGGCTCACGCGTTTCGTTAATATTTATCACTGGTGTACTTTTAAAATCCTCAAAATTTTCTTTACATATAATAAAAAAGCTCAGCAATAAATCTAAGCTAGAAATGCATTTAATTGTTAGTTTTATGTTGCTTGAAAATTTGGATCTAAAATTCCTGTCAAGTCTTTATCGTTCAATTTCATTAAAGGGACATGGAAGCCAAAAAAGATTGGCTTTCATATGAACGTTTATCGCCGAAATAATATAGAAATCAAAACCAGAGTGCACAAAAATGTCTATTTCGCGAGATATCCTAAAAATCGTTTCCCAGCCAAGGCGCAGTCTTACTGCGTTTAGCGCATAGTAACGAGGCAAATGGCATCGAGGTATTCCCGGAACAAATAAATATTTCTCGCTCCAGAAATTTTTTAAAAATATTTTTCAAACGCTATTATCATTCTTATCGTCTCAGAAACATATTCTAGAAGTATGGCCATGTTTGGTTTCACAAAATTTCTCGCTTCCATGTCCCTTTAAATCAACTAAATACTATAAGCGTTCTCTGAAGCGTCTCATAGCGTAATCTCCACCATGCCTCTAGTGTTTCGGCCTTGCGTGCCACAGTACAAGGATTCGTGTTAGAGCACGACTAAGGGAGAATGAGGGGGGACTGCCTGTGATATATTAGCCCCGTATTCCTTGTTGTTCTGGCACATTCCAGAACGAATTCTCGGATCGCCTCTGGAATTTCATAAATTAAAATATTAGCTTGTTGTTCTATACCTTAATATTTTCTATACCTTAATTATATACCTTAATGACATTATATACCTTAATGTCGATCCTCGCATTCAAATTTTTGTTTCGATGATAATTAGTCGGACTTCCGTTGTTTATCGCGCATATTTGCACTTTTGGCTGTCACAACAGTTACAGCAGCAGTACATTTTGAACACTACATTTTGAGCAGTATTCCTTATACATAGGTCGTTTGGCATAACTGAATGTACCATTCGATGCCCCAAGATGCCAGGAACATGGAAAAAAACTGGTCATTAGATCCGAAAAAAACTCATTTAGAAAACTTATTATATAAAACCCAAAAGTTATTGAATCTAGAGCGTAACTGCTGTGGCTGTGCACTTTATGCTAAATAGCGCAAGTTCGATAAAGTATTCATTGCTGGCGGGATCGTTGTGCATTGATCATATTTGAAAAATGGACCAAAAATTGTGTCTTTTGTTAGGAATATTTCAACAACTTTCAGTTTCGTGGTTCCTCTCCGCTTATAAGTTTAAAATTATTTCGGACGAGATGCGTGGTGTAATACCTCAACATTACACCACACATCGACCGTTTCGGGGTCACGGTCCACTTCCGGCTAAATATCTACGTTTGGAAAGACATGCGAATCGCTAGCGGGCTCATATTTCGAGCCTTTATAAGTGCAGCTTTCTCGTTTCCGGAAAGCCCACATCTTATGTATTACTTGCGTCACTGAGTTCGAAATACCTGTAGCATATCTTAAATATTTTTACATAAACGTCAGACATGCTTTGCATGAAAACCATCGTATTTCTTTGAAAGACGTTCGATAATATAAATAACTTTTTCTCAAAGGATAGGCGAGGGTGGGAATTGAAAAAACTTGGAACGGGAATATGTCAGAGTTCTTGGCACGTGTAATAGTATTTTGCTCTTCGAAACCCGTTTCCAATTCTTCTCCTTTTCCAGTTACGCTCGAAAACGCGACTGCACCCTAGTCACTTATCCTCGTCCCATAAATCGTCGATTACCCTCCCTGAATGTGTGCCTGTGTGTCTGGGTGTATGTGCACTGGTAGTGTTGCATTCCTCCCTAGTCTTCTTCCAATTCCATTGAGTACTTGACGCGACCCGACTAACTGCCCCTCTGTAGCGGCCCGGGGCTTCGTGCTAAATGCCGGTGCTTTTTCAGTTTTCTTACAATTTGCCAGCCACGCCTTTAATCTATCGAGATTAATTTACAATTAATGGTTACTTACCCATAAACTCGCCCTTTCCACACACTCTATCATTGGAGATCACCATTAATCGTCAATTAATCTCGACAATTAAACGCTCGGCAGACCCCTCTTTGATGTTCCTCCTTTCCTCACCTTCTCTGGAGAACCGTTCACAATTGGCTAAAAGCACATATCGCGGCTAGTTTAGAGGCTATTATCTGGGGGATAATGCGCTTTGCTAGTCTATTCATCGTTGAAGTTGACATGCGCATGCCTTGATTTGCCGTGACACAACGGGCATATTCAAGTAAATTCCTCTCAATAGCGTTCAATTCTCGCGTAAATCCAATCGCTGCCAGGTCTTTGCCTTTGTCAAAATACTGCCCATAACTTTTGCAACAATATGCACTTGTCAGTCACTGGGTGTCTTCGGTTCGGCAGTTTCACTTTTACACTTGAGCTCCAGTATTAGTCTTTAAAGCAAATCGTCTTGGCCGCGTTACTCTTTACCGATAATTATAAATCATTTTCATTAATATTACATAAAAATTAGTTGTGTTCAACTATCTAGTTTTATAGGTAATGTCTGTGAGCGAATGAACATTGTTCGCCCGCTATTGGACAACTCGTGGATCTTGTCATCCACTGCTCTCCACCGTGCGAATCCGCCCCTACCACTTCGCTCAAACAGACCATTTCGCGTCGTTTTTACTTGTTCTCTAAAAAATCGTTGCTGAGGCAAATAACTTTTCAGCAAGTACTATTTCATCACTCCTCGCAGAAAACTCCTTGTGTTCCACACCTTGCGCTTTCTCGCAAGCGCCAGCGAATCATCTGTTATTCGCCTTGTCCTCCTCTATTTCTTCCCCAATCATTCGTTGATCACACTTCGTCTCCTCCTCTTCATTTTATGGCTAGTTTAAGAGCCGTCGTTCAGTCAGTCACACGGGGAAAATAGGAAGAAAGAAGACGGGGCAGGAGCAGTTGGAGGAGGAGAATCTGATGGTGCAGGGACGGCAGTGACGGCAACTCTCACAGGTCATTTTGGCGATCCCAATTTTATTGAGCCCTTTTTTGTCTTTATCCTTAGTGACCCGATTTTCCTCTACAACTTTGTGTCATGCAGAAATTTTGATTATATGACTTGTTTTGGTGAATACGGCATTCCAAGCGTGATAACAGGCCATAATAATTGGCGAATTCAAAAAATACGAGACTTTGGTGCCGTTTGACTTAGCCGCTATTTAGGAAATTCAAAATACGGAAAAGTTCATGTGGTAAGATCCTGTAATGGGTATTAAATTATACCCAAGATTTTCGCGAATGTTTCCGTTTTAGCGCGCAAGCGATGAGCGAGAAGCAGTCGGTGGTGAGCCTTCCGGGGAAGAGGGAGACCCTCCGGGTAAAGATGAAACGGAACGCTAAAGAGGTTGGGAATCATTGAATGAGAGGCAGTAGTTTAACGAAGAAAATAATTAAGAATGACTTTAGCAAAAAAATACTACGTTATTATTGGAGCAAACGTTCCGTGAATAATTTCATTCCTACGTTGTCTGTACTAAATACCTTCACGTCGCTTCGCTTTCTCCTCCGACATAGGACTGACGGACAACATTTCCCTCAACCATACTGCCGCTCGTACTACACAACGTAATCTACTACAAGACGCCCGCTCAAACCCGCCGGGAATATGTTTCACAGTTGTCCGTCGGGCCGTCCCTTTCCGCAAGCGAATTGTCGCCACGCTGTCACGCGGCAACATTCCCTCCCGGCAAAGGACAGCCTGAAGTTAGGGCGTCCTATCCAGTTAACGCATTAGGGACGGGACGAGGAAGAACAGGGATTGCAGGGCAACGGGGAAGACATCGGCAATTGCATTGTAGTATGAACTGCGAAGAGTAGAAACTGTGATCTGTGGTAGGATTTACACACAAATTCTTGGTAGGATAGGATTTACATACAAGTTTGGGTGGTAGGATTTACATGCAATGTTTTGTGGTAGGATTTACATACAAATGTTTTACGTCATCTTGAAAGCTAACCATGCAAAGAGCTCACGAAAAGAAATTTTAATGTTTCTGAGTTTGTTTTCTTCTGAAGCTTGATTATTTTTCAAAAAAGCAATAGCTATTCCGCATTTGCTGTCTTCTCTCAGCTCAACATATTGAGACTATGGCAAAGGTCCCCTCATTATTCCAGACTTTCCCGCAAAACATATGTGCATAACACAGCATTCCGTCCGGTGAAGAATGTGTCTAATAGCGAATAGACCTCTATTTTTGAATTTTCTCAAGAGTGAATGAACCAATTTACATCAAATTTTCGGAGCTTGTTGAGTTCATAGATGCGAACCTAAGTTTTTTAAATTCATAGATATCCGATTACTGGCTCGCCTGCAGGATCGGACCCAGTGCGCGAAAACCGCCATTCCCTATTATTACGTTTGGAATGCTGTGATAATGCTGCTCAACAAAGCAGCCCTGCTGGAACCCGAAAAGCTTAGAATAATCTAACCCCCCCCCAAAATAGTGGGTTGTCCAGAATGAGACTATTACATGCTTGCCCCCGTTCCCCTCTGTCTATCTTCTCTCATTGTTATGACCACACGCCGCTCATTCATCTCACACACACAGAAAGACACACTCTAGACCCCCTCGCAACTTGACAACTGAGTCAGAGGGGCGGCTATCTTAGCTTGATGTCTCCCCTCTCCCCCCCCTCTCCCCCCTCGTAACTTCCCTCCAGGGCGGAGACCTTCTCCCTCCCTCATTTGAATGTGTCTATTCCCCGTCCGACCATTGTTCTATCCTCGCAGTATGCCGTAGTAGTCCTCCTTCTTCCCTCTTGCCATGGTGTATAAGCGGCGGCAGTTCGCCAGCAAAACGGCGATTGACTTGGCCAAGGTTCGTCGTCAACAACTTATTCCTACACTTACCCATAATAGGGCATACGGTACACCAAATATAAAGTGCATCTGTTACATTATGAAGAAAATAAGAAACCGTATACCAGCTGATACCGTGACTACCGTATCTTATTCACTAAAAATCGTTGCCAAAGAAAGGACTCGGGTTCGATTCCAGATCTTTATTACTTTCTAAGAGTATCGCAAACGGAAACGTAATCTGTTCAGGTCGCCCCGTACCTGCTCCACCTGGGCATCGTGATCGGTGTGACAGCCTACGTGATTGTCGGCGCGTACATCATCCGGGAAATAGAGTCGCTGCAGCCGGGAGAGGAGCCGGAGGAGAAGGTAGATAGTAGAGAGTTTTTTGGCGACGAGACGCGACGCGGCTGTAAATGGTGTACGAAACATATGCGTCAAACGAACTCCCATGCACAACTCTAGTAGATAAGGGAACGTTTGGAGGGGATAAAAGGGGCGGGGGATACTTGCATTTTTGTGAGGAGATTAGAATGTATTTGCACAAAAAGGAAGGTGTTATCGTCATATCGTCATGAGTCGGCGAGCAGATATTGCGAACCACTCATTCCATAAAGCATGAGAATTCGTTTGAAGTTTGAGTTCTTAATCTGAACAATACGATTCGTCGCAGCATCCGACCCATCCGGCAGAGGTGGCGCGAGTTCGGCGGCAGGTTACTACGTACGAGGAATTACACAAGCTGAGGAGGCTATCCAGTAAGCATCCCACTCGCTCTGCTATTATTGACGATAAAGTTCCGTCGGTAATCTCATTCCTACTTTGTCTGGATACTCCATACCGCTTCGCTCCCTCGTCGGAAGTAGGAATGAGATAACTGACGGAACATTTGTGCCTTTTTTCGTAAGTATTGCCGTAAAATAGGACTACCATAAATAACCATTGTTGAGCGCAAGCACGAGCTCAAGTATTTATTTGCCACGTTCCCAACGCGTAAGCCTCGACCCCCCTTCAAAGTGCGTTACTCATTGCCAGCATTTGATGAATGGGCGCCCCTGTGGGGGTAGTGGAAGAGCTATATCTGGAGATGCCCCGTAGGCATTCGGAACTTATTGTTAGCTAAGCGAGTGTCAGAAAAGCACAGAGTCATAATGGAATAGTAACAAGATATTATATTGTACATTTTCCGCACTATGTCTCCAATTTGAGTAGAAAAGAGAACAATGGTGTAAACAAGGTTCTAGTCGCTTTCTGGATATTAGATCAGCAGCATGGTGCACGGCGCCGTGAAGCAATTCTCGTGGGATCCCCGGAATCGCATTTTGCACGTTTCACGCGATGATTGATGGCCCTGGAAGAAAGTGCAGAATGACCGATTGCAGAGCCGTTCGCGCGTGGAGATAAAAGCACGGCTTGAGGGGGGGGGGAATTCCGGAGTATCATGATAGATTTTAGAAGTGAAATAAAAAATATAATATATAGTAATTCTAATATAATTGATAATACCGTCAACTTAGTGTATATCGGGACAGATTCGGTATATCTTATACGAGCTCATAACTCCGTTCAAAAAGGGTCTAGAAACTTCTGGTTGGGTTCATTCGATTCATCTCATCAAGATCTACCTGTGTACTAAGTTTGAGCCCAATTGGTCCACGCAGAAAATAGTTATGACGAAAAACATGAAAATCGCATTGGGCAGGGGTCTATTTGGACTGCAAGGCAAATAAGCTGTTTTCAGGCGTTAGAAGTTGCTCAATCGTATTCAAATTTGGCATGCTGGTAGACAGGAGCCTAAGGATTCCAAAAATTCCAACCAGAACTTTCTACGACCATTTCTAATCGAGTTACGGCCTTATTTTGAATATACCGAATATACCGAATTTGTCCCGGTATGAACTAAGTTGACGGTAACTGTTCAGTGAACCGAACCCGCCGATGCGTCATCTCTGCGCTGCACAGAATTCGACGGATGACTAACTGCTCGAGGACGGGAATTGAAAGTAAGTTATATGGTTGAAGCGCGAAAAAGAAACGCATCTTCTGCTTTCGTTACTGCTACAGTACATAATCTACATACTCTAGCCTCAAACGTGTGTGTCTTGATTCGGGAACTTTTTCCCCTTGTCAAAGTTTCAGTTCCGATGCGATTCACTCTAATCTAGCCAATAAGGAACTCCTCTATCTATCTATCTCTTGAAAGCGCCTCTTCTCACCCTATCTCCTGCCCGTTTTCTAAGCCAGTGGGCCAAAACAAGATCGGTGCGGCAGATAAGCGCATTTGCGGAAGAGTGGAGATTGTTTAGGTTTGTCTGAGAGGCTATTTAAAAATTGCAGGATGGCCATTTCCATTAGAAAGAGCCACTTTAGCGCTATTTCAATAAGCAAGCAAGGTAGAGGATAAGGTAATCGGTTGAGGTCTGCACCTGTCCTTCCTGGATCTGTGCTACGAAAACGACGTCAAGCGACTCATCAATCCCGAGGAGAAGGTCGAACGTAAGTGAAACGAGAGATTCAGTTACTCACAACGGTGAAATCCTATAGATAGGAAAGAGCAGAAACCGCACTGAATATATGGCGCATTCAACATGTTCATACCGCATTTGCATAAAATCTCCAGAAAATAATAATAATAATAATTTATCGTATACGAGTATAGCCTTAGGCGATTGAACAATTAACCGGCCATAGATCACGTTTTCAACATCCAACTTCATGCACTTATGCTACCTTCCGTCAATCATGCTCTCTTATTCTCCTTCGTCTTCTTCTCCTCATCTTCCTCTCATCTTCTCCCTTCTCCTCTCCCCCGAGACCCCCGCTTCTTCTCCATCATAACAGCGTATCTCCTGAAAACAGGCATTCTCCCATAATGTCATGCCAGCTATTTATCGCGGCCAAACAATGCTCGTATGGTCGTCTTCAAAGAGGACGCGACCGCTCCAGGCGAAATCTCTGCAGCGGGACACTCTATCCCCCAACATCCCCTGGGGGCGCTTTGTCTCCGTTCAGAGGGAGTAGCCCTCGGGGCGCGTCTGATATACTCCCGGAGTAATAGTTGCCGGCCCGCATCTTGGCAAAGCCAAGAATTACTTTGAAGCTTCCGCTTTCGACAGCAACAAAGCAGCAAAGTCCTTTCTTGAGCATATTATCTTATACCCCTGAAGAAGCTAATTAGTGGCCACAGTGCATGCGAACTGTACAGGAACAGAGTATAATAGGGGGCCCGAGAACCCGGTAGAAATGGAAATAGGGGAAAGCGATAATGAACCGTCTGGTCCCCCGTTGTATGTAGTACGCGAATGGGTTCCGGGAAGAGGAGAAGAGGGAGACCATAAATGGAACGAGAAGAAAGAGGAATAGTTTGTCTCTGTTTCAGGCCCAAAACACAGAGGGGGTGGTAAAGGGAAAGGCAAGCCATAGAGGAGGAGGGTGACCCTTGAATCGAGTTAAATACGAGATGTGCATGAGGCTTCCTGTAGCACTGATTTATACTCATCACATATACCTAAAACATAAACCTGACTGAGAAGAACTCTGATGCAGAACTCTGCTCAAGAGTAGAAGGAAACTTTTTAGATTCAACGTTGTGCTCGATTCAAGGGTTATCACTGAACTATCGGTGGTTTCTATCCATTTTGACTTTGTCCTGAGGCATGTTGTACCCTTGTGTCGTTACGGTTAAGAATGCACAGTTATTGACAATCTGAGATATGATGATGGTTTGATGCACGTGTGAAAGTGAACAAGTCTCTTCCCAGAGTATTATTCCCCACCCAGAAATGGTCTTCAGTTCGCCTCATTCAAGACTGTGCAGTTGAGTGGCTTCATCGCTACTTTTTGCAACAGTAATATCATTGAAGAATAAAGTTCCGTCAACAATCTCATTCCTATCTGTTCATAGCGCTTCGTTCTCTGGTCAGAAATAGGAACGAGACGACAGGCGGAACATGTTTCTCAAGCATACCATAGATAGCGATGAGATCTACTCAACTGGACAGCCTAGGAATGTCATAATCTTTGTATTTAGCGACGCCGAAGTCGCAGCAGGACGACGGACTGCAGATGGATGAGGATGGCATTAGAAGGTGGCGGTTCACCGACTCCATTCTCTTCTGCTTCACTGTCATCACGACCATAGGTATGATGAAATGGAAATTTAAGGCATTCCACACCAATAGCAAGCATTTTGGAAGCAAGCTAATGAACGGATCGATTAATTACATAAAATAACCACTCAGCTTTCAAATACGTCAAAAACATCTCAGATTGCTGGGTGATCGTCTAAAATGATGGCCTTATATTGTTCAGGTTACGGTAACGTCGCCCCGAGGACGTTCAACGGCCGGTTATTCGTGATATTCTACGGATTGATAGGTACGTCTAGCCTTCTGCGCTTAACACTTCACAACATGTTAATCGCTGAAATAAGAAGGAATTATTATCTGATGCGAGGCTTTTAAGGTGTGCCTTTCACTATGTTGGCTATCGCCAACCTCGGCAAGTTCCTGGCTGCTCTGCTCAAGCGGGGCGCCCGACCCTTCGTGCGGTGCTTCAAGTAAGCCCATGATTTATTCTAAATTAACGATTATCAGGATATTATGCAAATTAGGGGCAAAAATTATTTGCATATTCAGGCGCATGAAGGACCGGTTCTGTCGACGGAGAGGGACGGAAAAGGAGCGGCAGCGGTTGATGGACGAGGGGAGTGAGAAGAAGCGGAGCAAGGTTGGAGTAAGATAAGGCATTATATAAAGCCAACCAAATTAGTTTATTTGCAACAATTTCTTTTTTTCTATTCGTTTTTACTTTTATTTACTACACGAAAATCGGTGCCTTTTGCAGCTCGAATCTAATGGGAACGACTCAGATGACGAGGAGGAAGAGGAGGAGGAGGGCGAGGTGCGCTAATTTTTATTTGTTAAAATTTTTTATATATTTAAACACTAAAACAAGCAGTTTCCATAGAAGAATAGATGGAAGATTAATAGTTTTTTTCTTTTGCATAGTTTCACGGGCTTATTCATTTACATTTACTTATTCGACAAAAAACGAGTATCGCCCTAACAGGAAAGTGAGTCTACCTCCGATGCCCTGGTTCTGTTCATCTCCTTCATTCTGTACATCATCATCGGTAGCTTCGTCATTTCGGCTTATGAACCGCAGATGAACTTCTTCGAGGTATTTCAGAGTGTTTTTTTCTAACATCAATTATTTTTCATCTATCTGCCCTACAATGTATATGTTTTATTAATATGAGCTGTCATTTAGGCCATCTACTTCAACTTCGTCACGCTGACGACCATCGGTCTCGGGGATCTCGTGCCCCAGTCCGAGACCTACCTCATCTGCACCCTCCTCTACTGCGCCATCGGCCTGGCTCTGACCACGATTGCGATTGAAGTGAGTTTACTAAACGATATGCTGGTAGAATATCGTTAATTGCGAGCTATGCTGAATGAAGAAATATTAATTTACCTAGATCGCGGCGGACACGCTCAAACGGCTGCACTACTTCGGCCGCAAGATCGAGAACGTCGGCGGGGTCAAAGTGTGGTTTGGCGGCAAGCAGTGCGTTTCCTCTACCGTAGCTTTTCTCATTTACATATCTTCATTATAAGCGATTTCTCACATCTGCCAATTTTGAATGTCATTCTATTTACACCACGTTTAAATACTGGTAGATGCAAGCAGAAACTAGCAGCAACGTTTACAGTGTAAATATTCATTACGAGAAAAGTTTTCTTGAGTTGTTGGAAAAGAAGGCAGCATTTTTGAGATTACACTGATATCTTCCTTTTTTAGAATCTCGATGAAGCAGTTGGTGAAGAACCTCGGGGACCAGTTCAACGTGCCGATCGACCAGCTGGCCGACCTTAACCTCGAGAAGTTCGTCGACGACGCCATGAAGGTGGAATCGGGCCAGCTGACGACGCTGAGGGTACGGTGGGGGAGGGGTACGGTAGAAGGGAGGTCGGGAAAACACGAGGAACTCAAGGTTTACAAAACGAACGTGGTCATAGTTCCCGTAAAATTCGCCAGATGTACTTTCTCCGACCGTACACAAAAACCAGTTCGCTCAATACCTGCTTGCAATTAGTATATTTTTATGCTATTTAGCTATTGTTCCAGAGCGTCCCGCAACCCTACGAGACGTCCAACTACTGGCGTGCGCTGGAGGGGTCGTCGCTTCACTTCGTAGACGACGACGACGTGGTCGCGATGCAGGCCGCCCGTAACTACTACGCTACCCTCTCCGAGCACCCGCCCCTCATAGAGCTATCGGAGCCGCCGCCCGACGACGATTTTGACTAGATCTTCGCTTAGAGAAACGAATCCATTCCCGGGTTCTTTCCCGCTTTTTGATAGTATTATAGGAGGGGCTCGAGAAGAATTCGCAAAGAGAAATAGCGCACTTATGCCGCGTTAAAATCCCGCGGCGCCGCCCTCGTTTCTCGTTTCCACCCTTTAATTTCTGCACCAATTCAGTAGCGAGAGCGGCGCCGCTGCCCGCGAAACGAACGGATTTGAATTCCCGCAATTTCTTAAAATGCACGTAAAACCTTAAAATCAATATTTTTGGAATCTGTAAAATGTATCGGATAGATCTCGAGAGGGGCGATCGATCATTTATCTGATCTTGTTGAAATCTTCATCCTCAAACAAGTAATTATTCTCTCCAGGTTTTGGCACAAATTAAAGGGTCGAAACGAGAATCGAGCTCGCCGCGCGTGACTTTAACGCGGCATAAGCAAGCTAAAACGAAGCATTGCGTAAGACTGCAAAGTCCTATAATGTCCAAAGCCGCCTGTGAGATAGATTGCGCTGTAGGACTAACCCTTTCTACTAAATATCTCCGCTCTGATTTCCTGCCCCGGTATATCCTCAATGATACGTGCACATCATTCTATTCCCCGCATCCAAACCTTGCCTTGCTCCCCTTATCCTCCTCCCCCTCCCCATCCTTGGTCTTTGGTCTATGATCTCTTTCACTTAACTCGTCCTAGGTATACTAACTAAACTCTAGTTATCGGTACGCTGACCCACTTAGTTGTTTTGGACCCGTTTGGTGAGATGTTCGGTTTTGGTCGCACGTTAGTAGATCGTTCGAGGTTGTCGGAGTTGAAAACACCTAAGTCATTTACCACAATTCCTACAACCTCGAAGCATAGGCCATTTTCAACACGTGATTGGTCAGATTTGTCGGATTACATTGCTTGTGATGTACGCTATACAACGAGCGTGACCTTCTTCTTCCGCATTTTTCGTTTCTCGGACGAGCCGGATCTTGGTTTTTTCTGAAATTTAAAAAAAAAACTTGGTTAATTGTTCCCGCTGAGATCCGGTTCGGACCGTATGGGTTCGGGTTCGCATTGTTTGGTCACACATACACACATAGACAAACGAAAGAATGCTTAACAGAGATGACCGATCACAGGATTCGCAGGATTATTAGAGTTCTTTTGTTGCCTACCTTTCACACGTCATTCACCATTCGCGATGTGTCTCCTCACCAAAGGCCATGAAACGTATTGAAGGAAGGAACTCGCACGCACATATCCAGTTCTCATGCTCTACCAGCAAATCCACTGCCCGCCATCGTCCATTTTTGGGAATTACATGAAGAGTGTGACTGTTCTGCGGTCGACAGAATGAGTTTGGAAGCCTATCGTACAGTAAAAGCATACCTATGTACCGCCTGCGATGCTTGTTTCGTTCGGTCGATGAATGCGTGATTTTCGTTCACCCCGTTTTCCGTTTCTCACACACAATATCACAACATTTAGCGCCAACGGACAGTCCTCAATGCGGCTGCTTTAGGCCGCAGTTGCTCCACAAAATACACAGTAGTTTGTAGTTTGCTCCCGATCCTAGACTCTAGTTTGGTCTAGCCTACACTCTAGTTTGGCTTCAGAGGTGCTTCGTCGTAGTTCGTGGGAGTCCCCGTCGGTCATCCGGGTCGTCAAGCCCTCGGTAGGCTCCACCCTCTCCACCTCATCCATGAGCATGCCCGGCACCCCGATGGTCTGTCGTTGTGATTCGTCCTGTTCGCAGTTTGATCTTTGATCTTTGATCTTTGCTATGCTGGCTTCTGTCATGGTCGTTGCGGAATGTCATTGAGATCATGTCATTGTCACATGTCATTGTGGTTGTGATGTCGCTCTGTCGCAGAACCAAGACGAGGCGCTGATGGCTAGTCTGCGCCGGGAGCTGGCCAAGCGGCGCCGGGAGAGGATGACGAAGCAGGAAGAGCAGGACGGGGACGGGAGTTCGAGTGGTGGGCGCAGTGTTCTGACAACAGTCAAAATACTAAGCGAACGAGAGGACGGAAAATAACCCTGTTTGCGGTAGGAACTCTCGCACGGGAAACACCGTATCCTAAGCATTTTGACTCGTTCGCTTAACATCTAGTGTTCTCACTGTGTGGGGGAACGGGATTAGGGATGGCAGAATGAGAGGGAATGTGCAAAGGTAGTGCGCCTGTTTGGGCGAAATATTATAGTGAAGACGAATGTAGAGAGATCCGATGTGAGACCATGCATATTCGTGCTTTCCCTCTCATTTCGCCATCCATAGAACGGATAGGGCGGTGATTGCATGTCACGGTTCATGTGAATATTTTGTATGAATTAACTACATTTCAGTTGTGCTTAGTGAGCTGAACATGCTTGCTATTAGAGAAGAGAGAAAATGGCTGGTTAACTTTCTTTGCATGGTGAATGCATGTTAGCACTACGGATTGACAATCTGTTTTGGCTTTCTCTGTATCTCTGATCTGTTCCCGGTCCCTGCTCTACCCAGTCAAATTCCGTAATCAACATTCACTGGCAAAGCCCTCTCGTCTTTCAAACTAAAACGGTAGGCGGCGAATGCGAAATTTACCGAACATGCTCCGTAATTCTTTGAAAAATTCCCACATGCGGGAGAAATTCCCCCCATAACCAAAAATTACAATCCCAGGAATGAACCAAGACCCTCATCCGTAATCCCTACATATCTAGGGAACGGAAAACGGACCGTTTTCGTGGTTATAGTTTTCATGAACCGCCTACGAAGCCTAAAAAGAGAGGTGAAGCCGAAAGAAACCCAAAAAAGAAAGCGTGCTCTATTCGCCGTTCCCTAGACTGAGCGAAAAATCACTAGCACGTGACACTGGGAAAATAAGACTGAAAATGATTCTCTAAAACGGTAGGGGTAGCGCCTCTCTAACTGGGGAATTTCCCCGGTGGCTCCGTGTTCGTTCCCTAACCGCTAGGGAATGCTCGCTCGGTGTACGACTAACTTCCATGCTACCCACTAATATGCTATAATAAATGAAAAGTAAATAATGATGAATAATAAATTTAATTCCCTCTTCAGATCGGCGTGCCGGCAATCGTCACAGCCGAAGACGTGCGCCTGATGCGGCTCCTCCGCCAGTGGAGAGCGAGAACGAGTGGGTCAAAGATCAACGAGCAAAGATCAAAGATCAAAGTTCCGCTCATTTACTCGAAAAGCTATTGAATTCAGAAACAAAACAATTGTTAAAATTGAGTTGCATAAATCAGTTGAACAGCCGCACGTTTAATCTGGGGAAAGTCTGAGCTCAGATAATGTCGAGATAATCTCGAGATTATTTTTAATTTCGAGCTCGTTTTCTCAGTTTCGGGTACATATTCATCCAATTTTGTCATCGGAATCGGATTCTCCGGCCCTGATTACCATATATCGTACATCTCGAAGACTGGTTGACAAATCCGGGACTGGAACGTCCAGTCCCGGAAAAAGTGAGACAATAGCTTCCTGGCAAAGGGATGTTTAAGCCTCAATCATTATAGATTTGGCTTCCTCGTAATCGATTTCTATGCGAGGTATCATCAGATTTTGAAAAAAACCGCAATTTATATAGATTACGGTAAAGAGTTTTGCGTGATACTCCAGACTACGGTACTGGTCGATTTCGCTTGCGCGTCACAAACTTCTAGTACTCGACGCGAATAAGGTACTTGCAATAATCCAAAAGGTAAATAGAAAACACAACACAAATATAAAATAAAAAGCGACCAGAACTCAATCGGCGAAGCGACGCTCACCACACAAGCGAAATCGATCAGTGCCGTAGTCTGGAGTATCACGCAAAACTCTTTACCGTAATCTATATAAATTGCGGTTTTTTTCAAAATCTGTTGATACCTCGCATTTACGGGGAATCCAAATCTATAATGATTGAGGCTTAAATATCCCTTTTTGAGCCAGGAAGCTATTGTCTCTCTTTTTCCGGAACTGGACGTTCCAGTCCCGGATTTGTCAACCAGTCTTCGAGGTGTACGATAGAGGCAGAAAGAAGCATGAAATTTCATCAAGATTGACTAGAAAACGGTAGCTCACCATGATCTCGACGAGATAATGAGGAGCAACCTCACCTCAGAAAATTTCGCCATTAATTCGCAGCTCGAAGTTTTTAGCGAGAGAGCACGCGTTTTTGAGAGAGCAAAACGGAGCAGTAGATCTGTGCTCTCTTTTGCTCTCTTCATTTTGCGTACTCTCTCGTCGTTCTCTAGCTCCCCATTAATCTCGAGATAATTGCGAGACTCACTCTCCACTGATCTACCATTGGAGCAGATGGGGTGATGGGTAAGGAAGGCGCAGGGTTGCCTCGATAGGGTAGAGGTAAAGGAGTCGACTGGTGTTCGGCAGTCGCGGGTTCTAATCCCCAAAAGGCTGCAAAAGGTTTGCTGGTGGCGATGCCCAAAAACAGGTCTAGATTATTTGCAGCTTTTCTCATCACATAATGGCGAGCTCCATTTCAAAATGAGCAGATAATCTCGAGATAATTTCCCACATTAAACGTGCGGCAGGTTTATGCGCTCGATTGAGTGAGATATAGCAAAAACTTTGACGCAAAATGGCCAGTGTGTGAAATGCTGCAGTATGATGCAATCAACTTACAAGGGAAGGGCAAATAGTTATCATCAGATCCAGATATGAGACCACCACCATTGGATAGAGCACAGAAAGATTAGTTGATCCTGAGAAAATTAGCTGCCGACGTCCATACATCTTCGAGAAAACCGACGTCAAAGATTCCGAAGGATTCTACACGGTCCCGACCAAGTATCGACTACGGGTTCCTCTACCCCAGCCGGCGGCACTAGAACAACGGATCGGCGGCGCAGTAGGGAAGAGGTGGGACTGGGATGCGGTAAACTATTGGTTCGGTTCCCCGCAGGTGGAAAACTTTTTGCAAGTCTCTCGGACTTGTGATTTTAAATTTTTTTTCGGTTACGAACTGTGAAAAGTGCAGATGAAGAATGAGATCCGGTGCTTCACTGACACTCGCTCGCCAGAGACTAGGCCGTCACCAGAGTTCTCTTTCATAGGGATAAATCTGATAACACAGAATGGGATCTCGTGGAATTATAGTGTAAGTCTTCTTTGAAACGTTTTTCCGTAATTTTTTAAGAAATGAAAAAAAACTTGAAAATCACAAGTCCGAGAGACTTGCAAAAAGTTTGCCACCGCAGGGAACCGAACCAATAGGATACCGCACACCAGTCCACCTCTTCCCTACTGCGCCGCCGATCCGTTGTTCTAGTGCCGCCGGCTGGGGTAGAGGAACCCGTAGTCGAGACTTGGTCGGGACCGTATAGAATCCTTCGAAATGTTTGACGTCTGATTTCTCGAAGATGTGTGGACGTCGGCAGCTACTTTCCTCAGGATCTACTAATCTTTCTGTGCTCTATCCAATGGTGGTGGTCTCATATCTGGATCTGATGATAACTATTTGCCCTTCCCTTGTTAATTACCATAAAACTATAATTTCTGCAGACGTTCTGTGGGATTCGGACGAGGAGGACGACGCAGAGAGTCGGTACAGTCGCGCGGCTCGCAAGAGGTTCGCTTTTTCTGTCTTTTCCATTACGTCCACATCACAGCATTCCAAGCGTCATAATAGCGAATGGCGGTTTTCGCGCATAGGATCCGATCCTGTACGCGAACCAGTAATTGAATATCTATGAATTTAAAAACTTAAGTTCATCTTTATGAACTCAACAAGCTCCCAAAATTAGGTGTAAATCGGTTCATTCACTCTTGAGAAAATTCAAAAATAGGGGCCAATTTGCTATTAGACACATTCTTCACCGGGCGGAATGCTGTGACATTACGCGTACTGCGTAGATAAATTAAATTAAATTGAATTTTTTCTCCGTCTTCTTTTTTGCTTTTTTTCTATCTTCTTTTTGAAAATTTACTGCTCCTTCATGCATGCTGCATTCGCTACCACTGCACATGCAGGTAATGATTCTCAAGAACCACGTTGATTTTCTTTAGATATATTAGCATACTTCAAGCTCAGCATACGCTTATCACAAACTGATCTTGAGGTACATCGAGTACCGCAACCACTGGATGAAGTATCGGACGACGAGGGAGGGTCTGCTAGCGGGAGAGGAGGGACCAGTGGGGGGAGGGGAGGAGGGGGACGGAGGGATGAGAGCGACTGAGATGAGAAGGTGGGATACAGTAGCATGGGTACTGTAAGTATGGTTGAGCAAAATGTTCCATCCGTTTTCATAGTTCCTATTTACGATGAATTTCTAAAACTTTTGCACGCCGTGGCGAAATATTCCCCAACCGGTGGCGAAAATTTCGCCGATTGTATGTGCGACAGAAGGCGGCCTTTTTCAGGACGTCAGTCTTCGAGGAGGGCTCGTCCTCGCAGCCGGCTCAACAGCGACGTCCCTCCCTCACCAACACCTCCCTCTCAACGATCGCCGAGGTGGAGCCTCGGCGGACGAATGAAGTGTGACGTGCAGAGGTTTTACGCTGAGCGAAACTTCCACATCTTACGCCTAGTGGGGCTTAATTTAAAATTTATCCAATCAATGTATAATTTACTCCATAAGGCTTAACGCTGGGTTAATTTCGCTCAAAGTATAATGGATGTGTCTGATTGATAATTGAAAAGAACCACTTGTCCGTTTGCAATGTGAAGTGTTGATGGTTTGTTTTTTGTTGGTTGTGCTATGATAGTGAACGTATTTTTACATTAGACCTAATAAGACGCTTTATTGGTTGTGAATAAGTATTGGTGATCCGGATAAAACAATTTCTGTGCAATGTGCAGAAAGGGCGATCAAGCTATATTTCTCGCATTGGTCTCGGTGATAGATAGTCAGCTTACACAGCTGTCAGTTAGGATCAGCTCGTACCACTGCTGCATCACTCGAAACGAAGCTCTAGTCTTGCGACAGGAAAAAGCGCTAGATAAACACGGGATTTATATTTGTCACACCCATCTCGATACCGTGCTGTGCTCAAGGAAGAAATAGAATCTGCAACGGACACATTCCATTTGTATGACTCATTGTGGAAGTCCGGTTTTGATTGCTGAATTTTCAGCTTGCATAGCTGGTAATGAATCAATCACACACGGCAATTGCTTCATCAACATGCAATCCTCAGCCTCGAAAAGTATGCATTCCACTTATTGTTACAATTAGCTTTTTCGAAAGGACGTGTTTTACAGTAAGCTAACAAAAAGCTCGCCTACTACGTACAATTAGTGTTTTGATCCCGGCAAGCCCACACTTTATACAACAGCCCTTATCAGTGGACAAAACTCGCAGTGTGTTCCTCGGAAAGAGAGAGGGAGAGGGCGAGTCAAAGAGAGTGAAAAAGTGTTGCGATCACGGGATCAACAGCTAGAGTATACACTCTTCGCTCTCTCCGGCTCTGACACTCCAGTCGACTTAGCTGGGGAAGGGCAAACTGTAGGAGCATCGATGCCTCACCCAGTGATAGAGATAGATAGACGATAAGGGGTGTGAGGAGGCGGAAGCGGAGGGGAGGGTAAACTGCTAGATAAATACAGTTTATTTGGGAGGAAACTGACTGCAGATTCCTGCCCATTGAAGGCGGTAGAAGTGGTTAACTGGCTTTGCTTGATAGTCGCCTGGGTAACTTACTGATGGCTGTTCCTTGGTAATCGTCAACTGTATTGTGCGGTTGGATGCGTAGATGACGTCTGTCTTTCCACTTCTGTATTCTCTCAACCTTTCCATCCCCTTTAGATCCCTATGGCCTATTCACACGAGCGATGCTGTTGTGGCCTGGGTCCGGTTACGGTATGTGCCTGTTTTTATTGATAAAAGAAAATTATACAGGAGAGGGCTGATTTTACAATGAGATAATATAGCTTTAGACAATTACATCTCATTCCGTAATCGTGCTTTTGCAGCTCGGCGCTCAAATACTCGCCGTTCTGTACATTCTGGCAGGCATCGCCGTAGTGGTCAGCTTGTCGATCGAAGCACACAACTATCCGTGGTGGGAGCCCACGATCGCAGTGCGTCTCCTCCTTTCCTTCCATAATCCTGAAAAAAAACCCTAAGCCCTGAAACGTGCCTTTGGATTTTTAAAATAAATCTTATTTCTCTAAGCAAGTTCAATTATGAAGAAAATGTAGACAATCGCCGCCCTTTCAGATCGTGATTGGTGCCATCAACATTCTCGCGGCCCTGTGCGTCTTTCCCGCTGTCCACAAGAAGCGAGCGGCGCTCATGATCCCCATGCTCGTCTGCGGAGTAAGTATCTATTGTACTGGAATAAAGCTTCTTGGGAGGACAAAATGAGAGGCAAAGGTGCGAACCTAGTGCGTCCAATCAGGCGAAACAGCACGAATGAATGAATTAAGAGAATGCGACAGCAGGTTATGGATATTTGCGCTCTTCTCTCCCAGTTTGCCCTCCCGAAAAGCTTACTTTTTCATTCATTAGTTTCCTTTTGTTTTGAAAAATCGTCTTCTCTGCTTTTTTTCACATCATATTAGTTCTCATCATTACAGCCGTATGTTTTATCCAAGCTGATCATATCACTTTCGCGTACTTTGGAACTCTTAGAACTATATATACTTCTCTGAAATGATAAGCTCTGAAATAAAAAAAATATAGCCTCGGAAATACATTCTTCTTCAGCTCCCTAACTTCCTCTCAGCCATCGCCATATTCGTCCTATCGATCATTGACATGATCAATGGATGTAAGGATTTATGGAAACACAAGATTAGTGAAGCTGAGCAACATTTTCGTATTGTCTCTCTCAACTACAAATTGCATTTCGAAGAGTTTTTGAACGAGTTATCCTTTCATTATGAAATCAAGAATTGAAGAAATCAAGACTTTGATTGCCCTCTCCACTGTTAGCCTAGAAAAAAACTAAACTCTCACATCTATTAGTCATTCAATGTTACGCTTGCAGCCTACGACGCATGGACTCTGATCGGTACTGCCGTCGGATCGATCCTCGGCCTCCTCTTCCAAGTGTGGATCTACGCCGTCTTCATCGACACCTACCGCACGCTCAAGCACATTCACAGCTTCTAACGGCGGCGACTACTCATCCGAACGAATCGTTTATGATTATCTAAGATAAATTTTTATACTTATTCTGTAGTTGCAAGTTTTCATTACGCAATAATTGCTGGAATATTCTGGAATATTTGGTAGGGAATTCAACCGAAAATGAAGCCCCTTGACCTGTGAGCGAAGAAAACTTCAATCAACTAATGAATGTGGCGATGCATATATGAAAGCAATCTGCCATTGTCTGATTACGTTTCAAGCTGAATCTTAAAAGGATCTTTGCAAGCAACGAAAAATTGGTATTCCAAACCATTGACAGTGTCAACAGTTCACGTGTATGACCCGTCGAACAGTTGAAAGCACAAAGCTACACTCGGAACAAAAAAATAACAATTTTGAACTCGCATGTTGCTACAGCCTATTTATACTGTTGCTGGTTGTCTTCTGTAGCCTTCCTATACTTCCGCTCGATAACTCCGTTACGCTTTGTAGTTCACTCCGAAATCCGTTATTGTCCCATTGCGAGGCGTTCTGAAACGTAGAAAATGCGTAGTTGATAGTAGCAATTGCCCCCGTAGTAATTGCCCCTGTAGCTGCAGCTACAGCTCGAGCTACAGGAATGGAAAATTTACTTATCCACAAATGATCCGAAAGAGACTGAAACTGTCATTCTTTTTACACCATATCCCTCTAGCGGTGAAAATCTTCACGTATTGATCACAATACTTTTCGCAGATGCAAATCATGTAATAAACAGAAGAAAATCATAAGAAATTCGAAACCCAAACTTACTTTGTAACCTTAAATCCATCGAAATATTGTGTAACGCCCTTCACGGGTTCTTTACTATCTCTCGCAATAAATATCGGGCCGACCTGTCACAGTGAGAACAAGGGATGAAATGATCAGCGGAGGAGCGAGTTTGGGACGGCCCACCCAGGAACAAAGCGGAAAATAATGAAGAGAGACTCGCGTGGAGACTCGCATGGCAGAGGAAGAGAAATAGTATGGCTTTTGGTGAGACGCAGAGTCAACCCGAGGTCAAAAAAGTGACACCATGGTTCATAGTGTCATTATTTTGACCTAAGGTGATCTCTGCATCTCTTATAATCATTCGCTCTCTCGCTCTCTCTGACTGTCGCCAAGCAAGCGAATAGGCTTTCCTCATCCTTCTTCCTTGTTCGTAATGGCCCTTTGATGGCACTATCCGTATGGCCCTTTGATGGCACTATCCGTATATAAGAGCTTCACATTTTATAGTCGCTCGTGTCTTTGATAAACTGTTCCCTTTCCCCAGTCTCCCCACATATTAGTTAGATTCCTACGGGACTCTTTCTACATGGCGACCCTGGCTATTGCCTGACCACCCATCCCTCGACCTCGTCTTCTCCTGCTCCTGCCTATTTTCGTCAGTCTTCAAGTCGTCCTTCATCAGTCGTCTAGTCTTCACTCTCTCATCGTATCCTGCGTCATGTCTGGTCGTCTACGCACTTCTATCGGAGGCGCCATCTCGCCCCTGAAGGCTGCCATCCACGCCGCACACTCCTGGCTCACGGAGTTTGGAACACCGGATACGAAGAACTTCTCCGATGACGAGATCACAGAAGCCCTCCAAGGACTCTTCGACGCGCGTTCACCTCTTCAACGCCTATGCCGTCGCCTGCTCGCTGAGCATCACGAGTATGAAGCTATCCTCGAGGAGAACCCCGAAGAGCTACCCATCTACGACTCGTTCGTCGCGAAGCGTGACTACCGACCGATCCTACAGGAAGCCGCCGACCTTCTCGCCCGCTTCGATGCGGTCATCGGCCGCTATGTCGCCGAAGGACGAGCCCGCCTCATTCCCTTATCC
>LS821902.1:367209-379612 GCA_900490955.1 Micoletzkya japonica
AAGCAAGCGAATAGGCTTTCCTCATCCTTCTTCCTTGTTCGTAATGGCCCTTTGATGGCACTATCCGTATGGCCCTTTGATGGCACTATCCGTATATAAGAGCTTCTCATTTTATAGTCGCTCGTGTCTTCGATAAACTGTTCCCTTTTCCCCAGTCTCCCCACATATTAGTTAGATTCCTACGGGACTCTTTCTACACTGACCTCGGGTTATTTTTTGACCTAAGGTTGAGTTAATTTTTTGACCTGAGGTTACAGCCATTTTCTTTTTTTCTAAAGCAAAGATACACTGTGTAGCTCGAGCTATAGCTCAAGCTACAAATCAGGGCAATTAATACGGGGGCAGTTGTACATTTATCAGTAGTTCGCTTTCTCCTCCTGTTTTCTCTAGTATTTTCGATAAAAAGATTCTTTTTCAGACTAGCGCAATGTCGAAGCGCTTCTATGTCAAGAATACGGGTCAGAAGACCATCTTTGGTGCGAATATGGAGGTCGCCTTCCATGCCGCGCCTGCAAAAGGCATGGTGAGACTTTTTTCCTCGGAATTAGATAAATATCTATTTGATGTTCCAAGCAGTTTAATCTACGTGTCTCACAACGAAACATGTCTGCTATTAGCTAGATTTCAAGTACGCTTGCTGCGATTTATTCATGTGCATCGGATATCTCCCACAGTGTTCTGACAACAGTGAAAATGTTAAGCGAACGAGATGCCGATAAATAGCCCTGATTTCGGTGGGAACTCTCGCACGGAAAACACCGTATGCTAAGTATGCTTGCTCGTTCGATTAACATTGAGAACAACACTGTGCTCCGATATTTCATCATTTAGTGTACTTGTGATATTATGAAGGCCTTGCCGTTCAGGGCGAGGCCCTGCTGCACTCTGCTCTCGGTCTCCGTCACGCCTTCCCCACGCCGCTGTCCACGTCGCCCTCCAGCGGCTTCCTCAAGGGCGTGTGGGGCGCGGCCCGAATGACCGTCAGCGGACTGCCGGCCGGCTCGTGGCAGGTGTAAGGCGCTTCCTGTTTTGTCGTGATCCTCACATCCAAGTGCGAGTTTTAGTTGCCTATCGCACATACTTGCGCTTTCGGCTGTGCACTTTATGCTAAAAAGTGCAACTTTGGTCAGGTATTACAAGCGCCAAAAAGTTTGACATAAATCCGTTCCGGCCGTAGCCTCATGCCTCCAAAAGACCGTCTCTATGAAATAGGAAAAGTTTGACATTTTCAACTTACAGTAAGCCACACCAACGGACTATCGCAAACTGATAAGCAACATTTGGTTGCCGTTCCCCCCTTTTTTTGATCCACTGTTATTGTAAAACGAATAAAAATAACCACAAAAACGTTAAACATCTATACATTGTGAGAATAAGATAGCAAGCGGACGGAACGTACCGTAACAGTATGAGTCTGACACACCGAACTCAAAGTGACCCAGCGCAACATTCCGCAGTCGTCATTGGCGATGTACGAACTATTTTAATACTATAATATACGCGGAATGGGGAAACCACCATTTCATCAAATCGGTCGTTTGATCAACACTACATTGTACGCAGACCACAGTTGATGAAATGACCGATTGAATAAAATGGTGGTTTCCCGCGGAATGGGATGGGCAATATGTCTGGCTCTTTGCGCGGCGCATATCCGTGCATAGAGTTAGCGTTGTTAGATTCAATGACATCTAGCTCGTCTTTGGTCCACTGCTGAAGGGAGAAAGTCAGGCAAAAAAATAAGTTTGAAATAGGTTCTCCCTTAGTCAATGAAGTAGAACCGACGTTTCAGCCTGGGCGCTCTGGACACGGGTCCGTCGTCCGTCTTCGGCAATGCCTACTTCTCCGGCGACTGCCGCATCTTCGCCGTTTCCACCTCGCGCATCTTGCGAATCAGAGGTGAGCCCTGACTCTAGCATTGGCTACTAGCCAAAATATTTTTTGCTATGGTTTTTCTGCTGTCCTCACAATTCGGCGACACTTAGACCTTTCTACATATGATTATTCCACAAAATAATGTTTGTGGCTGGAGTATGACAGATGAACTGCTGCAGGGAGGATCCGAGAAAGTAGGATTGTAAGGAGAAGCAGACGACTTTATCGTTCGATCACCGACCATAGGAGTATTCATGACCGTCTTCCAGACGAAGTTTCAATGCTGGCCTGGTGTCGTCTGGCCTCTGCCATCTCCTCGATGGCCTTCCCCGTCCCCGACAACTACACGTACCCGATGGTCTCCGCTCTGCTGTCGCTGTCGACGGCGACCCTTGATCGTTGCTGCAGGGAAGAGATGGAGCCGAGCGATGACGAGGTGGAAGGGTACAGGCGACTCGTTGATGAATGGTGGGTCAGCTTGCTTCAAGCAGTAGGCAACTCGTTTAAACTGGCCTAAGGCATGCAGCGTAACGCTTGTATGCAGACCAAATATGTTTTGACATACCAAGTAAGAAGGTATCTAGTCGGTCGAGATGAATCGAAAGGGTTGCTCTAGGTGCGCTTCGGTTGACGATGGGCGTCAGTTCTCCTCCGTCTCTTCGCTTCATGATCACACGTGGAAACTGAAGCTGTCGGATTTGAGGTTTGCGCTAGGGTCGTCCTCCCTTCGAGACTAACTACCTCCCCTCGCCCGTGTGGGCGGCCTTAGCGGGGCACAACCTGTGGGCACGTACGACAGGCAACGCAGGCTCCAAAAGAGAAGCTGACGGGACAGTTTAGGTACGCATTGAAAGTCCTAGAGACTGTGGAGTGGGCTGCCGGTGAGAAGTCGGCGGTCGAGACACTGTTCGGCTTTCCCGTTGGGAGTGACGAGTTCGCGCATCTGTCGAACATGATTAAGGTTAGCTTGGGGGCGAACACGGTGTGGTTTTGAAAGAAACCAAGAAAACAGTTCCGAGGTGACGTGTAAGTCCTATGCTGCCGATAATTACATTCAAATTTTTTTCCGCTTATGCCTCATCGGACCTGCGAAATTTAGCGTAAAACGCCAAGATCGACAATACTTTATCTAAAGTATAACTGCTTCAGAAGGAAGTGCGTGCTCGTATCGCCGTTCTCTCAGGAGAAGCCTCTGAAATGGTATTTTATGTTATACGTATTGTTCTATATTTTGTAGAGAGAGTAGACCATCTTCTAAATTTTACACTTTCTGAGCTAATCAACTATTTTCAAGGAGAGCATACCGCTGCTGAGGGCAACCAAGGAAGAACTCATCGGTAGTTATGTCGTCGGAAGCGAAGACAATGAAGATGATGGTGCAACGACGAGCACTCATGAACTGACGGTAAGCAGCTATTCCCAACTTAATGACTATCCTTTTCGTAAACAAAAATATAACGGAGAGGGATTTTTAATGGACTAGGGTTCCATAAAGTCCATATTTAATCTTTCAAGTGATAAGATATATCGCTTAGCGCAATTCCTGAAATAGAACGTTACAGCCATCTTCTGTGCCGAAAGAAGAACCGATTGAGTGCACTTCGAGTGTGAGCCATGCTGCCAGCGAAAGTAGCGGGCCGTCTAACCCCTCGGTAACCTTTTCACCTATTAGGGTCGGTCAACCGATTCATAAAGTGCTTTCCAAAAGTGCATCATTTGAATTCAGTTTCGCCTGGTGTTACTTCATTGTCAGCGCTCTCTATGGGTGTGCTGGCGTAAATGATGTACTTTATGAGCCATTTGACGAAGCCAACTTTCTACCTAATTCTCACGTTCTCTAACCCAATTCACGTTCTCTAACCCAAGCTTTATTTCCAAAGTGCAATCTACATGCTCTGAAGTCGAGGAGAGCTGAAGAATACGAACCTGCGGCTGCAGTATTCCCGGATGGCCCTCGGTTCACCCGATCGGAGGTGAGTCCAGTCTCCGCACGTGGCAATCTGAGAAAATACGAATAGCTTTAAGGGGGGACAAATAAGCAATGTTGCAGCGACGAACGAGTAGTGGCCCGATCTGCAAAAGGACCCGAATTACGGACGAGGAGGCGACGGCTGCGTTTGCGGCCATAGTGAATGGCCAGCAGATGACAGTAAGCTATGCTTTTTTATAGTTCAAATGACCTCCATTCGGAACCGGAATCTATTTAAATACCTGATGACATCAGGACGGATTCGATTAGTTTCTCTTCTATGTCCTTCATTCTCTCGCTATGCAAATTAGTCTGAATTAGCCTGGCTACGGTACAGAATGATCCTCCTTTAAAGGGACATGGAAGCCAGAAAAGATTGGCTTTCATATGAAAGTTTATCGCCTAAATAATATGAAAACTAAAACCAGAGTGCACAAAATGTCTACTTCGCGAGATATCCTAAAAATCGTTTCCAAGCCAAGGCGCAATCTTACTGCGTTTAGCGCATAGTTAGATACAAAGCAAATGGCATCGAGCACTCCTTGAACAAATAATTATTTCTCACTGCAGAAATTTTCTAAAAATATTTTTCAAATGCTATTATCTTTATCATCGTCTAAGAATCATATTTGACAAGAATTTCTATAATTGGCTTCGGAAAATTTATCGCTTCCATGTCGATGAGATGCAAAAGTGTTTGTAATTTACCATCCTTGTACACGTTGCAAGACGGCGTTTGAAGGCAAATGGACTAAGCAAAATAAATAGATAACTGTGACGTCTTCTGTCCGCATTAGCCCCTTCCCTTACACAATCTCCCTATTCTTTATTAATCACTAATATTTCCTTTACATTTTGTTTGTATAGTTCTTTCATATCTTTTCCTCTGTGCCATTCTCCTGATACGCACTTGTCGTGAAAATTTTTTATTATTCGCGGTAACGAACCGATATCTGAAATGTCTCTTTGCTCAGGGTTCATCTGTGGTCCGTGACTGCTCGAGCAGTGATCGGCCGCATACCACTGCATTCCTGATGAGTTCCTTCGCGAGGCAAAGAGATGAGCAACAGGTTGTTGAATTCAATGAAAACCTTCCTCTCTACTTACATCGAATAAAGCAGCTGACAGTAACATAGCTCACAACTGCACGAATTCTCTGAGAAGGTTACGGAAATCATGACATTATAAAACAATCTGCTGCCAGATGTCTTGTTAAATAATGTGAAACCTTTTTGCAGACTCGGCAAATTGGTTATGCTATCGACCAATTTACAAACGGCCTCAAACTCTTGAAGGACTTGTACGAGGAACGAATGGAACAGAAAAGTTCAGAATGAATGTTAAGATGATTTTGTGGTAAATAAATATATTTTCTTCGACCTCCTTATTATTGATGCCTATTTCCATGTATCCGAGATACTGCTCCTCTTCTCCCATACCAATCAAAGTTCTATATTAGTACCTGATGACACATTCCCCTCTTTCAAAACAGAAGTTAATACTAAAGAATATGCAGTAATCACTACATTTCGTACACTCACTTTGGTTCTGAGCGCCATATATTTCATATTTTTTTACTTTCACAACACTTCTTCAATTATGAAGAATTTTATGGATTTTGGATTAACAAAATAAGGTGTTAAAAGGGCCCCTCTGAGCACTTTTAACACCTTATTTTGTTCCTCTCATCTGAAAGAGCAATGTCGAAAACCTACAATAGTAAATTTTTATCCTTTTCCCGCCACTCTCCGTTGCTCAAATGGGGCGAGAAGGTTTATGCAAAGTTACATTGCTCTTCAGGGACCGCGCGAATACGAATGTCATTTCGTGAATACTATGAGGCGCGAGCGGCCTGATTGGTAGGCACCGTTTCTTGAAGGAATGGATAGATATATTGAATAAAACTCTACGTCCGTGCACGTTTCGACGAGTATGCACTAAGCACAGTAAGTCGGCATTGTAATTACGATCGGAACGGAAAAAAAACAAGAGTCAAGGAAACGAGTGAATCGAACTATCCGCTTCAGACTAGTTTAAGGGTAGAAGAATAGAGGAAGTGATAACTATTCCTATACTAGAGTGTGACTATAAAGAAAAGCTTATCGAGTCATAGCACTCGATAAGCACTGATATCGCACGCGCGACAGCTCTGACTCAGTAGTGACAGTGTGACAGTATCGAGTGCTCCATAAGCTTGATCAGCATTAAGAGAGGCTGTCTTCAACTCATCTATGTATGAGGAGAGGATGGACACGGGTGAAGAAGTGATTCAGATGCTGACGTAAAAAAGCTTCCTAGTTTACTTTTTACAATTATGAACTGAAAATAAACATGATAATTTGCAAAATGAGTTATATGTGCGTATTCGCGTATTTATTATCTAACAGTAGAACGTGGAATAAGTCATAATGCTCTAGAAGAAGATTTGGTATCGGGACAATGATAATGAGAAATTAGACCACCCTTAACGTTTACTCGGACGTAGTCTTGAGAAAATGTTACGTGCATAAAGCACACATTAGAATTTGGAAAATGAGCTATTTTCATGTTGTGAAAATAGCTCATTTTCCACTTTTTCTTCATGATGGTTATCACGATGATCTTTTGAAAAAAGCATGAGCACTTTATCATTCTCGTTGGCTCGACTATCTCTCTCACTGATTGTGAGGAAATCTTGTGAGTCTACATGCTGATAAGAGCTGACAAGTGGTTTCCAGACAATCCGCTTATATTCAGGTCATATAAGCGATTGGATAATTCAGTTGGCTTGTAAAGTAGGCATAGCGCAGCGCTAAACTTCAAATATTAAAATGTTAAAGGTTGCGTAAACCTTTACAAAGTTCATAATAGCTGCAGCTCGCATTAGACGTAAAACATGCATTGATTTCAACTATATAAAGAAACAACTTGTTTTAACCGCTTAAAGCAACAGCCCTTTACAAAGAAAAGTGAAACCCAACCGAAAATGTGGTCCGTTTCCCGTTCTCTAGATTCTGTAGATGTTTCCCTTTTTCTACGCCGTATTTGTCGGTGTCACTTGAGCACTTGTTATCATCTTCTGCACTATCGGATTCCGTTTTCCTGAAACATTATTTGTTGTTGTAATTTTTGTCCCTCGCAAAACCAAATAAAATTAAGTGAATATAAGAACCAATTTGCGCCATATACTTCTGTGTTGGACTACCCAGTGTTTTGTCAACAATACCTAGTACAAATTCCGTGATGCGTATTCGAACAATGTTCGAAAAGTAGAGTAGTGACAGCGGAGCAATAACGTTTGATAGACAGTTCACAAACGGATACTGGAACGGGTATAATTGTGTTTCGTATCTCTTATTTTGTATTCGTTTCACTGAGCATCTCTAAAGTTTCTCAATAACATACCGCAAACACCATGGCATCCAGCAGGACTTCGTCATTTTTGAGAGCCGCAAACAGCCACACTAACTGATAGTGTTGATATCGAAGAAAAAATGATGTTCCATCTTCATACCTGCTGGAAGGCCTTAGCGAAGTGGGCGAAAACGTACATAACGACCGTTTGCATGAGCGTTCGCTGCGATTTTACAATTTCAGGGCTGATTGTCTCCTAGAATGGATTAACACACGCTGAACCGACATTATAGCGGCTAAATGAATATT
The DNA here is from genome assembly GCA_900490955.1 of Micoletzkya japonica. NCBI lineage: Eukaryota > Metazoa > Nematoda > Chromadorea > Rhabditida > Diplogasteridae > Micoletzkya > Micoletzkya japonica. The sequence continues at coordinate 374,696 of LS821902.1, forward strand.
ATGTACATGTTCTTGCTGAAACTTGCGCAGTGCTCGAATTGTCGGAATCGTGAGAATCGTAGACACAACGCAGTATACGACGTACATGAAGACCGTGAACATCTTGTCAAACTGACAAGGACAACTTTCTGATTTATCAGTTATGGAGCATTTTTATGTTATGCAACATCCGTCTCCAGTTAGAAAAAGAAGATTTTAAAACAAGTCGTTTTGAAGAAGAAGCCTATGCACATGGGAGGTTCTGATAACATCTTCTGTTACTCATACCTATCATTTCCTCCACGTCCCTACTTGCTATGCATGATGAATCATTATTATTATTGCCATACCACAGTGCTCGATTGTACGGCGCCGTACACGTAAGATCTTCCGTCGATTTCGTGATAGACAAACGACACTTGCAGAACCATGGCGGCCCGGATCAGAGCCAGACCCAACTCCACAGCCAGAACGACCCACGTAGTACGCTGAGACCAATCCTCAAACATACTCAGTTCAGAAGTGCTAGAAGTAATTGGCTTTATATAGTAGAGAAAAAACGAAGATATAATCGGTCCAGGGATCCCCCGATGCCAGGCCCTCTAGATAGAATACGGAAGTGTTTATGCGCGGAACGATATATTCTTCCCGGGAATTTCGCGAAACTGTTGAAGCGGTTATAGCGGTCTCTGGTTGTAATTTCGTGTCGTTTCTTGTTTTCTTTTTTTCAATTTGAGTATTTCTTCATAATATCACACTCATGAACGAAATATACCACCTTTGATGCATTATTTTGCCTGATAACAGCTCGGTTTTTAGATGTAAGATTATAATCTCAATAATGAGCAAAACTGAAAAAGAAAACATAAAAGAAGCTGTAAGAACGCACGCAGCACCCAAACATACAGAATAAATCGATAGCAGCAAAATCGAAAATAAATCGTTCCGAAGATGACGCATAAATTCCACTTCTCGCTAAGGCCAGTAACTTTAAGTAGACCGTATTTTCGAATTATACGTTCCGATTTTCTCTACTATATTAGAAACTGCTGTAACGAAGAGCCTGTACAGCCTCAATGCATTACAGTGTGAAAGCCAAGCCAAACATTCGATCGAACCCAATTTTCGAATCTATGGAAAACATAGTGCAGCTCGGTCCAAAATGGTTCGTGGCTGTTTTGAATCCCCTATGTCAAAAGCGACTTTTCGATTATGTTTTGGGGCACACACAAATTCCAGAATTGATGAGTGAACGGCACTTAGATATCTTAGCTTCATTCATCGTTGTATGGTCTTGCATGGACATGAAGATCACTATAGAACGGTATATCGCCTTCTTACTTTGCTATTTTCGGTTGATAGCCTTCGGACAATTGAGAAACGATGAAAGGATAATGTTAGCTTTCCCAATGTCGAGGCCAGAGCGGACGAGAAATTGAAAATCTGAGAATATGGTAGTTTTTTTCTTATACTAAAGACCTTCTCTGTAACAACGGGGCACAGTATACAGGGGGTGGTAATAAATTCAAAAAATTGTTTGCGTGGCGGAAGAATTTAGTTTTGTAAAAGATCTATAGGAGCTATGTAATCATGCATAAAAGAAAAGTAAAATTGAAAAGAAGGAATAAACTACAACTTGAAAAGTACAATCTACAGTACAATCTTACCATTTCTGTATGAAAGAGCCACGTATACTCCTCTGGATGAGCAAAATTGAAAGAAACAAAGAACGTCACAGAGGTTATCAGACCGTATACGCCTTAAAATCTTATTAGAGGGGGACATTCTTGTAGCACGAAAAAAACAAGAAACTAATTGAAAGAGGCATACTGATAACGCAGTAGATGGTATAAAACGGAGTTTTGAAAGCTTCATCTTTGGCGGTAATAATGCTGAGTAAGAGAATGACAAGTAGGCAATCGAGAAACAATTCGAGCACACCGGTCCACATCATAGCTAGAACCTACAACATTCACAGATAATACAGGTAATAGCATCTCCATTACTTTTAAAGGACCCGTCCCAGGAGGAGTACGGTAGCATTTTGAGTTTGTCAATGAATTAGAGCTGTATCTCATCTGTGTTAGCTAATATAACCGATTTTGTAAAAAATGCGTTGCTCTTTGCATCTACAGTACTCCGCGGAGAGTGAATGAAATCGCATAAAACTTGGAATACCCGATCAAGATGATTAGATCTACTGAATAACGTAAAGAACTAATATGGCCAGAAACTCGTGGTACGGCTCCTTTAAGGAAAGCTTTAAAAAACAAAAGGTGTCTTTTCAATATTTCCTGCATGGAGTTATATGACATGCCCCGGGAACGAAGTCCTTCAAACAATTTCTCAGATCGGACATATCGCTAAATAACATCTGTTTCTCTTTGCTCATTTTTGTGGCATAGGAGCAGCTGAACCTTAATTAAATTGAAAGTATTCATGGCGCTTTTGGTCTATGAAGTCAGCTACAACTTCTGTTAGACGAAGGATATTTTAAAATCAACGATTGTTGAGAACCGGTCATGTACTGCGCGAAATACATTGATTTCTGATCACCTAGAGGAGCCGGCCATTCTCCATACTTGTTCTTTACGTCATTCATTAGATCTAATCATCCTGATCGGGTATTCCGAATCTCACTCTATTTCATTCACTCTCTGCGGAGTACTGAAGTTCCAAAGAGCAACGCGCTTTCTACAAAATCGAATATATTACCTAACTGAGATGAGATACAGCTCTGATTTGTAGAAAAAACGGTCTTTCACATTATTCCAATCATTTTAAGAAAAAGAACGGCCGAAAAAGATGAGCGGAAAGGCCTAAATTGCAATAACAGGGTAGCGCGGGAATTCAAATCCTACAGTACTCGTGGGTTGGCTCCTTTAATAAGAGATACTCCATGACGATGATAACATTTTCTAATTTGCTGTTATGGATACACGCAATCTGACATTGATGCATAGTGTTACTATTTCCCTCTGCTGCAGCTACTTCACATTAGGCATGCATGTCGTAATATTGCGGTACGGAAAGCATCTCTTACGGAACCACATGCTTACATGCAGGTACGATGAGGCTAAAATTTTTCCAAAACCGTGATAAGTGTACAAGATGAAAAAAGTTCAGGCGATAGTTTCAACCGACATTTTCAGATAGTTCTTTTACCGTAACCTTACCCAGACCTAAGTCTCCGAATACTTTCTCAAACGTTTTGGTTATCTGACCTCTAATTATCAAGTTTGCATACCTTCAATTTTCTTTCTGCTGATTCCCGCGACGCATTTAAATCACGACTTTATATTAGCCACAAACTGTCTACGGTCGTAACGGATATTACAGAGGAATAGGTTTCCTCAGTAAACTTGATTCTACTTTGTCTACATTTACTTTGGTGCGCTTTGCTCATTGCGAGTAGGAGTGAAACCAACTAAAAAGGCCATTTTTCAACCATTCTTTATTCATTATTCATTATTTATCTTATTCATAATTAGTTCATTATCTCATGTTTCGCTGTCATTTGCACGTGTTTCGTTTCTCACCTAAAGATCATCTCTTTCTTTATTCAATCTGCTCTTTTGCCATATAGATAGTAACTTGTTCGGTGGAAGCAAAAATCCGTATCGCGAGCTTGAAATTACTTTAACCTTGCGGGCGCTAAGTGGTACGAGAATTTTATGTGCACTCCACAATTAGATACTGCCTGTGCATTGCGTTGTTGGATACTTTATTCTTATTTTATGTTTAAACAAAACATCCTTCTGTGTTCTAACATTTTTTTTACTTTAAAAAAATGGTATTGATGATCTTGCGAAGCTTTGAGTGAATTTAGACAAATCTAATATGTATCTGAAATGATTGCGTTCTGTGTATGTAGTGGTAGTAAATAAATAGTATGTAGTAGTACATAGTTTTGGTGCTGATACTGCAATATCTCCCATTGTATCTTTTTAATTTAAAAATATCTCAGGCTGCTTATGGATGTCATTGATGCGATCGACACATTCTTCTGTCTTCTCTACTTCATTCTACTCCTCAGCATCATCACAGCCAAGGATCCGGTCTTTCGCACGCCCTTCTTTGTGATTTTCATCTGTACAGGTCTGGTAGCCTGTGACGCACTTGGGGTCAGGCCAATCACATGGCACGTAAATTGCAACATTTGCTCAAGAATGGTCGAAATGGGCAAACGAACCCTTTCTATGCAAAGTTTAAGATAAGAATTTTCTTCTTCGGATATCGTTCGCTTCAGGTATAGCTGGTATAATCACCAACCTTTCCTTCACGGCAATCATGGTTTTTCTCTTTCCGATTGACTACACCTGGGCATTTCGTGGAGTGATGGTGAGACTATTATTGACGTAAAAGTTCCATCAGTAAACTCATTCCTACTTTGTATACACTCTCTTCATACCGCTACGCTCTTTCGTCGGAAGTAGGAATGAGACGACTGACGGAACATTTCCCTCAGCCATATATGACATATAGTCTATCTATTTCTAGTGATATAAAATATCCGTCAGTTATCATTCCGATTATCTTGCGAGAGAGTGTGCAAAAGTGAGAGAATTGGACTCGTTTTGGAATCAAAGAAACTGACGGACCGGTTTAGTCTACTATATTTATTTGTTTTATTACGTTTTCTTCCAGTCCCATAGAGAAAAGTCTACATTGTTTGTCTAAAGTAATAGATATAGAGCTAAGAGCCGAATGCTTTTATAAATAATAGCCACTTGCTCTTCTATAGTAGAGAAAAGCGGAACGTATAATTCGAAAATACGGTCTGGTAAAAGTTACTGGCTTTAGCGATAAGTGGAATTTATGCGTCATCTTCGGAACGATTTATTTTCGATTTTGCTGCTATCGATTTATTCTGTATGTTTGGGTGCTGCGTGCGTTCTTACAGCTTCTTTTATGTTTTCTTTTTCAGTTTTGCTCGTT
>LS821902.1:423027-436822 GCA_900490955.1 Micoletzkya japonica
TACACAAGAAAGGTTGAAAACTTGGCCTTATCTTCTTCGTTATCGAGGTTAAAATAGTCCCAGAAGGCAGAAGTAGGGAAACATTCATCGCAAGCGACCATCACCGAGGGAGAGGGACGAATGAAATGATCTAAATCCTCCAGATCCCGCTCCTACACTCTATTCATGATCACTCTTGAGGAAATGAGCGGGAGGATCTGGATCGCTTATGATCTAACTAGCCAACTCTAGTTTACATACGATAAAGAAGTGAGAAAAATACATATTATTGAGGGGAAAACATCGAAATGGTCACCTTGACGCAGAAGGGAAATTCATCGGCCGTGAACAGCCTGCACCGGACCCCATTATGTCGTCCTTGTAATGGTTGAGTAGGCAGAGATGGCCGATCAGAGAAACAGTGAATAAACGATATAAGGGTCTAATCGTAATGGTAAATGCCAGATATCTAGATTACAGTGGAAAAAAAACAAATATAAAAAGTGAAACGCGAAAACAGAGACAGCCGCAAGCGCGCCGCAACGCAACGCTGTCGTTCAAAATCTACCGTAATCAATGCCCTTATTTTAGTTTTTCGGGCTCAAAAAGAAGAACAGTCTGTATTTGTTTAGTTCTTAAGCTTGTTATCACCGAACTAAATGACTTTGATCATGAATGTTAATATAAAGTAATATAAAACAAGTATTTACTTACAATACTCAGGTTTGGGACGAAATTTCATTAAACGCACATTAGTGAATTTTCGTGGTACTCTCTTCTGCAGGCAGCTCCAATTCTCTAGCCGGCTAGGGAAATTTCGCAGGCTAGGGAATTATTCCCTTAGGGAATAGGCGCATTGAAATTTCACTTAGACAATTTTCGCTCAGTGTACGGTTAGTTAGTGTTGATCTAGTGACCTACACGATGAAATGGCCGTTTCCCGATTTGCCAAATCAACTCAAAAAAAATAAATCTTCAGTATCCGTTCGCCAATTGTCTCGCTAACTTCGCCGCTCCGATCGCCCTTATCTTCTGTTCCGCCGTGCTCCGGAGGCGCCTCGCTCAGTTGATATGCTGGGGTACGCCTTGGTTGACGAAAACGTCCCTTCAGTCCTCTCATTCCGACGAGAGAGCGAAGCATTATGTAGAGAATTCTAGTAAGAGAATGGTACAATTTGATTATGCAATCAAATAAACAGGAGATTTCTTGATTTGATTCTGATTTGATCTTCGGTTTTCACTGACAGAATTTCAGGTCACCCGGACGAGCTCCTCTCCATGCGCAGTGCAAAGATCTCAACAGTTTATTAGATATCTTTATTCTCGCATCTTCCGTAAAGGTGTTTGCTTCAAAACTTAGTTTCGACTTTACTCTCGATTTCCTTAATCTTCATCCTCTGTACAGTTCTCCATACATAGGTAGTTCAGCCTCAATCGCATCATCAAATATACACACAACGCTACGATTTGATTATGTAGTCATATTTATAGATATGAAATTCGTGACTTTTACTGATAGAATTACAGGTCGACAGGGCGAGCTCCTCTTCATGCGCAGTGTAAAGATCTCATCAGTTCTTTAGATAATATAATATTTCTATTCAGCATTATAAGTCCACAAGCGCTGCTTTCTTCAAAACTTGGTTTCGCGTTTATGCTCAATTTCCTCAATCTTCGTCCTCTGTACTGTTCTCCACACATCGTTCAGACTGAGCGCCACGTCCCATTGATGGGATAAAGCACGAAAGTACTCGTTGCCCTGTCCTTCCCCGCGGGTGCCCTCCTCCGGCACTATCCTGTAATATGTGCTATGCTTTTCCTCTTCTCTTTATTTATTTTCTCTTTCTCTGAAACAGCAACAAATCTCTCTCAATCTATTTGTATGGTTGAGGAAAGGTTCCGTCAGTCGTCTAATTGTAAGTCCGATTTCCGACGAGAGAGATATGAGGAGAGTGCAGACTAGGGTTTGAAAGCCAAACGCGATTAGCTTATTTATCGTCTGACACTCTGCATTCTTCCACGCTCCTCATAGCTCTCTCGGTCTCATAATGCAATTAAAAGGCTTGGTTTTCAAACCCTAGTGCAGACAAAGTACGACTGAGATCGCTGACGGAACCTTTTCCTCACTAATTTGCTAAGTCCCAATCGTATTTCCTCTAATTCCTGGGGAGTCCCTTGCGAGAAATGCTGAGGTACGGAGATAGTGAACAAGGTTCTGGGTAGGTAAATAGAGTACCTACCTGTCCTGCTTGAAGAGGCGTTCCCGAAGCGATTGTGATAGTAAGGATCGGCGGATCGGCGGAAACGACAGGATCGACGCGTGCGTGAACACGGCCACGGTTCTGGAACGTCTGCTTATCTTTAAGCGATAACCATATTTAGCTATAACTATATTACGATGACCATATTACATATCTGGCTACGCACGCTTATCTTTAAGCGATAACCATATTTAGCTATAACTATATTACGATGACCATATTACATATTCAATAAATAAATAAATAAAATAATAAAAAAAGTGAATTTCATACAGCACAAACTCACACGGATATCATGACATTCGCTAGTTCAGTGAAGATTTGCAGAAGAAGAGGGAAGTCGCCGACGAAGTAGGGAAGGATAATGAAGACGAAGGCTATGGAGCAGCTAATAAACGCGGCGCTCACCGCGAGATTCATTTCCTGACATGATGTGGATTTCAACTTGAACTGGTTAGTGCTAATGGAGGACTCTATGCGAAAGTGTGGAATGTTTTTTTTTCCGCAAAAGAGGTTGACTTGTTCGTAGCATAAGCATAAGCCCCGTCAGTAAACGCCTTTCCTGCTTCGTCTGCACTCTCTCCAGACTGCCTTGCTTCCTCATCGGGTAGGAATGAGATGACTGGCGCACCATTCTAGAGCACGCGACCATTTAATCGAATTAGGCTACTTTTTCAGGTTTATGTTTCACGTCCTATATAATAGGAGGCGTATTTCCGTCAACATTAGAAGCGAAACGTAGCCCTCGAAAATCGGTCATCGGTTCGGATTCGCGTGCTCTAGAACATTCCCGACTCAACCATAAGCGATCACCCTCGCACCGTCATCACGTGAAGGTTCTCCTTCAATTGCATTCGCAGGCTCAGATTGTAGACGTCGAGGTGGTTGCCGTACACTTTATCGGTTAGTCGCCGCAAACGAAGTTTGTTGCGGCGCTTGATGCATCGATAGACCTTGATAAATACGGACAACACTTTTCCACTCGACAATCAGCTCTTACCAAAACAGAGAGCACATTCAAAACTCCGAGAGCGGGAATGCAGAATAGAACGTAGTTGGAAACTGGAAAAGGTATAGAATAATAAACTAAAAATTAAAAAATAGAATAAAAGATGCGTAGATAATTCCCCATTATGTATATTATAGTATTAAAATAGTTCGTACATCGCCAATGACGACTGCGCAATGTTGCGCTGGGTCACTTTGAGTTCGGTGTGTCAGACTCATACTCTTACGGTACATTCCGACCGCTAACTATCTTATTCTCACAATGAATAGATGTTTAACGTTTTTGTGGTTATTTTTACTCGTTTTACAATAACAGCGGTTCGAAAAAAGGGGGAACGGCGACCAAATGTTGCTTTTCAGTTTGCGATAGTCCGTTGGTGTGGCCTATTGTAAGTTGAAAATGTCAAACTTTTCCTATTTCATAGACGGTCTTTAGGAGGCATGAGGCTACGGCCGGAACGGTTTTATGTCAAACTTTTTGGCGTTTGTAATAACTTATAAGCAAGAGATTTCGTTGGATGTATAACATAGTAAGGATCTATCAGTATCAATGCCTATTACACATGCTGACGAGACGAAACATAAACATCCATACCTGTTATTATTCGGTAAGCGAGAAATGCCGCAATCAGATTTGCAGAAATGATAATCGACGCGGCCACGTAAATGCGACGCTCCCTCTCGTAATCGCGAATGAAGATTGTCGCGCAATACCTACGAAGAAATTGAGGTTAGAACTGGCTGAAATACGTATAATGTCTAGCTCGCTGACCGTTCACAGACGAATTCCGTGAAGAACACGCAGAACGAGCAGAAGCAGAAGTAGCGAATGCTCGACAATTGGGGAATGGGGAAGGCAGCGAAAGCTGAAAAGTTCGGCTATGACGTGAGCATCAACGCTAATCTCCACCTCAACATGAGCATGAATTACAGCCTCCGTTTTGACATTCAGACCTAAGCAATTTTCGGCTTCCCCGTGCAATACAAGGAAAACAAACAGAATGGAGGGAGATAAGAATGCTCGCCCGACCTACAGGATAACTCAATAACATGAAGTTCGTGGACGATGAGAGCAATACGGGCGACCACTTGAATATGATATAAAACTATCTTGGAAAAGGCAATGGCCAGAAGATTGGCGTGTGCGATCTGTGAAGGGCAAATGTGATGGTAAAATGAAATCTTGAATTTTGTTTCGCAAACGATTGAATTAGCAGATTACAAAAAAGACATTACTAAATATAAATCCAGAAGCGATTACCCGAAATCTAACTGCATAGCGCATAAACACTGTGAGTAGAACAATATTATGCATAATTGCTATTATCTGAAAGCTTGAAAATCGGAGTTGTGGACAGAATAGGGCTCACCTCAATAGTTAAAAGCACGTGAAACGCGTAGCTGGATTGGTTGTCAAAGCGCGCGAAGAGTCCGAGCCATAATGTACGGTTTGTGGAGTCGTAGACAATATACGGGTCGGCAACTTTCATATAGTCTCAACGACCCCCACTGAACACTTTGCTATATGCCACTCAACAACACTTTTCTAGTTTGTAAGATTCGCGGACTATTTGACTCTACTTGACTCAAAGCGTTTCCTTCAGCACCTATTATGATAAACTAAAGAGTAATACTATTACATAGAGAAGCGTGTGAATTGAGCGAGCAACGATGAAGAAAAGGTTCAAATGGAAGCGTAAGTCCAAAGTAGAGATAAGTGGGCGGCTCAAGCGAGAGATCCAATTGGCAACGCAAGACCTATGCTTCTTACTAAAAAGACGAAACATCTGCACTGTTACAGGTAAGAGAAACGCGGAAACGGTTGAACGCGGAAGAAGCATGAAAAGAACGTGAGAAAAGCAGACGTATTCGAAAATGCTTATCAATCGAAAACCAAAAAATAGGACCAATTTAGAGTTAATTCAGGTAATGTATAATATTATTGTTTACAGCTTTACACCGTTTATCTGGGCTAGCTGTAGAGGGGTTCCAAAGGAGGGAGTCATGATAGATAGGAGAGATCGGGAACTTCAGCTCTTCGTTAAATACTTACTCGGCCCGCGGTGTCCATGATCTTGAGCATCCTCTTGATCCTGGTTTGGCGCTAGTTCCCCCGTGCGCCAAGTATTCAGTGGGAACGATTCATCTTCTTGTCCAAGATTGAAAGGGGTACGCTTGATTGAGCACAGCATTCCGCCCGGTGAAGAATGTGTCTAATAGCGAATTGACCACCATTTTTGAATTTTCTCAAGAGTGGCTAAGCCAATGGACACCAAATGTTCAGAGAAAATAGAAATCATAGACGCAAACTTAAGTTTTTAAATTCATAATTTTTCATTCACTGATTCGCCTACAGGATCGAATCCTATGAGCGGAAACGCTATTCGCTATTAGAACGCTCGGAATGCTGTGTGAGAGAGAATGAAGAGAGCCGACCACCCGCGACGAGGACAGAGAGGAAGAAAATATTATTGTAATTAGTCAAAACTCTTAAATTAAGGAAGCAGCCACTAATCAAAAGATTTAGAATTGGATAAAAATTCTTCTAAGGTGTCAAAATGCAAGAAAAACATAGTGAAAATAAAAAATAATAAAAAAATTGAAAATCGCATGTTTTATGTTTTCGTTCCGGGTTTCGCTGAGAAGAATGCCGCTTTTGGCTTAATTAAACAGTAGCGTTGTCGTTGGGCGAAATTAAAAAAAAAAACATTTTTCTAATACAATTAATCCCTACTTTTGGGGGAGATTAATAGCGCGGCAGTACGACGAGAACGAATTTTCAATAAATCGTAGAACGAATTTTCAATAAATCATTTCTCGAATACTATTAATTTTTATTATTTTTCCTTTTGTATTTATGCTAATTACGACATGATCTTTCATATAAGCTTCACTTGAAAATCACTTCCATGTCCCTTTAGTGCTTGTGAAAAAAACTTTTTTCACAAGCATTAAAGGGACATGGAAGTAATATGAAACAATATTAAAGGGACATGGAACCGATTTTTAGGTGAAGCTTATATGAAAGATCTTGTTGAAGCTAGCATGAAACCAAAAGAAAAAAATTAAAAATTAATAGTATTCGAGAAATGCTTTTTTTGAAAATTCGTTCTACGACGGTATCAATACACTGTACTACCGTCCTTCGGAACGAAAAAATAAATTTCGCACTCCGAATTTTTTAATATTTATTTTTATGCTTCTTATTATTCGGACACACGACTCCGTGCCCTTACCGTCCACCATCATCCCCGTGCCCATCCTCCCACTGTCATCCTGCAAGATGAAGGCGTGGTGAAGCGTATTCGGACACACGAGATTCCGCGTCCTGAAGGTTACCTTTTTAGTTTAGTTAGTTGTACGCTCTTTATCAAGATCAGCAGGGCAGGGACCAGGTGTTGGGGGTCACTGGATCTGAAGCGCCATGAGTGTCTTCCATTCTGCCTTGTCTTGCGCCTTCCTCAAGAATTCGGGTCCGACCGCCTTCACCAAGTCGTCTCTCCATCTCATAACTGGCCGACCTTGCCTTCGCTTAGGCCCACGAGAATGCCATTCCAAAACAGCCCTCGACCACCTCCGATAATCAAGACCCGCGATGCGACCAGCCCACAACCACTTCCTCTCTCTACAGCATCGAACCGCGTCCCTTACATTAGCATGTTTATTCACCCACTCATTCGTCCTCCTGTCAAGCAAACTTACCCCGAGCATTGAGCGCTGCCACTTCCTCTGAGCCACAGCAATTTCGTGCGATACTTAGAAAAGGCGAAATTAGCGGCTCGAATTCTCCTGTCGACTTCTCCCGCAAAGCGGTTGTCATCTAGGGAGATTTCTTGCCCCGAGTACACACATCGCTCCACCAATCGAACTTTATGGCCATTGATAGCAACCTCTCGTCCTCTGGGATTGGAAGAGATTGCCACTGTCTTGCTAGCATTAAGTGACAATCCCACGCCCAGAGCGACAGTAAGCTCGTTAACCATGATTTGAATTTGCCTACTGTCATGACTTATGAGGACTGCGTCATCGGCAAACAGAAGGTGATTGAGGTATCTCCCATTTATGTTGATCCCTTTCCTGTCCCAGTTGAGAGATTTGAAGGCATCCTCAAGAGTGGCAGAGAACAGACGAGGAGACAAACAGTCCCCTTGCCGTACTCCCCTGCCGATGTCTATCGGATAAGCTTTGGTATTGACAACAACGGAGTTATGACTCTCCTTGTTCAACTGATACAGAAATTTGACCAACTTGGGATGAACGCCTTCCTTTTGCAGGGAATGGTACACAGCCTCGGGTCGATTCTTCTTCTCTGTCCTCGTCGCGGGTGGTCGGCACTCTTCATTCTCTCTCAATCAAGCGCACCCCTTTCAATCTCGGACAAGAAGATGAATCGTTCCAACTGAAGACTTGGCGCACGGGGGAACTAGCGCCAAACCAGGATCGCGAGGATACTCAAGATCATGGACACCGCGGGCTGAGTGAGTATTTGACGAAGATTTGAAGTCCCCGACCTCTCCTATCTATCAAGACTCTCTCCTTTGGATACCCCTCCACTGTTAGCCCAGATAAACGGTGTAAAACTGTAACTGTAACCTCGGGTAGTACACTATCAAACGTCTTTTGAATGTCCAAGAACAGCAAGTACAGCGGGAGCTGGTACTCTTTGCAATTGGATATGACGAGATTGAGCGTGAAGATACCATCCGAGGTTGAGTAACCGGATCGGAAACCGTTCTGGTTCATACTTCGTGCATTGTCCAAGATAGGAGCGACTCTGTTATTTAGAATCCTCGTAAGGGATTTTTGAACTACCGGCAGAAGTGTAATCGGCCGATAGTTTTTGGCGAGCGAAGAGTCTCCTCCCTTGGGCAATAGAATATGCGTCCATCCCCAAATCCTTGCGGAATTTGCCCACTCAGACACCTATTGTAGGTATCTGTGAGAGCAGGAGTGAGGATGTCCGCACCGCAACGAAGCATTTCACCAGTGACTCCGTCCTTCCCTGGAGACTTACCGGATGTAAGGCGAGCGGGGCAAAAGCTAACTTCATCTGGGCGTATTTCATCCCAGTCGTGTTGGGCCTCCCTCTCCCTATATCCATCACCTCCGTTGCCCCGGTAGAGATCATTGTAAAATGACTGGAACACTTGAGCGATCTGAGTCTGTTGGTTCACAATTTGCCCCACGGAATCAGTCATCCGGGTGATCAATTGCTTCCCAATACACTGGGATTGAACCGCTCTCTTCCAACTCCTCCCACTCTTGACCGCCTCACTGACAACTTCATTGAATCGACGCACGTTGTCCTCCTTCCAACTCTGCCTAAGGGCTTTGTTGGTCAGTACCCACTCGAGATGCGAAGGTTACCTTAGGACATGTTTTATTGCAATTGAGCGAAATTTATTTATCGCTTCCAGCTGCCTTTAAGTACAAGGTAAACAATTAAGGATGACTCTCCAGTGAACGTAAGCGAATAGTAATTAAAGAATAGAAATGATAAGACGGGGGAGGGGAAGGGAATAGAGGGGAAACCATCTCCTAATGGGCATATATTCGTCGAATAAGCACAGTGTTCTGACAACAGTCAAAATGTTAAGCGAACGAGATGCCGAAAAGTAACCCTGATTTAGGTAGGAACACTAGCACGGAAAACACCGTATCCTAAGCATTTTGGCTCGTTCGCTTAACATTTAGAACATCGTATAAGGGCTACAGTATAATTTCGGTTAGGGATAACATTCGTCAAAAGCTATAAAAGTTTGGAAATCTTCAACTTTCAAAGCTATGAAAAGGTGGAAATCTTCGATACTCCTGCCCGGAGAGAAACACGAATCACCGAAATCTGCTCTGTGAATTTATGCTCCGCCGCCAGTATACTACAATTCGCCAAACCCTTTCCTGGGTTTGATAAAATCCACAATATCTTTATGCACGTCGTCACGTCAAACCCTACAAAAAGTCTATGGTTGGCGATTTATCACTAGTAAATCATTGCGAATATTGTGCGAGGGATTGTGTTCAGAGAATTAGACTCATTTTGAAATAAAAGCAACGTACGTACCGGTTTCTTCGACTATGTTTGAAACTTCCAATAGCTCATATATTGCATTCTCTGCCCCCTCCCCCATCTTCCAATGGGGGGAAACAGCCCACATTTGCATGCTCTCCAGCTTCCCAGCTCTTCATAAATACCTCTGTGATCGCTTACCTAAAATATTTGCAGTAAAGCAGGAAATTAATCGCATATCAGACCGATAAAGAAAGCAGTGATGAATGAAGAGACGCAAACGATAAATACGCAAATTTCGTTTTCAAGCCCTCCCCTTCCCCTCGCATTCCCTCTCATTCTGCCGCGGGTCTCTACGCCGGACGGTCCGTTCTCTCCTTCCTCTCCCCGCTCCATCCTTCACCATGGGAGAACGAGGAGCAAGCAAGGAAAAGCGGAAGAAAGGCATCCTCGGCCTGTTCCAGTCATCCGATGGTTAGTACACAATGTTCCGACCCGAAAATTAACCCTTATTTCGGTAGGAACTCTCGCACGGAAGATATTTATTCCAAAAATTTTGGCTCGTGCGCTTAAAGGGTCCCTCCAACCATCTCACGTATTTCAAGAGATAACCAATTCAGAGCACTTGACTGATTGTGAGAGAGAAGAGAGGAATGAAGAGACGCAGACAGCGAGAGATTTGCCCATCTTTTTCTCAGCAACGGCGAAGTTTCAACTAAAAAGGAGAGAGTATGAGACTCAGGACATTAAAGGGCCCCTCTGAGCACATTGCTATCCTTCAAGAGCATATGTTTAACATTTCTTCATTTTTGTCCTTATCAGAAAGCATATGTCCCCATTCTTTCGATAAGCGATGCCTACGAATGAGACCGCTCGCGCGCTACAGTATTCGTAAAATGACATTCGTATTCGCGCGGTCCCTGAAGAGCAATGTAACTTTGCATACAACTTCTCACCTCATTTAAACAGCGGGGAATGGCGGGAAAAAGATGCAAATATAGGATTGTAGGTTTTCGACATTGCTCTTTCAGATGAAAGAAAGAAACCAAGGGGTCAAAAAGTGCTCAGAGGGGCCCTTTAAGAGCTATCCAACGATGTCAAAAAAGTCATATGGTAGATATTGCCTCGAGGGGGGCTTTAACATTTAGAACATTGTGCGTACAACTTAGGTATTTATCTTGGCTTGAAGAAAACGTTCCGTCTGTACACTCATTCATTAAAGGTGGTGTAAACAGAATTTTTGTGACACTCATCGCGCCTGCTTTTTATGATTTTGGGGCATTATTTCGAGACAAAGCATAGTAGAAATCAAAAACATACGCAAATTACCGAGAAAACGTGATCGAAAATCTGATTGATGTACAGGGAATTCAAAAAATAAAGGCGCGAGCAATTATTTAGACCCAATACAGTAAGATATCCGCAGAATAGTTTGCGGAAAATTACGTTTGGTCCAATGTTTAGCTTGACTTTCATTACCGTAATCTTTTGAGTCTGCACAGACTCTTCGTGGTGGGAGTTTTGAACGTCATTCTATTTACACCACCTTTAAGTAGGAAATTCCTTCACATTTTACGTCATATTTTTATAGTTGTTTTCCCGATGGATAAGCCGTAATAATTCTGGTGCGATCAAACTAGAGATGCTTTGTTTAGGTAGCCGTGCGAAAATTGAACCGCAGAGGCCCAATACGAACATGTGAGGATTATTGTATGAAAGGGACAACGCATTAGAGTTCAATGCATTAGAGTTCCCTTCTCCTTTCGAAAATGGACGTTTCACACGTCCTCCTAATATTCTCAAAATCATTCGAAGATCGGGAATTTTATCAAACTGAATTCTAATGATTTTGCGGTTTGAGTTGAGCTCCGTTTATTATGATGCGTTCGAAGGAGGGGGGGTCGATAATCCTCGATTATTTGCTATGATTCTTTGCTGACATTCGATGAGAAGCGGTCTGATTTTCCAAAGATGAAAGGGACCTGGCCGCCTTTCGTTGAAAGACAAAATAATAACCTCTTTCTTCTAATGTTGACGAAGAATAACAGACATTTCAAGGAAAACCTTACCGCTTTCGAACGTTAACTAAGAATCGCAGCAAATAATCGAGAATTTTTGACTCACCTCGAAACGCCAAACTCTGGTATTCCAGGGCTAGTAGTAAGCTAGCGAACTGGCTACTAGTAAACTCGCGAGTTAACTACTAGCCAGCTCGCTAGCTAGCTAGTGGCCGCGGGGTCCGCTCGCTAGTTTACTACTGGCCCTCTTATTCCCTCCCTTCCCAATACAGTGAGGTGTTGAAAGGAGTAAATGCATAGCTTTATTGTCTTCAAGCATTCAAAAAACTACAACCGTGAACTACATATTCGCAAAGAACAAACAATCGCTTAGAATTTATGAAGACAATAGAAGATTAAACATTGGCAGGACATTGAGAAAACTAGAAGTGCTATGGGTAAACGGGAACTAGTAAATTAAATCAATTCGAAAACGTCAACTCAAAAAAGACAAGATGAATGAACACCCTATCAGCCCCCCTCAGGCACCCCATAACCCCCCTCCTCCCTCCCCCGAGCATCGCGCTTCCCTCTCCTTCTCTGTCTTCTTTTGATCCTCTCCCGGTCTTCGAAATGAGCTTGGACCGGGGGAGAGTTCGAGAGTTCGGGTTGGCAAAAGACCGATTCCTCGAAGACACCTTCAAGGATTATTGGATTATGAGTCTATTCCCTCAATGTAGGCGAGACTACATCATACAGTAGTAATGTTACCGATCTCTTATTAAGGTGTCACTTATACCACCAGCACTACCGTATTCCACTCCACTTATTTCGCTTCTTACCGTACTCCCTTCCCCTCCCTCGTCCCCTTTCGCATACCTTATCGGAGTTCTCCTCTGCCTTCCGCTTCTCAGTCCCACTGCGGATGTTCGTGGACGTGGTCGCGGCTCTGAACAACAACGTACATAGACACAAATTTCATTTGTGTACCTTCCCCATCTTCTGTCTAAAACGAATGGTCCGAGTGCTCTACGCAATAGTCATCTAGGCTCTAGCTCAAAATAATAGGCGGTAAAGCTTCCCACATATGATTGTGAAAGAAGCGGATGTCAATGTACGACTCAACTAATGGTGACGAAATATACGTTCGCACACTAAATTATATTTCTCCCATGTCCCTTCACCATTGCATGTCCAAAACAAGTTGGCTACAGTATCCCCACTACTACGAATATCATAGACGCCTCACCAGAAGTGCAGAAAAAGCCTAATTAAATATTTTCTACCGTATCCCCCACATGGAATAGCAGTTTCAAAGAGCTAAAAATTTGCTAAATAGCGAAACTGAAAACAGCAAAATAAGATTACCGTTGGACGTGGGCTACGCTGTCGTAGTCGGGCATAAAACATGAGGTAGGCGACGAGGACGGGCTGAATACAAAAGATATATAAGTTGGCATTTATAAACTATTATAATATTAAATATTCAACAATTACAGTGAGCTTTTTTATTTTTTGTTTGTTACTAAACTATCAAGCGCAACTAGTGGATAATGGTAAAGCGTAAAGCATCACAGTTTACTCGCAATGAAATGCTTACGCTGGTCTCCTTGGTTCGTTCAGTAACAAATGTACCGTATCTCTTTCTCCGATCTCCCAAATCATCAGCTCTCGTCTAACTAATCCAGATAAACAAGCATTTGCCACGGTATTACTTGTTGCTTTATTTACTTAATGCACGCTTTTTCCTATGTTCGTTTAAGCTTTTCTTTCCTTCACCATAAAGGCCACAGACCGAGAGAAATAAAACAAACGGAGCACTTCTCTCCGCAATGCAAAAGGAATCAAGGACGATCAACTCACCGCTCTTCAACCATCCATCACGATGCCGACGTGGAGTTTCGCTCACGGTGTACATCAGACCAAGAAGTATGAACTGAACAGGAGAAATGTAGTTAAACTACAGCGCAATAAAAACGCTTGCAATATCGACGTTAGCATACGTGGGCGGCCTTCCCGACCATATTTTGAGAAACGGGCATACCATTGCACAGAATCGTGAATTTTCGAGCCTACCAATTGGCAATTCCTGTCAAAATTGGGCCTACCAAAGTAAAATTCCACGAATATTTGGGCCTACCTCCCATACTATGAGTCGGTGCCCACGTATTGACGTTAGTCTACGCTCTATTGACAAATAAGCCCATTCAGCCATATAGTAAAGATCAAAGATCGAATCCGGTTCGTATAAGGAGTCAAGACTTACAGCAAGCGTCTTTCGCGATCCGGGTTTACCAATGATGTCCCATCCGCTCAGCTCATGGCGATAGGCCAGGAAATTGACTGGATGACGGTGGGCTTCTGAGGGTTGACGTAGAGCAGATCAATGATCTCCTCGCTAAGCACCCAGACGAGAAGACCACGGCCCTCCATCGGTGGGTGGTGAACCCCAGACTGGCCGATCTTGTACTGCAAAACAAATTATTCATTTCTTTATCATCTAAGTAGTTCCAAAATGGGCAATGTAAGGAGGAAATAAGCAA
>LS821902.1:437305-458712 GCA_900490955.1 Micoletzkya japonica
ACGCAGAAAGCATCTGAATATAGAACTAATCAAGCACTTAGTAAACGCGAGTTCCAAGAAGCACGAGGTTCGGGTGAATCACGCTCATTCAGGTGAAATATTTGGATATGAACCTGCCGCAAACTATCAAAGGCCCAGAAAAGCTATTGCCCTACCACTGTAAAGCAAAGATACAAAGGAACTAAGCGTAAAGAACGTCAAAACAACTCTGAACAAGGTAAGGACGCGAAAATGCGAAATTCAACATAATGAAACGCGCCCACACACTAAACGCGCCTTGACTTGCGTGCTTCGAGTGACTACCGTAATCCTGGCTATTAGTTACCTAGCGCCCGCTCGGCCAGTGGCTGGCTAGTCGTCTGGCTACTAGTTAACTAGTCTTGGTTACTCTCGCTCGGGTTGGCTACTAGTTAACTAGCCAAAGCGCGCTAGTTAACTAGTGGCCACCATTTGGGCTAGTTAACTAGTGGCAAACCGCTAGCTTACTAGTGGCAAACCCCATTCCGCTCGCTTACTACTAGCCCAGGAATACCAGAGAATTACCTTTCTTAGGAACGCTGCCACTTCGATATCCCCGTTGGAGTAAGTATAATTGTGTTCTTTCACACTTTTCTGTCTTTTTTGTGTATTTTTTGAGAAAGTAACAAAGTTATTATGTATTAACTTCTCTCTCTCGGTATTCTTTACTGTATTTTGCAATTGGCTCGCAACGAAAAAAGTACGATAGTAGAGAAATAAGTCAAGTAACTTTTCTTCTTCTGAACTCCCAATCAGAAATATGAATTTATTACGTTAATTAACAGCTGCACTAAAATAAATAAAGCAAAATGAAAATAAATTTCGATCGTTCAGGGCTTCTCCGTCCGGCATACCAGACTCGCGAGGTAAAACTCTGTTCATTGAGGTTGATTAAGAATTGTATGGATGTCATATGAAAATGGTTTAAGGAGGTAAACACAAATTAAATAGCGAATTGAGAAACAAGGGGGAACTAGAAAGATGAGATTTGAATGAATGTATAGACGGAGAGGATACAATATGAGCTGGTAGTCTACGGAACCATCTAGCAGTGCGAAGGGCGAAAGAGTGATATCTAGTTGTCTGTCTTGTGAATGGAACGTGAATGACAAAAGAGGTGTGTCTGTCCACGGAGAATAATAGCAATGCCGCCACCACGAGTGGAGCGATCTTTGCGGACTACAGTATACGGTAGACTACCAGTAATAAGAGAAGAGGGGACACGAGAGGAAAGCCAGGACTCGGTGATACAGACAATATCGGGAGAAGAAGATAAGAACGGAAAACGGATGGTTTGTTGCAAAGAGAGCGGAGATTGTAATAGGAACACGTGAGAGGAGGGCCGTCTGTATCACCTAGTTTGACTGAGAGACAGAGAGAGACGCCTGTACAGCTGCGCGCTCAGCCTTAATCCTCTTCTTCTCATCCTTTGCCTTCTGCAGGTCCCTTCTAGGAATGACACGTTCGTCGTCGAAGATGACGACATCTTCCTTACTCCTGATCCTTTCCCTCTTTTCCTCTCTCAACTCGTACGACTTCTTCCGTTCCTCCTCGGCTTGAGAAGGACGGACATAGACGGAGCGGAAAGGGGCAGAGGATCGGATCTTGACGGATCCCCCAACGAATTGCCGTTTGGCGGAGCGACAGAGGAAAGGACCTTGATAGGACGCGGATGAGGGACAGCGCCAGACTTAGTCTCCTTCCCGAACCTTCCCATACGATACACGGCCAGAGGTCGGACCTCGACCCCGGCTA
This sequence comes from Micoletzkya japonica, assembly GCA_900490955.1. Taxonomy (NCBI): domain Eukaryota; kingdom Metazoa; phylum Nematoda; class Chromadorea; order Rhabditida; family Diplogasteridae; genus Micoletzkya; species Micoletzkya japonica. The sequence goes on from LS821902.1 coordinate 439,079, forward strand.
TGTCGAGCATCTGAGTGACTCTCACATAGTCCTCATTCGCCCGTTCGGATGGGAGGGAACGAGTCGACTCGGGCAACTGATCCGCCACCGCCGACCTCTCCCTCTGCTCAGCCTCGAGTGCCTCCTCCACCGGAGTGGATTGACACTGACTCCCAACGAGGACTCTCATCACCGACGGACACGACTTCATCAGAAGAACCGACGGTGACGTCAGCTCATCGTCAGAAACCGTGGCAAGGTAAGTATCGAGATTAGTGAGCAGAGAAGAGAGATCGACCGACGACGCGAGGTGGGAGAACTCACGACGAAGTGTGGAAGGAGAAGATTCAGCCTTGCGTTTGACAGAACCAAGAAGAGAAGGGGCAACAGGGAAGAGGAGAGGGGGATTGAGCGGGCTCTCCGAAGAGGAAGACATGACAGTGAGAGACACAACATTCTGCTCGGTGAAGAATGTGCCTAATAGCGATATGACCACTATTGTTGAATTTTCTCAAGAGCAGCTAAACCAATCAACACCAAATATTCAGGATTTTTTTTGAATTCATCGTGGCGAGCTTACATTTTTAAATTCATAATTTTTCGTTCACTAGTTCGCCTACAAGATCGGATCCTATGCGCGAAAACCGCTATTCGCTATTATGACGCTTGGAATGCTGTGGAGAGAGGGAGAGAGGGTGAAAAAAAGAGAGAGGGTGAAACACAAGCCAAGCTGGTAACCGGGAGAACGGAGAAAACGCGGTAGAAAAGACCAAAGATTAGGGATCAAAGTACAAAAAAAAGAGATCAAAGTACAAAAAAGACATGAAAAACCATATGTGCCGCAAATAAAGAAAATTTGTGGGGGGCGGGCTGCGAGAGTGTCTATGCCTTTTACAGAAGCCATGAACCGATCCCTGAACCAAGCAAAGCAGGCGCCACAGCTCGGACCACACCAGCACCCCAGTCAGTGTCTATTGCTAATCATTGTTAGAGTATTATTATTATTCTTTGACTATTATTTTTATTAGAAAAAAAACGTATTATTAGGTGTTAGACGTATGACTATTAGAGTGAGATCTTTTTCTCTTCTTTCGTCTCCCACTCCTTCGCCGAAATATAATCGAATCAGTTGTACTACAGTGTCTATCATGTCGAGTAACCATAGTTCTTTCAGCCAAACTTCCGCCAAGGCATATTGGAGGTACGATAAACTTTATGGTGGATTTAACTTTTTGACAAATGTCTTCAAAATCTAGCAAATCAGGAAAAAATGCTCTTCAATACGCTCTTCTTGTTCCTTCAGCGTCCCCCTTACGAGCGTTGTCGAGACCGGGCACGGAGGGCGACCCGAAGTGTGAGTCTCCCATTTCCCTTCATTTATCGAAAATGAAGGATGCGTGACTATTCTTGGTAAAAATTTGCCGCTATCCTCAAGGGCTGTTGTTGTTAGCTATGGTTGAGAAAAAAGTTCCGTCAGTGCTCTCATTCCTACTTCCGACGAGAGAGCAAAGCGGCGTGAAGAGAGTGCAGACCAAGTAGGAATGAGTATACTGACGGAACTTTTCCGCGAATAATAGATAGTTTCGGTGATGCAGACGTTTCAAAGCTAAGACTAAATAGTTCACAGCAATTTTCCTTTCCCATATGCCACTAGAGGTGCATGAATTGTAGAAAACTTGCTGCTATTAGGGGGGGGGGGGGGAGTTGTGAATCGTAAAAGGACGAAACCTACCGTATTCTCCCCGTCCCAGACCACACGCTGGCCCTGCAGCCTTCACGGCAGCCACAGCAAACGAACGCGACGTTTTACTTGCCCAAGGTATTATACTATCTCAAAAACATACCTACGTTTCTGCTATCTTTTCTTGGAATGAAATGGCAGCGTTTCAAAGTCTAACATAATATAACATTATATAATAAGTTTATTTGACTCAAAATCAGAAGAGAAACGTAGCTCTCGAATATCGGATTCACGTGCTTTAGAGAAAAGTGATAGCTAACTATGCCAAAAAGTCGGTCTCTCTGCTCGCAGGGAGCGGTGAATCTGATAACTACGGCCAAGTGGAGTGTGGCTGAGGACCCGGAGAAGCCGAGCTGTGAGTCAGGGTTCTCTTTTCTTTCCACGGTCGTGTTTCAGTGTTCGTGCTCTGTAGGCATATCACGGTACTCATAGAGGTCTGACAAGGGAAGTGGCTTTAGACACCGTGGCCGATCGGGATGGGAGCGGTACAGATCGAAAGCTCTTGACGAACTGACTCCTAATCTGAAGTCAAAAATAATTTTTAGCCTGAACTTCGATGACTCCAATCCGGACCAATTAGGCCGTAGAGAGCATTCTGCGTATATGGGTGAAAGCGGCGACCTTCCCAACGTCTGTTGCGGTGGTCGAGTGGTAAGGTGTATATACCTATTACAGGTTCCACTGGAGCTGTCCTCAAAAACGGAACGATTTAATACCTTTGATTGAATCACAAACTATTCCCGCTGATTACGCTGTCCGATTGACTCCTTACGTGTTACCATGGCAGAAATTAATAGAATCGCAAGAGAAATTGGAGCCGGAGTGGTAGATCAGGGCTCGTATTTGCATAGACAGTTCGCAATCGTTTGCGTACTTTTTGTCAACCTTCGTGGAGAAATTGTAATAGTGGTCTCCGCGTTCACCCATATACGCAGAATGCCCTATACGGCCTTATCAGGCCGGATTGGAGTCATCAAAGATAAAGCTTGGCAAGATTTGGCTTAAGATTCGGATTCAGCTCGTCAAGAGCTGTACCACTCCCATGCCGATCGGCTGCGGTGTCTGAAGACACTTCCCTTGTGAAACATAGCTGATTGTGAGAAAAAGTGACCGCTGACCGTACCGACGGAATTTTTTTACGTCGATAATTGTTTTGTACTTCAGTGGACGAACGGCCTGCCCTCAAAGGGTTCAATCCGCATTGTCCGTCAGAAGAACAGTGCCGATGGCTGCGGTCATTTATTGAGGTACCTAGATAAGAGAAAAATTTTTCAGCATAATAATATTTTAAATAGTACTATCAATATCTTGCATATCCATTTATATGACATTGCAGAAAATGGTAAGGAGAGACTGCGTTCCGGGCTTGATGAGGGAGTTCGAGTCTATCAAGGGGTAGGGCTTACTGATTTGCTTGCACCTAGTTCAGAGGCATACTTACACAATTATCAGTCGCATGCCTATCAAATAGAGCATGTGATTTGTGTCTTTTTGAGGGTTATGCTACACCCGTCACAGAATAATAAAGAATAAGAATATCATTATCAATTAATCATGAAACATAATTTTTAACTTACGGTATTGCTAATAATAAAATTTCTATCTCAATTTCTATCACTTAAAAAGTTTGTAGATAACCATCAAAAAGACGCGAATCACACGCCCTACTATCAAACCTACAGAGGGGCTGTCTTATAAGGAATGCAATATTGGACAGCTAAAGGATCGTAATGGTGGAGTGGTTAGTAGTATCGGAAAGGAAAAAGTGTGGGCGAGACTTTTTACGTTTCGTTTACACGTTACCCAGTACGGAACCAGAAGTAGTATATATAAAAGGCGAGTGAATGTTGTCATAGGGGGGAGACCACAGGAATGTGGTTGTGCCCATATTGTAGGCAGAGCTGTTGGAAGCTCCCTGCAAATGGTACTCAACTACGTACTGTGAATCCATCTTGTGCTGTGTAAGCAAGATTATTTTGTATTGGAATAGAGGACCTAGACTATGCTGGTCTCTTCATTAGATATCCCCATTACACATGGTTATAGTGTTAATTCCAATTCGGGACCGCTGCACGCTTCCTCTTTTCGTTAAGAGGGATAGATGTAAGTAGTCGAACTTCTCGTCGGGTGAGACCGTCTTCACATTACTTCTCCGGTCGTTTCCGCAGAAGTGTAGTGGAGTCCCCTGAATATATCGAAAAGTGTGTGGAAGAGTATGGAGGAAGACGTGCAGCAGGTATTCAGCACGTCTCCATTCGGAAAGAAACGTGCTGAATACCTGCTGCACGTCGCCCTCCATACACTTCCACACACTTTTCGATATATTCAGGGGACTCCACTACACTTCTGCGGAAACGACCGGAGTTCCCCATTGGGCTATCTTCAATCCACTAGCGTAATCTCTCGCCAAAGCTCGTTCACTCCCCCGTGGCCATCTTTATTACTATCAAGTTGCACACGCTGTCATGGGAAATGGGAAAAGCTGCACCATATATTAACATAGGTCCACAGTGTTCTGCCAACAGTCATAATGTTAAGCGAACGAGATGTCCAAAAATAACCCTGAGTTCGGAAGGAATTCTCGCACGGAAAACACCGCATCCTTAGCATTTTGGCTCGTTTGCTTAACATTTAGAACACTGTGGCTCTCACAAATGCGAGGAGGGAGACTAACTCCCAACCTTACATTAAAGTGGAATGTCCCGGGGCTACTTACAACCGAAAAGCGTGGCGTGTTCTACCGATCATAGAGCGTTCCACCTGTAAGTAGCGCGCTTATAGTCTACTGAGTCTTACATATCGTCTTTACTACTGCCTTCAATTGTACTATTCGGCGACGTCAAGCCATCAAAGCGGTTCATTGAACCTGCTATTCTCGTGTACCACGGCGACAGGAAGAGAGCGAGAATTTTTCTGCATTTTTTCGAAGCCGAGCCGATTTCCTGTTTACGAAGCTGACGATCCTCGTATAAAGAGCGACGACTGCTTCTCCTTCGATGATCGCTCTTTCCACTTCGTGGTCCGAAAGGAACAATAGATACGTGTTCCGAGGGGAACGGGGGAGTGTCGCGGGCATAATGTTCTAAATGTTAAGCGAACGAGCCAAAATGTTTAGGATGCAATGTTTTCCGTGCGAGAGTTCCTACCGAAATCAGGGTTATTTTTCAGCATGTCGTTCGGTTAACATTTTCACTGTTACAAGAACATAGGGCTAGTTAGGGCGATAGGGCGATTGGATAATCTATTAGTAGAAAAGTTTTATTGATTTATTGGTTCGAAATAATAAGGAAATGTTTGAATACACGAGCAGAGGGAGAGGATTCACGCTAGATTCACGCAAAGAAAATGAGTGGAAACGAAGTTGCACGGTGTCAATGGGAAATGGGAAAAGCTGCACCATATATTGACATAGGTCTCACAAATGCAAGGAGGGAGACTCCTAACTCCCAACCTTACATTTAATTGATACCATTGCAGGTACAAGGCTACGCCTTTCTCCGTCACCGCAAGCAAGGAGAATCTGAAGAAGAATCGCTATGCAGGTAAGGGGCATGTTTCATTTGAGAACTGTAGTTTGATAACTTATCATACAAATCCTTAGTCATGTCTGGTTCTCATGTGATCGGCTATCAAACGAACGTTCTCAAGTAAGACATGCCCCAGGCAAGAGTTGCCTGGAGTAGGAGAAGATCACAGACTTGTGCTTATTCTTATTATTATCCTTTATAGCAGAGAAAAACCTTATTCTTCCCGAGTTCATCCCTTGCTGCAGGGTTGGCCAATCGATTTACCTGTAATTATTATAGTAAAACACTTAATGCATAAAAAAGTCATAATATACATCTCTTCGTTGCTCCATGACCTCCCCCAAGGGGATGTGCGGACAAATTGCGCTCTTTCTGAATCGTTTGCCGAATTATCGTATTAGCCAACCCTCGCCGTCAGACATCTTCTGCCTCGACAACAATCGAATCGTGCTGGATCGTCCGCCTCCCGACGACTACATCCACGCTAACCGTGTTACGGCGGAACACTTGGTCAATCAGTTCATCGCCACTCAGGTATGTACTGTTGATGAGAAATGATGCCGCCTGCTTTTCTCCCAGAAATACAATCATCAGCAGCTTCTTTATTGAAGGGCCCGCTAAAGGATACCGTGGACGACTTCTGGAGGATGGTCGTGCAGGTATACAGTATAAGAGATGAAACCGGTCCGTCAGTCTCTTTGATTCCAAAATTCTCTCACTTTTACCCACTCCCTCGCCTGATATTCGAGATGATAAACTGACGGATCCGTTCATTCCACTACAGTAGAGTGTATGGTAGCAAACATTTAGAGCTAAGTAATATGCAAAATCAGCAAGGCTAAGCTTCTCTCTTCTGTAAAGATAAGCTGGCGTTCGCAGGAAGAAGTGGGCTATATTGTGATGCTGTGTCAATACGAGGAACTCGGAAAGAGCAAATGCGAGCGGTAGGTTTGACATTGTTTCCAAAGACCAAGAAACGACCGGAGAACTAAGTTATTAATTTTTTAACGTTCAGATATTTCTTCTACGACGTGGGCAAGGTGTGGGATGTGCCTGGCGGTCAGTTTTGCTTCCCAAAAAGCTCAATTTTATAGGATTTAGAAAAAGAAATGCTCTATTCACTATGTTCTGAAGAAACGCAAATTGTTCGGAGAGCGAGCGTGCGACCGACGTTTGAATACGATACGGCTATAATCTATCGCGAACTGGCAGCAGCTGAGAATGAAGACATAAAAGACTGTAAATTTCATACAAACATAACTCTCGACTAAACTAAAAGTGGTGTGGTATACTGTAGCTTTTGTATGATTAGGTAATCCTTGCTAGCTCTCCGAACATTCAGAACACCGTGTATTAGCCTTAACTTCTCAACATAAACGTAGGAAAAGAAATGTTTGGCAATGAAAGATAACTAGCAAAATTTCAGATGGGTCACTTACAAGGCGCGTTAGAACTATGCGCTTAGATCTAGGAAGCGGGAAACGGACTATTTTCTTGGATGTTTATAAGGGGACTTAAAAGGTAGCCGAAAACTTGATAAGTTTCTCGCTCTCTACTTTATACCAAATGCGTGTACTGTAGAAACGAATATTATCCAAACCGTCGCTCTTACAGTATGCAAAGTAACGACGCTCCACTGCTATCCGGACACCAATCCCAACTTCATCTCGACCATCCTCGGAATCGAGATTCCCGGCAAGCCTGACCGAATCGTCTACCACTTCCAGTGGAAGGACTGGTGAGTACTACTCAGTAGTACTCACTGCACACAGAGAAAAATGTATAGCGGATTATACATTGGGGGTGTTATCTACGGCACCAATAACATATATGTATAACCAGTTATACATTAAAGGTTCCCTCCAACCATCTCATTCATTTCAAGAGATAACCAATTAAGAGCGGTTGATTGATTGGAGAGACAAGAGAAGAATGAAGAGACGCAGAGAGTGAGAGAAATCTTTGCACAGCTTTTTCTCAGCAACGGCGAAGTTTCAACTAAAAAGGAGAGAGTACGAGATTCAGGACATTGAGAGCTATCCAATGATGTCAAAAAATGCATATGGTAGATATTGCCTGGAGGGGCCCTTTAAATGTATAGGTGCGCCGGCAGCGCCCAGGCCCCTAGCTCCGTCATGACGAGTAGAGCGCATAACGAATGTAATGACTCCATCAAACCAGGAAAATGGCTAGAGAGAATTGACAGAAACTGAAGTGCGTGTAAATATTTTCGTTTTCGCACTTTACTGATGAGGGCTGTTTTATACGAGATGGAAATTTGTAGTTCGGCAGCTGGCGGATGGCGACCGAGGACTTGGTCGAGAAAGTGCACGACCAAGTCCTCGGTCCGCTAAATATCACCGACCAAACCTGAAGCGTGTTGGCAAAAAGAACAGGACGTTTCTCTTCATTATATGGAAAAACGCGTGAAAAAAGTAGAGCATTCCTTTCGGGTCTCTCTGACGAATATGTTTCGCTGCTCTTGGTGACGAGACTCATCGCGGTTATGAATGATGTACGAAACACATACGTAAAAACACTCTTGATGCCGGACTCCGCTCTCTTGACTCTTGAGGCCGGACCACGGTGTTCCCTCGTCCACGCTCACGGCCCTCCGGATTCTCCGTCACTGTCGAGGCTCGGCCTTCAAGACGCTCGTGCATTGTGCCGCCGGCGTTGGTTCGTACTATATGCACAGTGTTCTGACAACAGGGCAAATGTTAAGCAAACGTGATACCGAAAAATAACCGTGATTTCGGTAGGAATCTCGCATGGAAAACATCGTACTATAAGCATTTTGGATCGTTCGCTTAACACTTAGAACACTGTGTATAGTGGATTACAATGATGCGTCGGTAAATCGTTCCATTATATCATGAAGCATCGTTGATCATGAAGCATAGCCATCGAAAAGACACGAATCACATACTCTACTTGTGAAGCACGTCGAGATATCACGTAGGGTCAATACGAACGGACGAAGCAGGGTCTTCGTTTCTGTTATTGAAGAATATGAACGCCATTCCTACTTTATCTGCTTTCTCTCTATTCAAACCGCTTCGCTCTCTTGTCGGAAATAGGAATGAGACAACCGACACCAAGTCGCTCATTTGAACCGATAGATCATGGGAACGAAAATCATTATACTGAAATGTTTGTCCAGGTCGCACGGGTACGTTCATCGGCCTGGAGTGGACGATACAGAGTATCATGCGGGGCACGCCTGAGATGGACATGAAGGAGATGCTCAAGGGACTGCGAAGTGCGATTGTCCGCTTAATCTTGTTCAATTTTAAGAATGGTCAATTACTTCTGGAGTTCATGAATTCAAGAATTGTGCAGCTCTTCGCCGTGTTCTTACAGCTATTTGAACGCCTTTTTTGCGCTCAATTCTATCGTCATTTCTAGATATCATCGGAGGAAAAGGAACGTTGAGAAATTTGTGCAGCGCATTCCGCTAAATACAGTGAAACTCTCTTGGCAAAATGAAAGCTTAGGCTAAAAGCCGGCTCCTGCTGAAGCTGTACCGTGGTTAGCGGAAAGAATTGTGCGGCTCTCTCAACGCTCGTTTTCCTCCAATAATATGCTGGGTGAGTCTCGCTTGCAGACCAGCGCGCGAACGCCATTCAGACGTCGGAGCAGTACGCCTATATTGGCTATGCCATAACCCGACTCGCGACACTCATCGAGAGTACGATCGCTTTCTTCAAATTTATTTTATTTATTATATTTATTATTTATAATATATCGATTTATTATATAGACACCATATTTCTCAGTCAAATAGATTGAACATGATCTAATTAATTGTATGGAACGCACGATGAAGGCGTACGCGAAACGCGACGATTCTTTTAATAAGATAGCCTTTAATCAGAGATTCGTCACTCTATCTTCTCGTTTTAGCGCGCGTTTCTATGCAAATGCATAAATGTCTATCAAATTCCGCAATATTCAAAATGTTAAGTGAACGAGCCAAAATGTTTGGGCTGAAATGTTTTCCGTGTGAGAGTTCTTACCCAAATCAGGGCTATTTTTCGGCATCTCGTTTACTTAACATTTGCACCGCAGCCAGAACATTGTGACTCGTGCAGGCAGCACCACCGGCGGTCCAGAGGCCTTCAAGGGCTTCGATTCGCTCTTCGCCAACCAGGTCTTCTGCTACCAATTCCAGGTATGTACACGTTTCGATGGACGATTATTCTCCACCTGAACATCGGAATTTATTTTTTTGTCTTCGTTATGCGCATATTGGGGTCCTGGTTGGCGGGGTAAAGATCTCTCCTCCTAGACAAATAACGAATGCAGCATTTAGATCGTAAAGCGTTGTCATTGGTATTGAACAACCATTGGTATTGAACAACCTCTTATTCCATTTATTCACTGGGCACTCCTTAAGAACTTGCGAATCGAGCAAGCCCGAGCCGAAGCCAAAGCTCGCAATATGAAGCCGCCACGTGGAAGACAGCACAGCGGTAAAAACCCAAGCCGCTAACTGGCACACCCTCCCCCCAACCCTTCGTATTCACCCTTTAACTTGTAGTGCTGTCAGTCGGGAATGAGCGAGAGTAAGGTTTTGATGAGGATATCATGGAAGGAAAGATTAGAGACAGATTCCCGCCTAGCCAACATGTCATTTCATACACGCATCCTCTTTCATCGTAGCGAGTAAGAACTAATACTTTGTGTGCGATGCGAGAATGAAGATTTCCTGGGGAGCCTAAAGATACATGCATGATTTACGGCAATATAAGCGTTTATTGCATACGAGTAACTGAAGTATTCAGATCTTCTATAGGAACGGAGTTATGTCCTTGCATCGGTATTATGTCAGACTTGTAATATATCTATTCGCTGAGCCCCCCCCGTGGGGGCTCAGCTTTTCACAATATCATTCTGAAGAGATAGTGTTGTTAAAATCGGGAGGCGGATCGAAGTAGGGAGAGACTCATTCCTTCTCTCCAAATCGGGACATCCCGGGCCGGGAAAATCGAGAAACCTATTTTCCCTAGGAATGAATGTCGGGAGAGAATCTCTCCCGATTTTTCGGTCCTCCCGATCATTCATTCTTCTCTTTCAGCCTTTATTCTTTCCTATCCTTTTAGAAAATCGGGAGAGAATCTCCCGATTCTCTCCCGCCTTCATTATCATTCACTCCTGGGGAGAGTCGAGTCTCCCGACTATCCTCTCTAATCTCATTCTCCCGATTCTCTCCCGCTCTCCCGGTCCCGATTTTAGCAACACTATCTCCGGTCTCTCAGACTAACATGTATCTTGTCTACAACATGTATCATGCAAGATTCCGGAAAATAAAACCCGGATTTAGCTGCAACGCTTATCATGCAGAGGTCCAACATGTATCGTGCTGCATTTGAATTCGCGCCATAAGCGAAGGGGTGTTTACTATTTTCGAAATGTACTTTTCACTGTACGTTTGTTGTTGAACTTGTTCTTCTTTGTCAGTTCGTGTTTTTCAATCAAGCGACGTTCTCCTAGATGGCCAACTCGAGTACGGGCGAACTTCGGCCGGTGATCCGAGGGGCGGCTGGCGCTTTGAATTCGCGTGAGATGTACTTTTTTTAATTTTTTTGATCTTCAAAGCTCAGCACTGGTAGGTGCATTATACTTATATTCTTTATATTACTTGTATTCTTTATATTACTTGTATTCATTACTTGTATTTAGCTAGTTGCAAGTATAAGATTCACTTTGTCTAAGGTTCCCACCCGCCTAGCTTTATTTTTGTTTGTTGGGTTTTTTTATCACTTATTTTTGTTTGGTGAGATAAAAATGAGTTCAAGATACAAAACAAGTACACATTGGGTGTGAAAAAATGTGGAAGAAAACGCTATACATGCTTCGAAACAACATATATCATGCACGAAACGAACATGTATCATGCTTGGCCAACGTGTAATACGGTATGTTGTCATGTTGGAATCTTGCATGATACATGTTAGTCTGAGAGACCGGAGATTTTAATCTCTTAGAATGTCTCTTAAAAGAGACATTCCCCACCAGCATCCTGTACTCCCGCCGTACTACTCCGGCTGTTGAAAAGAGTTACAGTAGTTTATTACTTTCGAGGTTTACATATTATTCTTCAAACTCGAACAACCCATTTTCATGCTACTTTACGTTCGTATCAGAAGTGAGATCTTTACAATATTGACATGCTCCATAATATAATAAATAATATACCAAGAATATACCAAGAAGCAAACACAAAAACGCGTGCTCCCTCCTTTGTTAGTACTTGCCGACGTTGGCGGCCTTCCTTGTCAGCGCAACGTTCCACTGGTCGTCCAGCTGCGTAAAGTAGTTCTTTCCGGCCGATTCCAGGCGATCTATGCTTCTGAATTGTTCAAAATATAGTGGAACAAACCGCTCCGTCCGTTTCTTCCGTTCCAAAATGAGTCTCTATTTCCTTCACTTTTGCACACTCTCTCGCCTGATATTCGGAATGATTTTCCGACGGATCTTATTAATCCACTATAAAAAAACTACTATTTTTGTTATTTCCATAATGCGCATAGTTAAATACCGTTTACTGAACGAGTCGGCCACACGCTTCGGGAGTATCCGTTGCTTCAGAGAATCGAACGATATGATCGCGGCGAACGTCGTGGTGGAAATCAGGCTGAAATTCTCTGTGGTGCTTGAAACCCGTAAGCAAAAGTAGCACTTTTCTGTGCTGTTGGAGCTGAAGATAAAAGCCTCTGGCTAATATGTACATTACATTATGTAAATTAAATCGAAGAATATACATTAAATAGTATGAATGAAAAATTCGCGGTCATCGGTCCCCTCCTTATCCTGCCCTAATTCCCGCACATTATGTAAATTTAATAGATGCATGAACAAAGTAGATAGGCGGCGGAACGCACAGAGGCAGCAGTACGTTGACAAGCTGGATGGAGAGCTCCCAGAGGGCGCGGTGGTCGCGGAGCAGGAAGTAGGGCAGGATAAGGAGGGGACCGATGACCGCGAATTGAGATATGGCCACGACGCCCGCCAGGTACAGCTTCTGCAGAAGAGGATTTAACGACGTTTTGCGAGATGGATCAGGAGGACTGAACTCGCAATAACCTTGCATTATGACCTACTAAGAGCAGGTTATTCCGGTCTATGAAAGTAGAATGGATCTGCTCTTTCAAGATTGAACTCCGAATAAGCATGCTTCTTGCTTTCAGTTAGATAAATTTGTTCGATTTGACGACTACATAGGATCCAAGCCAACAATACTTTATTAAAGGGCCCCTCTGACAAGCACTTTGTGAGCACTTTTTAACCCCCTGGTTTCTTCCTCTCATCTGAAAGAGCAATGTCGAAAACCTACGATCCTGCATTTGCATCTTTTTCCCGCCATTCCCCGCTGTTTAAATTAGGCGAGAAGTTGTATGCAAAGTTACATTGCTCTTCAGGGACCGCGCGAATACGAAAGTCATTTCGTGAATACTGTAGCGCGCGAGCGGTCTGATTCGTGAACCTGGTTTATTGAAGGAATGGAGACATATGTCTTCTGAAAAAGACAAAACTGAAGGAATGTCTAAAATACGCTCTTGAGTTATCGCAATGTGCTCAGAGGGGCCCTTTAAAGAAACTCCAACTTAAATAGGGTAGAAATGAGACAAGCAAGACAAAACATACGAAAGGTCGAGAAGAGGAAATGAATGTTCCCGCATGATTTCTCTACTAGATAGTATCTTTCGTTTCTCCTGGCTTTTCCAGCACATTCGAGTTGTTCTTCACAATATGTTTCTTAGGGAGCCATTTTTTGTTACGTTTCGTAAGATGCTTGTACATATATTTTATCGATAACCTCCTCTTCTATTTGGGACTTGAAAAATAGCCGAAAACAGGATCGCTCCCAGCTGCTGGCCTACCGTCATAATGTGGATGTTCTCCTTGAGCTGTATCCTCAGACTGAGCGAGTACTTGTCCATCTTGTTATGGTCGATCTTATCTGAGAGCAGCGCCAGCATCCGCTTGTTCTTCTTCACAACGTACCGGAAGCTCTGCGCAACATCTCATTCAACCCCTAGTAGGACATATGGCGTCTGGGTATACATTATTTTAAAAAAAATTTTTTTTAAAATGCGTAAACCCAGACGCGCAAGCAATGAGCTAGAACACCTCAATTATATTTAATGCACCTTATTAAACTTCAAAAAAAGGCGAAACATTTTGATTTCTGATGAAAACACGTATTATTATTGACGAGAACGTTCAGTAAACTCATTCCTACATTGTCTGGGCTCTCTTTACGGTGCTCCGCTCACTCGACGGAAGTAGGAAAGAGGCAACCGACGAAACCTTTTTCAACCATACCCAGAATGCAGCCGTACAGACGGTACCGAAGACGAGAATCCAGGGCCAGAAGGGATAGCCACCTGTCAGAAATGTGTATTGTCGGTGCTCTTCCTTCTTCGGTATGTATTTATTTACATGTAGGCTGTGCACAGTGGCGCATGCCGAATAAGAAATTTGAAAAAGAGGATTGACAATGCAGAGCAAAAGTGTTTTTCACGAACTCATTTGCGTTAAGTTTTGGATTCAAAAGGATAGATTCTTGCTATGCGGAAAAAATTAAATACTTATAAGCAAGAATATTTCGATAAATTAGTGCGGTACGGACTTATCGTGAAGTAGAAAGTTATGAAGATGGCCGCAGTACAATTGAAAGCGAGATTGGCAATGGGAATGAAGGTTCGCTTATTCCGTTCGTAGTCAACGATGCAATAGGTGGCCACACTCCTAAAATGAGCTATCTATTTATATTTGTTTTTCTTTATATTTGAAAAGTTCTGGTGAAGCAACATATTGATGTGTTTAGACTACGCACTAGGCAGATGTTTCAAACCAACAAATCTGCACCTAACATGTATGAGTATTTACTCTTTGACGAAAAGCGTGCATTCGCGTACACTTTCTGCTAGCTTTGACTGCTAATATTATAATCAAGGAAAAATCGGAAGACTTGAGCGGGATCATGATTTACACAAATATGATGATCCCGTTCATCATATAGTGCAAACTAGCGCAGAATTCCGCAAAATACGATGAAAAGGTTGAAAAAGGCTTTCTTAGCTTTTTTACGCAATGTAAGACAAACAAAGCGAACCGTTCGACGACAACTTCGAGGAAGTAGGGAAAACAGATGCCTATGGAGTAAGCACGGAGAAAGAGAAGTTGGCGGACAGGGGTGTCAGCGTAGGCTGAAGAAAAGTAGGCATAATCTATGGAAGCAAATTATATACGTTCGGGTGGAATGGAAGACAACAACACAGCATTCCATGCGTTCTAATAGCGAATAGCGGTTTTCGCACATAGGATCCGATCCTGTGGGCCAACCTCAATTTGAAAACTTAAATTCTTCACTATGTATTCTAACCCCTCCCAAAATTTGGTGTAGATTAGTTTAGCCACTTTTGAGAAAATTCAAAAATGGTGGTCAATTCGCTATTAGACACATTCTTCACCGCGCGGAATGCTGTGAAAATGAATAAGCGGAGCAAAATGTTGGAAACAGCCATTTCATCAAATCGGTTATTCAATTTACACTGTATGCTAATCAAGGAGTAGAAGAAGAAGATCGCATACATTCAATCGGCAATATTCCACTTTCGTAAAGAATGAGCACCATTCGAACTATGCCTTGAATGGAGAACATCAGGGCTTTATGAAGAGTGTAGATGAGCAAATTGATATGCACTACCTTAATTGGGATTGGTTGAGAACGATAAAGATTATTTTTGCACGTAGAACAATCAAATATCTAGATATATTAAGTTCCAGCCGGGCTACGAGCCGCTTCGCGGCGCTTCGCCCGACCGGCGTGTCCTAAACGCATCAGTTTTCTCTGTGTTGTAGAGTGAACAGCTTCAAAAAATGTCCATATCTTTAGCCTAGTATCAGTTTGATATCCTTCACGCTTGGAACTTTCTAGGTAGAAGGCTCTCTTCCTTACTCATAACCGTTACATCGCAATACCTCGAAAATACATTTCGCAACGTTCTAAAATCCATTCCTGAATTAGAATCCTCCTTTCCCTACATTCTTCACCACAAACTCGATATCTAACTTCCTTACTTACGTTACTCTTTATCATTATCGTACATTTAGTTTCTGTTTACCTCATTTAGTTTACAGCCGAAAGTTGAGCTTCTACACTGTGCGAAATATGTAACAGCGTATGCAGCATAGCTGGTGGAATTCGAAATTTACCGCAGCCAGCAAGTGTAAAATTTACCTCATAAGTCGTAAGCTGGGGGTAATAATGCCTAGATGAAAAGTTTTGTTCCCTTTTTGCTTTGTTCTAAAATTTCTCCACTATTTAAATTTAGTCAATACATTCCTAAAAAATCCTTATTCAATACACTGACCGAACATTCCCTCGCATGAGGCGCCGTTGTGAATTTACCCTAGCGGGCTAGGCATTCTCCAAAACAGTAGAGAGAGAGAGAGAGAGAGAGGCGGAAGGAATTTTCACGTTTGAGTCATATGGTGGGGGAAGTATTCCCTAGCGGGCTAGCGTATTTTCGAACAGTGCAGGTGCAAATTGTAGGGGAATATTTCCCAGAAATTTCATTATTGTTAGCAGACCAAACTATCTAAACAAAATTCTTCAAAATTCTTAAAGGTAGGAAGCAGCCTCTAACCAAAAGTTTTGAAATTCGATGAAAATTCTTCTAAGGTTTCAAAATGTGAGAAAAAACATGGTGACAATAAAAAAATCGAAGAAAAAACTCGAAAATCGCACGTTTTATTTTTTTCGTTCCGGGCTTCCGTCGTTAAGAGGAATGTCGCTTTTGGCTTAATTCCTTTCGCTAAACACGGTAACGTCGTCGTTGGACGAAATTTCAAAAAATCATTTCTCGAATACTATTAATTTTTATAATTTTTCCTTTTGGTTTTATACTAATTACGACAAAAACTTTCATATAAGCTTCACTTGAAAATCACTTCCGTGTCCCTTTAAAGCGAGCTAGAGCCATTTTTTCTATCCAAATTTCATCTATTTTGGTATCTTCCTCCTATATATAAATTACATAGTTAACTTCCACAGCGTACACTTAGAAACTATACTCGACATTTTCTCAAAAATTAAACTCTCAGCTTAATAATTCTAGACCCCCTCTAGAAGACCATACAACACTCTGAACGATATTTAATACATTTGCCCTACCTTTATTAATTCAAATAACGCTTGAAATACGCAAAAAAGCAGGCGCAAGTAGGCCGCGCTTGTGTCAGCTTCCTTTATGTACCAACCCCGCAAGGCGGTGTATGGTGTCGGCTTAGCAGATTCTGATTCGGGAGGTTGCGAGTTCGAACCCCGCTAGGTGCATGAGCTTTTGCAGATTTGGAAAACGCCTATTTGAGTGTTCTTTGAACAGGTGCACACGCGGACGTTTAGTGAATTATATAATAGTATTGATTTTGCAAGAATCATGTTAGGGTAACTTATGTTACCTGGTGCTTGTAAGCAATCGATCCGAAAATGATCAGAGAACATATACAGTACACATTTAGTATAACCTCAAACGGTATATTCTCGTACGAATACTGGTTCAGTCTAACCTCGACAACAATAAGTACATAGTAAACAGTCTCATAGCCTCGTAAGTTGTCAATGTCAATAACGAAGAGCACCAATTGGCTGCGATTTAGGCGATCGATAACTTCATATGGATTCTCCGCTGAAGCTTTTCCCATCTACAATTTAAATTGGTGCAGCTTTAGTTACTTTCTACTACTGTCATGGACATATAATAACAAACATAGAATAGGGAAAATTCTGAAATATTTCGCGAATCATAATCTAATAAATTGGTATGCAAACGTGTACAGTGTAGATATAATAGTCAGCGCACGGAACATATCGTGCTCATACACAGATAAGCCTATTGAGTGTGTGCCTAATACCATCTGCTCTCTCAGCTACCGAACGAGCGAATGAGTGATTCCGTGTCTGAAACTCATTTAACACGCTTTATGAACGTAGTCAGAGCACTCGTCATCTTTGCTGCTAATTCTTTCCATACTAATTTTGTAAATGTACGTTTCCTACCATGCCATAAAACATACACATTCGTTTATACGTCAGTTTCTTAATTTTAAAATGTATGACTTATTCAGCGTATTATCATTCTAAGCAGGCCTTCTGCACTGTAAAACAAACAGGAAGATAATTCATTCACTAAGCCCCATCCCGAAAGCAGTAGCTCATCGAACAGCCTTCCGTGTCAATCCAGTGTTCCACTGCGCGTTAAGCTTACTGAAATAGTCCGTCGACGAAGCTTCTGTTTTAATTTCTGGCCTGAGATATTTCATCTATTCCGTTTTTAAAATTATATGTTTCTGCAACGAATGGGAAAATGGTCATGCTTACACTGTGAATAAAAACGATATAAAGCTACGTGGAAAGACTTTTGTCTTCAACTTTTCAAGGGAGAGATCTGTCGAAACGGCAGGGGCCGAGTGACGGTCTGGCAGTCTGCCGATTGAGGAACGGCAGTTGCCGGCTGACGAACCAGGTGGTTCACGAGGATTGGCTGCTCACAGCCGACGGACGGTCCCGAGAATGCGGGGCCGGTCCGATGCACCAGTTTGTGTAGGAATACACAAGAAATCAACGTTCTTATCGGTTCATTACCTGAACATACAAGTATATGGCATACAAATACATACCAGTAACAAACTTAAAGAGAAACATCCCGTAAAGCGGGATGGGGAAAGAATGAGCACATGCCTCCGGGAGGGTGGGATTGATAAGAGATGGGGGGGGGAAGGAGGGAAGAAGGATAGATTACTATCGAGTAGCTAGCACAACAAAAAAGACTACTTGTAGACTATGTACCGTCAAGCTAGTAAATTTGCGCCCAAATTTGAAACATTTCACATTGTTTGAAACATTTCAAATTGTTTGAAACTTTCTCCCACTTTTGCCATAACTCGCTTCAAAATGGTCGTAGAGAGTTCCGGTTTGACTTTTGAAATTTGAAATGTTTCAAACAATGTGAAATGTTTCAAATTTGGGCGCAAATTTACTAGCTTGACGGTAATCTCTGCGAGACAAGAATTGTCGACAGAATAAGACACCTGTCAGCAACGGTCAATGACGTGGAGAAATGCATGTCAGATATGTTGTGTAGACATTAGACTTATGGGGTAGGACAACATCGAGAAATAATTTATGCGAGTAAATCAGCTAGCACGTAGAATGTATCTATATACTCCTACTGCTATAGAGCTATAGTAGAGAAAGAGGAAAGATATAATCGTTCCAGTTTTAGCGCTGATTCCGATGCCTTTCAAATTGATCTACTCAACTTCTAGTGTGTACTAGGGGAAGCAATATGTGGTATTCACCTCAAAAACATATCCATTTATCTGATATCTCTTTTGGGAGTGAAATCGCATCGCTTCAAAGCGTGAAAAATTGACTAAACACCGTAGCGGCGCAATCGCGATTTATACATTCCGATTTTCTAGACGATAACAATTACTCTTCATGTTTGCACGAAAGTGTATCTGTATTTCACAGTTTTCCATCCATTTGTTTTTTTCGATAATGGATCCCCAGCGAGTATCGATTATAATAATGATTGCTGTTTAGAAGCCTACAATTTAATGCTATGTCTCATTGGTAAGCCTCAGGAGTAGCAAACATACCTTTATCTTTATCTCTATATTAAAGGACCTCCACTCGGAACCGTAATCTATTCATATTCCTGACGATATCCTGACGGATTCGATTGGTTTCTCTTCTATGCCCGTCCCTCTTTCGCTATGCAAATTAGTCTGAATTAGCCTGGCTACGGTACTGAATGGTCCTCCTTTAAAGTTTACGGCAAAAAAAACATAACTTAAACAAGGTTTCGACTATATCTATCTAATATTTGCGAACGCACAGCACATATATAATTTTGTGTTTCTCCTCAGACGTCCTAGATATTAACCGTTGAACATGGTTACACAATGATAAACCTCAGTTACGTGAAATTATACTGATCTTGACATTGGTATATATCATATAGTAGAATAAAAAGATACGTCGGTTTATCATTCCAAATATACGGCGAGAGAGTGTGCAAAAATGAGATAATTAGACTCATTTTGGAACCAAAACAACTGATGGACCGGTTAATTCCACTATATCTACTTCTTTCCAACTAAAATGTTGATGTCGTTACGGGAATGAAGAGTTTCTATCCAAGGCCTTCGTCCACTGTTCCTCAAGTTGCTTGAAATACGACATTCCCTGTCGATCTTCGCTCTTTTCTACCCTGTAATTGATTACTTATAGATCTCATTCTAATATATATATATATATATATATATATATATATATATATATATATATATATATATATATATATATA
>LS821902.1:459642-520652 GCA_900490955.1 Micoletzkya japonica
TATATATATATATATATATATATATATATATATATATATATATATATATATATATATATATATATATATATATATATATATAAGGTTGTTGCCGATGATGAATTAGGATCGGAACACAAGATGCTAATTATGGTTGACGAATAAGTTCCATCAGTCGTGTCATTCCTACTTTCTACGAGAGAGCGAAGCGGTGTGAAGAGAGTCCAGACGTAGCAGGAGTAGCAGGAGCAGCAAAAAAAGATCAGGAAGGGCACGTGTGTGCTAATTGGAGCTTAGATTGTTTCACTCTCTTTGCAATGTCCCTCGTTCGAAAACTTGTTGTTATTAGCATGAAAAACCTTTTTTTGTAAAAATGAAGATTAGAACCCACATGGGAAGCAGCATGTTAAAGACAGAAATGCATAATTCGACGAGCTTCCTGTGAGACCGAAACAAGAAGTACGGTGTTAACATGGATATTTAGAACTATCGCGGATTGTGTTTGGGCCACCTTTCCAGTGAACGACATGTTCTAGGATTTCTTGTAGCTTTCACTATTTAGTTTTCAAGAAATTGGATTATAAATTGTAATAGAATATAGTTTTCAAGAAAAAATACTGTCATAATGTGAAGGTTCTCCTTTAGCTGAACCCGTAAACTTAGGTAGTATTTTCCGAACTTCTGATGATCGATAGTATCCGACAGTAAAGCCAGCATTCGCTTGTTAGCCTTAACTACTTATCTAAAGCTCTGAAAAGCATGTTTTTCGAGTTGAACTGAAAATCCTTACTAAAAATGCTATAGACGCAGAGACGATGTAAGATGCAAACCAGGGCCACAAGGGAAAACCTCCTGAAATTTGTTTACTTTCTAAGTTATTGGAACTACAGAAATGTCAATAAATATGAGAAATACTACACATCACTATGTGAAATGCAGTGTGAATTTTTAACTTTCACCTGCCATCATGACATAGCTAACTCCAGTGGCACGCAGAGACTCTGTAGATACAGTGATCATAGCCATGTATACCCGTCATCTTTTCTCGTAGTCTAGAATGAGATAAGTAGAGAGGTCTCTTAAATGATAATTATTATAACATTTTAATAACTACATTTTGACCTTTCTAGCACAACTTCAATGTAGTAGATCAAACAGCTTCCGATGCATGCCAAGCGAATGAACGACAGTTGAATGATAGGAAACTCCGCGTAAGCTCAAAACATGACTCATAAATAAGCTTTATTTTAATATTAAAATAGATCGATGAAAGCTAGATATTAAAATTAATTAAAATTCTTAAAAAAATAAAATTAAGAAGAATTTTTTACTGAAGGCAAAAAATTCTTCTTAATTTTATCTCTCCCTTTATGCAAGAAACGCTGATACATCATTCAATCAAAGAGAGTGTCTCTAAGAGAATAAGAGATGACGTGTACTGTAGATATCAAACGTTTGTGAGGGTCAGATTGAAGGCGGGGTGAAGAATATTTGGACACACGACTCCGTGCCCTTACCGTCCACCATCCCCGCGCCCACCCTGCTAATGTCGTGCCTCAAGATGAAGGCGGGGTGTAGCGTATTTGGACACACCACTCCGTGCCTATGCACGTAAATGTAAATGGAAAATCATCTACGACTTACTATTGCATGAAATCAGTTCACATTCGTAGTGGATCAATATCAATCAAGCTATGCATTGCCCGCAGAAAAGAACTGCTTTGTGAAGTGTGAATATAAGCAGATCTATATGGACTACCTGAACATTTTTAAAACTTTTCATCAAACGCCAATTAAATATTACGTGAAGAGTGGGATTTTACCTGTGAACTGTAAACGAACCAACCTAAGATTGGCAACGAGATTAGGGAGGTTGATACAGGTTGAAAAACACCTGAACCAAAATAAATTTATTTTAAAGTACAAGTTTAATTCATATCCTTCAATGAAACCAAGAAGAAATCATGACTTCTGCTGAAAGAACTATGTAGTAGATAATCTCGAGCCCTTGAATATTGTCAATATCAACTAGCATAGGAACGAAGATGCTGCGATTGTCCTTATCAAAAGCAATGAAGGGATCTTCCAAAGATGCTTTCATTCTGGAAAGAAAATTAGTGTGTGAAGCCTTTATGGATTGATCGTCATAAAATGTTTTAAAAATGGGCCAGCGAACGTTCAGATCACTCTATCCATAGTGCGTAGATTTTAATAGTAGGATCAATGTATGTCAAGAACAAGAAAAAAAGAAGTAATGCACATCTGAAGGTATGGGCAGTGGATATCACAGTGAACGAACATCTGTTCTGCATTCAAGATGAACAGACCAGCTGATCAACCCAAACACTTGCAGTAAAATAAAAACGATCAGAGAATGATCTTCTCGGTATTTTAATAAAAGATGTTGCAAGCAAATGTTGCACTTTAATAGGAATTTATTTTTTTCAAAATAACTGGCAACCACCCAGAAACCCGTTCACATAATAATTTGTGTCTGATTTCAAATGAAGGCCTTCGTTATTGTACGCAAAGTCTATGCTTGATCATACATGGCTCGAGTGCTGCAAGAAAGATCATTTATTATTCCTCATTTCCTCTCCGAGTCTTACAGCTCGTCTGTTCAGCGCGATATTCCACTGGTCGTCCAGTTGTGAAAAGTGAGTATCGCGCGCGCGGTCTGGCTTTCTGGAAAGTGAAATAAAATAAATGCTATGATTGAGGATAAAGTTCCGTCAGTCGTCTCATATTTTCGACAAGAGAGCGGAGCGGTGTGCGGAGAGTGCAGACAACGTAGGAATGAGCTTACTAACGGAACATTTTCTTCAGTAATACATGTGAGCATGTTGTTGAAACTCCATTTGTCATTTTTTTGTAAACTTTTGTTTTTTGCTATTTTTTTTGTAAACTTTTTTGTAAAGTCCATTTGTAAACTGTAATTCGAAGGCCTAACCTCTTCATCACTATGACCTCCGGTCCTTTGGGCCAGATCTTTCGCTTGAGACTCTCGAAGGAATACACGACCGCCAAAGCTGTTGTGGAGATCATACTGAATTTCGAGCTCGTCAAGGAAACGAAATCGCTATGTTCTTGTAGGTAGGAAAGATGGTCTCTGTCCAAGGTGAGAGAGTGAAAGAGATAGATGAGAAACTAGTAAATTCGATCGTGATCGCGTAGGAATGAAAAATCCCCGGAGTCCTTCTTTATAATCTAAGAGCTGTGAGCTACGAAGCCTAGGGACGTACAGTGGTATAAGCATATTTGATAATTCGATGAAGAACGACAGGAGCAATTGGTTAGACTTGCGAAAGAATAAATAGGGAAAGAAGATTATGGCAGAGATGATCATCGATTGGGACACGGCCACTATGCCGGATAGAGTTAGCTTCTGAAAGCGATGTATAGTGAAAGAAAAATCCGTCTGTTAATCATTCCGAATATCTGGTGAGAGAGTATGCAATAGGGAGAGAATTAGACTCATTGTGGAATCAAAGAAGAGGCCGGTTTATTCTACTACCGTCAAAACCGAAAATTCTGGGACAAATGCCGTATAATACGGTATTATACCGTATTTTGAAATTGATAGCCCATGCTTCATTGTGGAACGAGTGAAAGCGGTGATACCGCTACGACACTCTCTAAATCAAATCTGGGTAAAAGCTCATTTCTGGCATTGATTGAACTATTTTTCAACCTATATCGGTTCATTTGAGAATCCCGAGACCGAAAAACATCTTTAAACACTTTTTGCAAAAATCTGAAATTTTGGATATTTCGACTGCTCCTGGAAGTGATCTTTACCCCGCATTTAGCATCCGGCTACGAAATCCATAAATAAAACGTTTTCAACGCTTGCCTATGTATTGTGGGCTGCTCTTTCCGAATATTCAAGGAACTTTTCGATTAGATTCATTCTAAAGCTGATAAAACGAAAAATACTGTAAAATACGGTATTTGTCCCACAATTTTCGGTTTTGACGGTATATATATCACACTAGAAATTGTCACGCTCACTTCATTCAACTTATGCTAGCGTATTATTGTTTGACCTCGAATGTCTATATCTACAGCAAGATATCTTATTAGAGTTCTGCATGGCATTTCTTTTGATGACTATGTTTCATACATCCTTCATAATCGCGACGCGTCTCGCCGCCATAAGTATTGAAACACATTTACCAACAGAACTTTCACATCTATGTATGGCTTACCGTCATAACGTGTATGTTCTCCTTGAGCTGTACCCTCAGACTGAGTGAATAGTTGTCCATTCGCGTGTGGTCGATCTTATCCGATAGTAGAGCAAGCATCCGTTTGTTCTTCCGAACCACGAATTGGAAACTCTGCAACGGCACCTGTCTTGTCCATATTGTTTTATAGCTTCATGACATTTATGGCTAGACATGGCATATGTTGTTATACATTATTGAGGAAAAAGTTCCGTCGCCTGTAAAAAGAATCCAATAATTAATTAATCATATATTAATCATAAATTGATCTTACAATCGAGGAGACCATGCATATACAGACGTAGATTGATCCCCAAGGCCAGACGGCCGTTTCACCTGTAAAAGGATATTTGTTGGTTGACGTGTTTCGGACATAAGAATATCGAAAGTTGCATTGCAAATATAGAATTCATTCTCATATATTCAGTAGTTATTTGTTATTTTGGTCAATGCTTCACAGCTGTTAGCTTTTGATTATGAGACATGTAGCGATTATAAATGATGCATGAAAACTGGGCATCAAAAGAACTCTCATGCACAGTTCTACTCCACAGTTCAACGTACAAAGATAGTTATCTATCCAAAATATAATATCAAATATTTAAATACGCCTCGATCATTTTGCTTACCTTCTAAAATGATGTAGCTCACAACACATGAGCAGATAGTGGTTATAACTATTGTAGTGACAGAAATTGATATTCGTTTGTTCGTCTGGTAATCGGTGATATAATATGTTGCAAGGGCTCTAAATGACACGTATTTCAATTAAATCAGTTATGCTTTGTTTATACACACCTCTCCATGACAACTTCGAGGTAGAATATTAGACAACATCCAATTGTGAAGAGGCGAATCCCAGATAATACTAAGATAGGCGCCTTGTTAAAAGCTGCAAAATAGGATAATCAAGTTTTCACACGCAAAAAAACTTACCCTCTGATTTTATGATTTCCGTCTCATATAGTATCAAAATAAGCCGAATTATGCATTCGACAATAAAAATGACAGCTTTATGCAGTGTGAGCAATAGCAAGTTGATATGCACAACCTGAAATATATGTAAGCTTCTTTAAAAATTTGAAATCTTGAACTCACTTCACTATATGAACGAGTTATTTGCTCAATGTGAACTCACGGCACAATAACATTACAAATCAGCCATAAGCTACATTTTCTATAACCGTCGTTCTTTGCTTTCAATATACTTCACGTGTTATGGATATATGATTTTTTGAGTTCCCGTAGAACGTGAAAACAGTCATTTCTGGAGGTGAAAGATGTCATCTAAAACGCAAACCGCATATTTTCGTCTGTCTGCAGAGAAATGGAGACTGGACATGAGGAAGCTAGAAGCTTACTTGTGTTTTATACGCGACAACTACGAAGAACGACATGGACGCGATAGAGTAGAGGTTAATGACCACCTGATAAAGTACAAAAGTTCATTATCGTCAGATTATTGTCTCAAAGGAATGCATGTTCTCTATGATTATTTTTTTACCTCAAGCACTACCATAACGTAATAAGTCATTTCGTATCCTCGAATATTATCGATGTCCACTAGGAGAAAGATAAAGTAGTGTTTAGTGCCTCCGCTATCTACCGTATACGGATCATCCCTGGACACCCGCCCCATTCCTGGAATCAACTAAAAACATTCCGTCAGACGGGTCATTTCTACTTTCGAAGAGAACGAAGCGGTATGAGGAGAGTGTACAAAAAGCAGGAAAACGTTTACCGACTGGAACTTTTCCATCAATACACTCAGCGAAATTTCACCACCATACTGCACCTAGTGAATCATTCACCACACAAATTTCACCAGCCCACTGGTGAATGGCGCACAATTCACCAGCGGGCTGGTGAAATTTGTGTGGTGAATGATTCACTAGGTGCGGTATGGTGGTGAAATTTCGCTGAGTGTAATTGGTACTAGTTCCCCTGGTTATTTGTTTAGGAGAGATCCATAGCCCTCAAACCCGAACCCCACTAGTAGGGTTTGGAAACCAAACCCGATTAGCGTATTTATCGTCTGACTCTCTGCATTCTTTCATTCTGCTCATCACTCTCTCGGTCAGATAATGTGATTAAAAGGTGTGGTTTTCAAACCCTACCCACTACATGTACAGCCTAGACAAAATGAAATTAGATCACATATTTAGTGTTTCGCGGACCGTAAGCAGGAAAAAATGTTCATCCATTTTCAACGAGACAAACTAAACGATAAGACTCGAAGACAGTGAGATCTATTAAATTCTGAAGGAAAAGAACATGCTGAAAAAAAAATCCGTAACATTTCATCAAATTAGGATACTTTTCCAGGTTCAAAACGTAATCCTGGAAAATCTGCAATTTTCCGAATTTGCGTGCGCTGGAAAAGGAACACAGGCATTTAGACATGCACGTAGTAATAAAGATTATGCACTTATTGTTAGCAAGGACGTCGTTCCCAGTAGAAAAGGAAAAAAGCGTCTGACATGTTCTCTGGGAACAGCAAGCGTGCGACAATGACTGAGTTCGACCTTATTTTGACAGCCAATCGTAAATTATTCTGAGATGCAGGTATATACTTGTTTTGCATTCTGCTAACATGTTGCGAGCGTCATGAATGATGTATGAAACATACGCATCGAAAGAACTTTCATGCCCAACTCTAGTGTGTGCACAGTGAACTGGCGATCAAACGGACGACGAACACGCACGGCGTGGGTTACGTAATGCATTTAGTAAAGTCAACGCGCCAAGGTACATTATGAAATGGCGAGGAGGAAGTTAGGCAAGGAAGCACGTGGAAAAAGGCTTTAGGAAACGAGAGCGACGTAGGCTTTGTCAACATGCAATGGCCTACGACAGTCTATTCCCATAAAAGGCCCCTAAGTAATGGCTAGAATGCCGAGCTTCACCTGTCCCCCTCGTCTTAGGACACGATGTTTGGCCACGATGTTTGGCGGCTGGAATCTTTGGTGCGACAACGCTAAAGCCCGCAACCTATTTTGGCTATTTGCTTTTCACGCCCGTTGACTACGACACGTTTAACGTCAAGTGAATTTAGGGTGGCTTTGAAGAGCTCCCACCACAACCCACTTTCTTTCTCGTCATAGTCCACAGTGTTCTGACAACAGTGAAAAAACGTTAAGCGAACGAGATGCCGAAAAACAATCCTAATTTCGGCAGGAACTCTCGCACGGAAAACACCGTATTCTAAGCATTTTGGCTCGTTCGTTTAACATTTAGAACACTGCGAGTCGCTCTTTGCGTCGTGATATGGAGCCCTTTCCTATCTAGATTCCGATGAATACGCAAATCGCCGATCGTTTTTTCAGGCCCTAGTTTCTAGCTAAAGTTAGAAATTTCGAGAAGCGGTTGAAAATCGAAAGACAAATCCGTAATTCTACGTTTTGGAAAAGGGATGCGCAAACGAAAATGGAGAGATTCCGTGCTTCCGAGAAATCTGCCCTTTTCCTGTTAGGTAGGTGATAATGCGTTTTTGCGGCTTTGTATATAAGAAGATGATTAGGCGGAATCGCGAACAAGATATGGTAAATTAAACATTACAGTATATACGTGCAACATCCCGCGGGGTTCCCGCACTTTTGTAATTATTACTAGTGTGGCATGGGATACCGTAGAGTCGCACAGTGCGACATTAAAAATTAAAAATTATGATTTGATTTACTCATCCCCACGTGTAGCTCGGAGTAACGAATTTTTTGGATATGGCAGAGGTATAGGTCCTAAGTAGCCTTTGCTGTTCCTAGCTATCTAGGTGATCAATGAACATGCTATCAAGAGTAGAAAACAATTTCAGAGTTGGTAAGACTGGAAAGGAAAATTACAAAGCTAGGTATATGTGTGGCAGACATAGCCTTTAGATAGACGTGAGAGGTTTATACGATGTGATAATGGAAGTAAGCTCATTAGCACCCCGCAGTAGTAGGCTACGTAGATAGGCAGACTATATAATTCAGTCGCACGCCAAATTCAATAATATTGACATTTCCCATTATATTACAACTAAGTCCGCTCAGCTTAAATACTTTTGTCGAATTAAGATCTGTCAGCATAATCACTTTACGCGCATTCAACAACCTTTGCTGCTAACACTCGACTTATTGTTTCGGTCAAAAAAAAGTTCCGCAGTGGCGGTTCTTTCGGTGTATCCAATGATCTTATTGGAGTTTACTGTATTTATTGCGTATACAGCTCAGACTGATACCTAATTATTGTTGGCGAAAAGCTCCGACAGTAATCTCATTCCTACTTCATTCCTACAAGTCAAGCACTCCATGCTAATTTCTCAACAAATCAATGAAGAAACGTAAAGGAGCGGGAGAGCGACCATTACATGTGAAGCTGGGGCTCGATTTTCATGAAAGTTGTGTAAGAAGGTTAGCATCAATAACTACATATCGACAAATAGGAGAAGTTTGTTTTTGCTAAGATTGAGGCAACTCCTGAACGTATACCATAACGCAAAACAAGTACGAAAATATAGATAAAGAGAACCGGATAATAGAAAAAGAGCTACAAAATGAGTAGCACATTGTACTCCTGAGATACGCCTCAAAACACTTTTTTGAGCTCATTCTCCAGAAAAATGCCGGTAAATTTGCCGTTTTCAAATAAAATAACTCCGTCCTATGTAGATATCGAGATGCGGTTTCCACAGAGGAAATCACCTGGTTCTACTCTATATCATGTATATGTTAATAACAAAATGTTCGGAGACACTCATTTTGACGAATGAGGAAAATGTTTATTTTTGAGTGAAGGCTTACACGACAGCTCTGATATTACAAGAAACATAAAATTGTCACGTTTTGGTGCCCGCTTACGTGGTCAGCTTAAAAATGGTTGGAATATACACAGAGCGAAATATCCCAACGGCGCGACCTTGGGGAATATTTTCCCCAAAAATTCAGTAGGGGAGGGCGAAATTTCCCCAGCCGGCTGGGGAAATATTCCCCAGGGTCACGCCATGGAGAAATATTCCCTAGCCGGCTAGGGAAATTTCGCTGAGTGTATTTATGTAATTTCTTAAAAATAAGAGAATATAATCATGCCCTGTACATGTGCATTACTTGCAACCATCCGAGAACATTTACGGAAAACTTTACAAAATGTTGTGATATAAAGGAATCGAAACCAGAGCTATACAATATAAAATCTTTTTGAATAGCTGAGATTCCTTATATCCCTCCTTCAACAACAAAGGGCTTTATGCTCAGCACCGGCCGGCCCTCGGCGACGGTCGAGTGAACCTGTACATCGATTCGATTCTTAGTATTAAGTATGGCTGAGGAACATGTTTCGCCAGTGGTCTCATTCCTACTTCCGTCGAATGAGCGAAGCAGTATGAAGAGAGTGCAGACAGAGTAGGAATAAGTTAACTGGCAGAACGTTTTCGGCAATAATATCTCTAATTTTGTAAATAATTTAAAAAGTAAGTATTTATTTCGTACTTGTTCATACTGTTTCCTAGAGATACCTGTGCGTGGATGTTGTTCGGGTGAGAGTGTGTAGTGGGCACCACGGCTACCGTGGGCTCAATCGGAGCTCCCCAGGTGCCTTGGACAAATACTTTTCATGCACGATAAATTACTAATAACTGTCAATCATTCGATAGCCAAATGGAATTCTTCCCTAACAATAAGTTTAGTAAACTCATTCCTACTTCGCCTGGGCTCTCTTCATACCGCTTTGCTCTTTCGTCGAACATAGGAATGAGGCAACCGACGGAACATTTTCAATCATAATACCTCCATGATCTGCGCTTGCCGACTGTAATTGCCTCTTCTCCCTCTGGACGATGGAAACCGTCCTCTCGGAGGGATTCTGTTCTACGATCTGTGATGAGACCGCGTGGTGGACCTGCCAGGGACAAACTAACCGTTGTTGGGGAAACCGTTCCGTCAGTTACCTCATTCCTACTTTGGACGAGAGAGCGAAGCGGTATGAAGAGAGTGCAAACAAAGTAGGAATGAGTTTACTAACGGAACGTTTTCGTCAATAATAATGCCAACTGACAAAAACAGTTCCGCCAGTAATCTTATTCCTACTTTGTCTGCATACCCTTCGCACCGCTTCCCTGTCTCGTTCAAAGCATGAACGAGACAACTGACGGAGCATTTTCCTCAACCGTACTACCTATACAACTTACAATGACATCAACCACTGAACTGCCTTCATATGGGTTTCATAGCAGACCCAAATATACATATTATCGAGCACAAATATATTTACAAAATCAAGTGACGTACGGGCTTGATCGGTTGGTCCACCGTCAGTTGGTGGTTAACAAGCGAGTGATGATCGGGATGGTGGACGGTCTGGGCGACGATTGGGTGGTGTACCGATTGCGAGGACGAGCGGACGATCTGATGAATAGTTCGTTTCTTTTTTTAATCTCCCAAATGTATTTGAAATATAATTAGAAAGCAGAGCTCTATTTGCTGCATATCCCTGGTACAAAAGCAAATGAATGATCAAGAAGAGAGATCGGACGCGTGAAAGGGAGATGAATTTTGTTCACTACTAGATTGCACCGTGAGTCATTCATTCCCAGACAGTCCAATCTTTTCGTCCCAGTAAAGGGCAGGATGAACATGCATTCAACCAGACCGCTGACGATAAAACGTCAATATTAGACTGAAAATTCACCCTGCACTTTCCTTTCTAAGCGTTTTTCTTCGATTTTACAGAGTCTTCTGCAGAGAAAAAATTATCTATATAAAGGTTCCGTCAGTTTTTTTCCAACTTTGCCTGCACCAAAGCAGTAAGTATCAAGAAATTTCCAGTATCAAGAAATTTTTATTGAATAACTTTTCTAAATGAGTTTTTCGGATCTAGCGACCAGTGTTTCCATGTTCCTGTCCACTTGGGGCACTGAATAGTGTATTCGGTTATATCAAACGACCTATCAGGAAACGAGATACTGCTCAAAATGTACTTTTCTAAATGCACTGAGCGAAAATTCCCCACAAATATCACCACGAAATGCACTTCAGGAATAAATTTCCCAGCCAGCTAGGGAATAATTCCACCTAAAAAAAGCCGAAATTTCCCCAGCCGGCTGGTGGATTATTCCCGAAGTGCAAATCGTGGGGAAATATTCCCCACAAATTTCTCTGAGTGTGCACTGCTGTAACTGTTGCGTGCACTCTCTTCATACCGCTTCGCTCTCTCACAGTGAATCTATCTATATCTACCTATGTTATACAACCATAACCATTTGACAATTGGCTATTCGCCTCTAACAACTCACAGGTTGAATAGCCACTACATTGCCCCCTACTCCCAGTCCGGCCGAGTGTTGCCGCCTCTGGCGCACATTTCTGAACTTCAAACATTATTTATATAATAAGAAAATTTTTGGCTATTTAATTCAAATATTGAATGTTTCAAACATGAAGTAGACACGGCATGTTTGTCTTATTATCTTTAGATTGTGCAGGCAGGGACAGATAAATAGTATCTAAAGGTGAAAAAGATTAACAATCATTTCTCAACGGTAGCGGGGAATCAATCGAAAATTTCTACAGTTGAGAAATGATAACTACTAAAATGGAATCGACTATTCGAACTTACGCAGAGGTTGCAGCGAGGAAAAGAATAAGAAGAAAGAAAAGTCGAGGCATCGTGGAGTTATCGGTTGGAAGGATGTGCCTAGGTATCTATAGTTCGGAACTAATAAGGAGAGGTTGTAATGGTGCAATGAAATTGGAATCTGAGACATATGTGTTCTTATCGATTGGACCATGTTCATTCCAAATCTGAAGTCAGAAGTTCGGATTTACGCCCTATTTTCGAGAAAATTAATGTCCATTTTTTATGCGTGGAACGCTTACCAATCAATAAATTGTCTATTCTAATTATGCAGGCATTATATAAAGTAAAAACAGAAAAAAGCATTTACCAATAGCAGGCGCAGATTTTGCAGCAATCTGTGATATGTACGGGTATATGCGGATAGCGAGAGAATGAATGAATGCAAAGAGTGGGCTGGGGCTAAGCAGAGGATGATCATCGGGTGGGATCCTTTCTGTATCCAGGAGAACATGATGAGAGTACCCTACACGAGAGCATAATCTGATTGATCCCCAAGGAACTTTTTTGTGCTCATTGTCATGCCAGATTCTTCGGGAAACTAGCATTTCATCAAATCTGTCACACCATGAGCACAATTAGTGTTGGTGAAACGACCGATTTGATGAAGTGGTGGGGTTTCGCTATTCCCACGAGGTTTCCGAAATATGCCCAATGCTCTCTCACCTCCACTCTCTCATTTCGCAAACATCTTCTAACTACGCTTTGGAGCAGGGCGTTGTGCTATTCGTCACAGATCTCGAGGCTAGTTGGCCCTGCTCTACGCACTAGATAATTGTAAGAGTGCACCCGCACTCTCTCGACAGTTCGCCTGCACAGTTCCACTCTCCAGCCTAGACTATAGTTTGTCCGCCTCTTCAATGGGCAGACAGTGACTTCATCATTGGATTAGCGCCCGCCTCATTGTTCCTGGTTAGTGTAAGGAACGCGAGAGGGGACGACTAAATAGTTTGTGCGATTCGTCACTTTTTCCCTTTCAACACACGAAATAATAAGCCTAAGCAGTTGTGGCCTCCAAGCGATTTTTCACTAACTTTCCACATACACACACGATTCCATCAGCTGCCTTCCAAACTTCCCTTTCATTAGTTCCCTACTTTCAACGGTATCAATGTCGAACTGGGCTGAAGATGAGGAGAATCACAGCCCAACTCTTGTACGACGAAAGAGTGCACTTTCACGACCTGGTCATGGTGAGTCCTCTGCCGAACTCTAGTCCGAATATTATTGACGAAAAAGTTCCGTCAGTAAACTAATGCCTACTTCGTCTGGACTCTCTTCATACCGCTTCGCTCTCTCGTCAAAAGTAGGAATGAGACGACGGAAGGAACTTTTTTCTCAACCATAGTTTAGAAAGACGGTTTTTTCGTACTATGGTTCTGGAAAATGTTCCGGCAGTTGCCCCATTCCTATTTACAGCGAGAACGCGAAGCGGTTTGAGGAGAGTGCAGGCCAAGTAGGATCGAATTTACTCACGGAATCTTTTCGTCAATAATGTACATATACTCACGCCCTGTTTTTATTCCCCAGCAATGAATCACGTGTGCCCCCCCCTTTTCCAAGTGTCTTTGTCTTTCCCCCCTGATCTCTCCATTCCCCCCACCCCACTTCAACCCTCTCATACTCGGCCTTGGGCCCAAGTGTCCCACAGTCGCTGCTCAACTCTCGCACACTACAGTAATCTCTCTTTATCGTCTCGCCAAATATACAGACATGGTATACGGTACAAGGTCGGTGAAGGTCCCGACGCGAATCGTGCTTACAGTAACCCGTACAATTACATCTTCTTCTGCTTCTTGAACAGGATGTCAGAGGCGAAGGCGGGCACGACGGGCGGTGCTACGGGAACCGGAGCCGGGACCGGGACGGCCGGAACAATAGGGGCCGGTGCAATGACCGGAGCCGGGGCCACGACCTGGAACTAGAGGGTAAGGCGCGAAATTCAAACTTCCAAAGTAGCTACCGGTGCGGCGACGGCTACCGGTCGGGGAACCAGGACTGGGGGAGGGGCGGCGATGATCTGGAAAGGTCGAGGGCTGCATATCGTCATTATTTCGTCATAATCAAGGAAGATGACGTCATAAGGAGATCACTTCTCTATGACGTCATCTGTACCTCTCTGTATACCGGGCGGTACGAGCGGATGATCGTAGGCGGGTAGAAGGCAGGGTAGATCGGTCTGCAAGAGGTAGAGTTTACGGTAGCTTTCAGGGTTTTCGTGGCGGGAGCCGGCGAGATTCGAAAAAGCTACCGCTGTACGAAGACGGCGGGACGGCGGTAGACTACCCGGGGGACGTCGACGATCGGGTCCAGGAGGGGGTCGACCAGCAGCTGGCGCTTGTCCCGGTTCAGGTCCCTGCAAGCCGGGGAGTAGGACCGGGAGGCGGGAATTCGAATTTGAATTTCGACTGAGGATACTCACTCGGCGGCGACGATGGACGCGACGGCAGCAACGAGGGCGAGCTTGATCATCGACATCCTTTGAAATGGGAGAATTACGGGATTTATGGGAGATACATTTATGGGAGACTAGTAGGGATAAGCACGGTGCAGTGACGAATAGGAAAGAGTAAATGCAGGTTTCGGTATAGACTGGAGAAGGCACTACTGGATGAATATGAGTTGCTAGATGGTATATGCTAGGTGGCTTTACAGTAGAAAGGAGAAGCTGAGAAGTGACGGTGGTGTCTCTTGTCCTAACCAAGCGCCCTCCTCGCCTTATATACCAGTCTCGACTCGCCAATTCTCGCCTCGCCTCCCCAAGGCCTTGTCTTTTTTCGCCTGCCAAGTGCGCCCTCGCAACAGTACCTCTCCCTCTCTCTTCATTCTCTTCCTCTACCTCCCTCCCTCCCTCCAACCCTTGTTGCACTTACCTACTAAGTGGCTTGCGAGTAAAGAAAGAAAAAAGGAGTAGAGACGCAGCATTTCCGTCTCTCCTCTTCTCTCCCCCCTCTCCTTTCCCTCGCAGACTCTACCATCACTTTCGCTGCCTAAGCCTCACTTGCAACAAGGTTATCGGGTGGAGAGAACAATAGACAAATAAAGAACTTGACCCAGTCTCTCTCCCCCCCCTTGGAAACTTCATAATTACGAGCGAGGCTTTTAGTGATCCCATTAGCAGTATGACTTCACTTGCGTGCGTGAGTGACCACACGCAAACTTTTCAAGATGTCGAAAATATTGGCATTCGGAATGATAAGAAAAAAGCGTAGACGAGAAAGTACGTGAATTCTGCACGATGCCGTAAGCATTTATTAAAGAGAGAAATTTCCCCCTGAACCCTCCTCCTGAGCTGAAACCTTTTCGAAAATATTCCCCAAAGGTCACGGGAATATTTCGCTTCGTGTAGAGGCATTCAAAGGCATGGTGCGATATTCGCACTCTCATTCCTTGTACGAGGGGTTGCCTCGTACGTGATAATTCCAATGAAGTCGGACGTGCGCCTATCCCATCATTCTTCCCACAGAAAGAACTTTTTTTTCGGAGAAAATACATCTAGTAATGAGGTCGGACTCGCATGCACAGAATATCCCGACGGCGTGACCTTGGGGAATATTTTCCCCAAGAATTGTACGGGAAGGACGAAATTTCTCCAGCCTGCTGGGAAAAAATCCCCAGGGACACGAAAATGGAAAATATCCCGCGGTCGGCTGGGGAAATTTCGCAGACAAGTGTACACATCTCTAATGAAAATGGACAGTTATGGACTAATGGACTAATGAATATTCAATTATGGCTGAAATTAAGCTTATGAATGACTTGAAAGATGCGATGGGAGGTACGGAACTACTTTCACTTCGTTTCAGGTGAAATCTTTCACAAATCTCCTATTCGCCGATATGTTTTGGCTCGGTGACGAATCGGTGTTCCTTGTGTAAAGGTAGCGTTAATTAGGAGTCTGAAGTAGAGTTCGACAGATGACTCATGACCAAGTCATGAAGGTGCGTTCTTTATCTGTTTTTCTTCTTCCCTGTCTCGGTCCATTCTTGCACTTTCATAACCAAGTAATTGGTCATCTGCCGAACTCAAGTCTGAGGTGTTCCATCACCTCTACTCGTCTTGTTATTATCATCGATTTAT
The DNA here is from genome assembly GCA_900490955.1 of Micoletzkya japonica. Lineage (NCBI taxonomy): Eukaryota > Metazoa > Nematoda > Chromadorea > Rhabditida > Diplogasteridae > Micoletzkya > Micoletzkya japonica. The sequence continues at coordinate 475,536 of LS821902.1, forward strand.
GATTACCATAAAAGCAAGTGATCGAAGTTCACAATTGTTCGTTTGGATAAAAAATACGGATTACGGTAGAAGTTGAAATTGTGACCTGAGGCGGCGACAGGCTCAGCGTATTACTGTAGGCCAATAGAGCACGATCTTGATCGCGCGTTATAATTTTTAATTTTTTTTCTGTATTATTCTTTCTCGTATGGCTGTTTACATAAATCTGTTTTACTGATTCGAATGCCCAGCTTCTCTGCTTCTCACCACTAATCCGCTCTTATTTTTCCGGGATCATGGCAGTAAACGGCGCTTTAATTTCTTTATTTCTCGTTCTGTTTCCTTATCAAAATATCCTCTCTCGCTATCTCTTCTCTTCCTATCTGACCAAAGGTTTCGCTGCTCTCCGCTAGACGCTGCTCTCATCACTATTCCATCTTCTCTCCTCTTCTCTTCTGTCGATTGCACCACTAATACCACTCTCTCGATCGTTCTCTTCTCACCTTTCGCTGCATTTTCATTCGTTGTCGATTGATCTTCTCTGTTATCATGTCCTCTTCAGTCGCCATGGAAGACATCGCAGTCACCAAGTTCCGGGAGTACCTGCGCATCAACACGGAGCAGCCCACTCCGGATTACGGTAGCTCGGCCTTTCTTCGATTTTGCCCATACTTGCAGCACAGTTCCATTGGTCCGCTTATCAAACAAAAGCAAAATGGATAGAATCCATGTAGATTTTTGGCATTTTGCTTTTGTGCCTCTTTTAGGCCTTTTACCTTGGGGATGAATGCACGGTAGCGTACTCCGTTGGATAAAGATCGGGGACAGTAGACACCTCTATTCCAGCTGACCAATGGGCCATCGATAAAGCGCGAGGACTAGAGAGATGGTGTATATATTATTCTTTTTCAGAGGCCTGCACGAAGTTCCTCTTCAAGGAAGCGGATGAGCTCAGGCTGAAGCGAACGTCCTATGAGGTGAGTTAAATACTCACGGGTTCGTTTGCCTTTCCAGCTGACAATTAGCGTGCTTCGTTCCATACGTGTGCACCGACCCCCGAATGGGGGGTGGTAGACCCTATTTTTTTCCGGAAAAATGATCATTTGCCAGGTGGTGAAGGGCAAGCCCATTGTGGTGATGACCCTGGAGGGCACGCACCCGACCGAACCAGCCATCATGCTCTACTCGCACACCGACGTCGTCCCCACCTTCAGGGTATTATTATTTATTTATTTTTCATTACTTATTAATTTTATGATGCTATTCCTACATTTTTCTTATACAGGCTTAGTGCAGTGTCAACGTTCAGGAGCACTGGACGTACGATCCGTACTCGGCCCACAAGGATGAGCAGGGACGCATCTACGCTCGTGGCGCACAGGTATACTGTAGCTCTTACGAGAGCTCTTCGCCGACGCTTTGAATAGTGCTTATGGCCGAAAACAGAAAGAGAACGCTAGTATACTGTAGAGCATACACGAAGCTTCCTGAATCTACCTTTATTCCTAGTATGACTTGTCCTGACAATTAGTTTACAATTGACAATTTTAAACAATTTAGACAATTTTTAGACAATTCGAATTTCAAGTCTCTCGACCTGAAATTCGAATTTTGAATTTCGCGCCCAATCTCCGTGTTTGATGCGCAGGACATGAAGTGCGTCGGGTGGCAGTACGTGGAGGCCCTCAGGCGCATCTTCGCCCGGGGCAAGAAGCAGTTCCGGCGGACTATCCACATCGTCTGGGGACCGGGTGCGTATATTATAGAGATCTGCAATCAAGTCCTTTTCTTAAAATACGTTTCGTTGCTTTTGGTGACGAGACTCGTCGCGGTCGTGGATGTCGTTCACTGAATGACCTATGAAGCGTAAGCATCAAGTGGACTCGATTGCACGTCTCTAATGAATTGCCTATTACACTGATTTAGCTGGCTTTTCATCAAAATGCCCTTTGTGATCATCTATTGCCGTCCTCCTCATTCAAGTTCCCCTTCCGCTGGCTTCTTGATTGGACTTGTGCTATTGAGCGTACAGTGTACCAAAAGTGCGGGGTATTATCGTCGGAAAACGCAACTTGGAATGGTATGCTCAATGATAGGAGCAGCCTTCAGATGAGGAGATTGGCGGGCACGACGGAATGGAGAAGTTTGTGGAGACCAGCGAGTTTGCCAGCCTGAACATTGGATTTACGTTGGATGAGGGACTCGCGTCGGAGACTGAGGTGGGGGGGGGACATGACATGAGCAGTGTTAGCGATAGTTCCTTCAGTTTTAGTACGCAGTGAGCCTACCGAGTTAAACTTCTTCATTATTTGCTTGTTGGTCATCGTACATGACCGAGAATTCACGATAGCCTGATTTGCCTTATTTGACGGAAGCTGGTGTGAAAATGGCTCGTTTACGATTAGGCTGACAGATCACCCTATTTCAGGTCTACAAAGTCTACTACGGCGAGCGTGCACCGTGGTGTAAGTCTGCCTTTTGCATTTACTAGCCGTGAAAAATGCGCAAAAAGAGTTGCCCATGGCTGGAATCGAACCAGCGTCGCCACGGCCACAACGTGGAGTACTAACCACTATACTACATGGGCCGAGAGCAGACTGCGCTAGAGTGGCTTACCAGCCGCCGCCTCCCCTCCTCCCCACTCTCTCCTCTGCATCGTTTGCCTTACTCTTTCTCGCTCTCTCTATTGCCAGCCGCTGCCACGGCATGAGAGATAGTAAGAGGTGGAGGGGGGGGGGGGAGAGTGAGATGGATGGTGTGAGCAATGTAGCGCATTGTGCCATCGCGGAGACATTTGGTTCGGGTAATTCGTAGAGTCGCCTTAAAAGATTATCAGTTGTTCCTCATGGTCAAGTGAGAGCAGCAGAAAAGTTGGAGTAATTGCCATTAGAGCGCTACCCCTAGAACTACCAATACGAAGAGCGTTCTATTCGGCTCTTTTGATGGTTATGTTTCATGGTCAACGCATAGCCGAAAGCGTAACCAGCAAAAATATCTGAATGGAATGCATGCTCTACCAATGAGTAGAGCCGGAGGACTGGATGGCAGCTAGGGAGCCGGTAACGGATGAATATGCTCCGTTTCTCGCCTCCTAATGGTAGCGTTCAGGGTTGAAGGTGACCTTCCCGGGCAACCCCGGGCACGGCAGCAAATTCATCGAGGGAACGGCGGTCGAGAAGCTGGTGAGGGTAGAGAGATGAGTAGTTTAGAGTTGCGCTGACTGGTCATTTTGGCCAATCTGTTTCATAACTTCTTTTTTTTTCTAGAGACGCGTCCCGGTTATGAATGATGCATGAAACATCTTGTACTGACCAGTCTGCACAGTATTTATTGCGGTGGTGCTTTCGGCAACTTTCCTAGGAAACTTATAAACGCTTTTTTTAAAATTAGAATTGTGCCTGCACCCGATCATCATAGTGTGAAATCGTTTAACAATGCCTGCTTTCGATAGGTACGGCGGCTTGCGTAAATATATGGATCGGCAGTCTGTGATCTAATAATAAGTTACCATAATCCACCTCATTCGCTTACAATCTCCAGCACCGGTTCATGACGCGTGCGCTCGAGTTCCGCGCGGAGCAGAAGGCGATTCTGGACGGAGACAAGAGCCTGACGATGGGCGATGTGACCACGCTTAATGTTACCATCATACAGGTAGCGGGGGATAGAGAACACACTGAAGGGTTGGGTTGCAAGATTAGCATTAGAAGCGTATGATGCGACGTTACGGTTAGCGTGTGAGAAAAGATAATCAAAAAGAGCCGTTTGGATATTACAGGTTCCACGGTAGTTGTCCTCAAAAACGGAACGATTTAATACTTTTGATTGAAATAACAAACTATTCCCGCTGATTACGCTGTCCAATTGATTCCTTGCGTGTTACCATGACAGAAATTAATAGAATCGCAAGAAAATTGGAGCCTGAGAGGGAGATCAGCGCGCGTACTTGCCTAGACAGTTCGCAATCGTTTGCGTACTTTTTGTCAACTTTCGTGGAGCTTGTAATAGCTCTAGCGGGAAGCTTAGAAGGAGGTGAAAGTAAATTACGATACAGTATGCTACCGTAGTCTTCAGGGTGGCGTTCAAACGAACGTGATTCCCGAGAAGATTGTTGCGCACGTCGACGTGCGCGTCACGCCCTCCATGGACTTTGAGGTAGGAGGAATTTTATTTTATTTTTTCCCGATTTTTCTTCGATTTTAGCCGTCTATGATGTTGGTGTAGATATGGCGCGACATAACGCGCGAATCATCGTGTACTTCTTGAAATCAATATCTTTTTGTTTAAAAAAGTCGTTTACTATCGTTATGTGTTATTATTTTGCCGAAAAAGCTCGTCAGTAAACGTACTTCCACCCTGTCGTCGGAATTAGTAATGAGACGACTTAGGGAACATTCTTTCTCAACCATGTTTAGGCCCTGGATGCGCGCTTCCGCGGCTGGTGCAAGGAGGCGGGCGAGGGCGTCGAGTTGGAGTACACTCAGGTCTGATCTTTGATCTTTGAGCTTTTCTCGTTCTTTGGAGGATAGCGATCTTTTTCCTCTGAAAGTGCTCGTCTTTCTTTTTTTAGCGATCTTTGTTCCCTGAAGATGCTCATCTTTGGAGTGCAATGATCATTGATCTCTGGTCGTTCTTTGGAGTAGAATGATCTTTGATCTTTGAACTCGACTCTCTTCCAGAAGTGCATGACGAAGAGCGTCACGCCCACAACAAGGGACGACCCGTGGTGGGCGGCAATCGAAGATGTGTTCAGAGATGAGTGAGTGGAGAGGGGTAGTAGGGTTACGGTAGAAGGGGGTACGGTAGGATTACGGTAGCAGAGCATACATGAAACAGTGACGTCGTTGAATTCCAAGGTGCCTTTATTTTGCACGCAAAATCGAATGAACGCAAAATGAAAAAAATTTTTACACTAATGATGAATTTTGATTTTTGAAGATATTCTGCGTAATTGCAGGGGCTGCGCCTTCACGAAGGAAATCTTCGTCGGAGCGACGGACTCGCGATACCTCCGAGCGGTGGGCCGAATTCCTTTTAAATTTTTGTTTTGAATTCAGCAAAACTAAATTCATTCTCAATGCGTTGCAAAACAAAAGCATTGATCGACATCTGTGTGATAAATGACCGTGGAATGGGTGGGATGAATTCATTTATTTTTTATCTTTCCATAGCACAGGGAACATAGATAGTATGGGCGCATATGGGGGTAGTGTGTTAGATGAAATGAAGTGAACGATACATTTGCAGCGGGGATTCAAATCGATCGGCTTCTCTCCGATGAACAACATTCCCTCTCTGCTGCACGACCACAACGAGTGCGTTTGCCGATTTTCTTGTTTTTTTTTTAAAAATATTTTCGTTGCATACCGTTGAAGCGGGTCTTTCTTTGTATGACACAAATTAATGGTAAACCGCCATTTCGTCCAATCTGGCATTTCGCCAGCAATGATTTGCGTGCAGTTGGCGTTGACGGGATGACCGATTTGATGGTAACGGTAGTTTTGCAAACCCTTTCAGGTACATAACCGAGTCGCTGTTCCTGCGTGGAGTTGCCATCTACGAGAAGCTGATCGATCGACTGGCTGATCTTGCCTAATCAATAAATGCTACAGTAACCCGGGTACATAGATCAAACAGTAATCCTGTTGAATTTCGTCTTGCTCAGGTATTATTGACTACTTGATCGATGACCGGGTTGCTTTTTTTAAACTGGAGATAGCTGATTGTATAATGTAATATTATATATTAGTAATAACTTTATTATTCATCACCATATCCAAGAGAGTATAAAACGGGAGTAAACATGTGACTAAAGCGTACGTACAAGTTCGCATTATACCTTATTAGTTAAGACAATAGACGGGGAATATCACACGCGAATCGATTCAAAGAATTGGAAGGATTTGAAATGCGCTTCCTGATCGATACAGGAAAAGGCATAGTAGAAAGAATGGTTGAGGAGAATGTTCCGCCAGTCACGTTTATTTTATTGAGCCCAGGTGAAATAGGAATGACGTTCACTGACGGAACATTTTCGCCAACAATATGGAATAGATGCCACAATCGTGTACAATGTGGAAGCCAAGGTATAAAATGTATCCTCTAAATAATATAAATATCTCTGAACTAGAACGTTCTCTTCTGCGGGGCGAATACCTGGTGCGGTACCGGGATATTACATAGGAAGGGAGGTTATGCGATGAGTGGAGATTGAAAGTAGCGCGTGGAATAGTGTAAGTAGGCATGCGGGCTAGAACTCAATCATTGCGGTTCACGATTTTGACCATTTTCACAGTTTTCACATTTTCACAAAATTATTTTTAAAAAATCGCGAACCACAACACACGGACTAGTGTAGTAAAAACAGACAGCAGAGACTCGGATTACGGTAGTGGGGGGTATGCGGTAGTGGTTACTCGTACTGCTTAGCCAGGTCACCCATCGTATTCGCAATCTTCTGGTAGAATTCTTGCTGCTTCTTCAGATACTCGCCGAGGAATTTACGGTAATCTTCCGTCTGCAATTTTCTCGATTTTAACCTCTCACAAGAACGACTTCGTCATCCATTCAAACACTGATAACTGATTCCGTCAAGCACCCTCTCATAGAAAATTTAAAAAAAATGTAATTGCTCCCGCCCTTTGCACCGTTCAAATCGCGCGCCAATTCAAACCTCCCCTCCCCTCGTTTCCTACCGTACCTTCTCGTTGTTGATGTGGTTGATCTCGGCCATCACAACGTAGCTAACCGTATCGAACCTTTCCTTGATCTAGAACAAAGACACGACTCTTCCACTGCTCTATGCAACTCTGTCCATGCACGTTTGATTCACCTTAACGATTTGCGAGTTTGATACCTTTCCTTCAACTGCATTATTCTCCGTCGTCCGCCACTTTGTCTGCGCTTGCTGAAAAGATTACCGCTATTTTGAATGCTTAGCTATTTATTGCCAATTAGTAAGCAATACGCTTGCATAGGGAGCGGAACCGAACAATTTGCGTCTTTATGACAGCTGCGTTTATAAAAGAGAAAGTGAAACACGTAACTCCCTCTTGCAATAAAGCTTCTCGCTAATGGTTAAGCATGAGGCCTCCGGGCAAGGCGAAATGTAGTTATCCAACTTATTAGCCAACCTTGTAGATGTGCTGGATCTCGGGCACCCTCTGAACCGTCCCGTGATAGGAATAGATATGCTCGAGAACGGGCTCGACGTCGCTCTTGGCGTGAGTCTGAACACGTTACTACGGTGCCGACGCACAGCCGGCCTCATCCATACGTTAGCGCCAAGCGTTAGAGACCACAGCATACACTTACTATCGCACGGTTCCGTCAATTTCGGGTTTTGTAGCGATAATGATAATTGACGGAACGAATACATGTGATACTTATCATGCTCCAAACAACCACGACCGTTTTTTACAGAAAGCATTGCACGGAACAGGATTACCGTGAGCACTAGAATATTTTCATTAGTTTGGAAGTTTATTTATTTAAATCCGAAAATAACAGCAGAATCCAACCTCGTAATCGTCTCCGATAGCATGAAAATGATGGGCAGTATTATGCAAAGCATCCGCTAGTCGCATCGAGGCTGAAATCTTTCAGTTTTTTTAAAGAAACCTATAAAAATAGCCATGCGTTTAGATATAATAGATAATAATAGATATGCTATGCGTTTGCGCTCTGTGGATGATCTTAGCAACTTCAGTAATGCATAAATATGCACGAATTCCATGCTACTCTTCCATTTTTCTGATCGCTCCCCTCCACTATGTCAGCTTACATGCTCTTCTACGCCACGGGGCAGAACGTTGTGGTTTGCTAAGTTTTGAGCAAATTTCACCTTCCCATAAATGTCAATATGCACGGATAAGGACCTCTCCTATCTATCAAGAGTCCCTCCTTTGGAACCCCTCTATTGCTAGTCCAGATAAACGGTGTAAAACTGTAACTGTAAAAAAAAGGAGATCGACCCACTCACCGGGCCCCGCCTTGTCATCCCTGAAGGCCGCAGCGAGACTGCTAAAAGCCCCGCCAATCTTCTGCCAGTTCTGCTTGACCGCTGCAAAGCAATGTAAGAGATGGGAAATGGTACCGAATGCCCCCGAGGGCAAGCTGGTACGCCGCAATTTGGGGCACCCACATATTACATCCGTGAAAGGCCCAGAAAGCACGCATGGGCTAGTGTGTTGTCCGAACATTTCTGCAGACTGCCTTACGGAAATAGAGAAAACCAAAAGCAGCCGCCATCCTAACAAGCGTTTTACACCATGAGTTTCTGGTGCAGGCACCACCCATCCTAACGTCCGATCGGACAACCACGCCCATGCGTTCCCGGAAAGCATAGGATAGCTCACGTCCGCCCAGAAGCCGTTCGTACGTAGCCAGCCGCTCCGAGAGAGCCTGCGCCCCGCTGTCCATTGCGCGCACGTTCCGCGAGAAGAGCTCGACCTGGCCCTCGCTAAAGGAGGTGGGGGGAACTTTATTCTTAGAATAAAGTTCCTTAGCTTAGAAACCGCAACGTGGCTCCATTTACACAGAAGGATTGTGCTTCAACCTTGCCACAATATAGTTTGAGCTCATGTTATCATTAGTTTGTGCTAGGCTGACTAGGGAGCTGAAAAGAAGGCGGGATCATGTCTTACATGTCGGCCTGGTTGAGCGGGGCGTTGGGCACGGAGACGCAGTGGAAGAAGGCGCCGCCCACGAACTCGTCCTTCTCTGCCTTCCTGAACGGAGAGGGTAACGGCAAAGTAGGCAGCAATTGACTGGCGAACATTTCCGAATGCTCGGGTAAGCCAAACTCTGCTGCGAAATGAAATGTGCGCGCATGACTAGCCTACAAGAAGCTGAATGATGCATGAATGTTGCCTTATTTACCCAGAATATTGGAATGCAAACCACCCAGAAACGTGTCTACATGACGAAGAGGGAAAAGGGAACGAAATGAGATCATAGGCCAGCTAATGCTCATTGCGGCCTGCCCATAATTGCAGGAAACAGAACGACGCGCATAACTCCCCCTAAATGATACGAAAAACGTTTAAAGGTTTCCTAGTGCATGGACAGCTACTCACCACTATCTAATGCTAGTATCTAATGCTTTCTATTGAGAATTTACGAAAAATAAACAAAGTAAAAACTAAAAAAATAAATAAATAAACCGTACCTCTTTCCCGTCTTCCACGCCTTCTCGTCGGTACACGTCAGGAAGTGGAGCCAGACGTCGCTGCGGCTCAGTACGGGGTGCCTAGTAAATAACTCGCGCATACTCGGAACGTTACTTTGGTGTAGGCCTATCTCCCTTACACGCAAAAAAAACAATTCCACTTGGTAGGCTTACTACTTTACAACTTTGTGCATGGTAGACCCGTTTCTCAACATAAGTATTGCCGGGGAAGGCTGCCCACGTATTTTTGTTCCTCCGATCAGCTCACCGGCAGATCTTGTCCACCCACAACTGCAGAATGTGCTTGCGGTGGTCGATCAGGTCGTCCTCGTAGCGGCCTGAACAGAAAGCAGATTAAATCGTTCCGCCGCGCCATCCTCGCTCGTTCATCTGCGAACCAAGCATAAAGAGCATGCAACGTTTGCGACGAATGCTCGCTATCCTTATACCTATCCTTACAAAATAACTAAAAAAAACAAGTAATATCTTATAATAAATTATATAATCATCGACTAAACAGCCGGGGAGCGTCAACTGACCGGAAACCTGCTTCTCGGGCAGCGGGGGCAGGGCGATCGTGAGGTACTTGGTGGCCAGGATCTCGTGCAGCCAGTCAAAGTGCTTGTATCGCCGGGAAACCTGATAATTATTTATCTACCTTTTCCTTTTTTTTCTTCATTTTATTCCTTTCAACAGCAAGATATTGCGAAGAGCATAGGCAATGATCAGGGGCTTCGTGTAAACAAAAGAAGAGATGACGAGACCAATGGCGGCAACTATTTAATCAGCGATAACTTAATAAGCCACGCGAAGGACGCAAAATCACCTGGATTCCGGACAGCGAACTGGTTACCGAGTAGGCGATGAAGCTCTTGAGTCCCTTCATCTTCGTCTCCTGCAAAGGACGACATTGGGTCGAGAATCGCGCAACACCGCGCATATAAGGAAGTGAGAGGCTGCTATGCTATACGACTATAACAAGCTTTTAGAAAAGAACATCATTTTTCACTGAATCTTCTCCAATATTTGCACAGTATCTCACCTTCTTCGGCTTGTCAATCGTGCACGTGTACTGCTTGAAGTCGGGCTTCCACCGAATTTGCCCGTCGAGAATCTGAAAGCTAAGATGCGTGACGTCGAGCCTATGCCCCCCTCCTCCCTTTTTTCTGCCCTCGCATCCTACACTACCCCATCCAGCGGCACGCGTAATGGAGCAAACTACGTCGTCGCACCATGCGTCCCCCCCCCCCGACCCGGAGTGCGGGTGGTAGGGACAATTTTTTCTCGAAAAATGTGTACATTGGTTAGCCCGTTAGTTAAGATATGGGCAGGAAGATTGCACACCTAAGCGCCCGACGCGATACTACAACTACCCACCACGATCTCGGCCCTCTCGCTCGGCTGTCCCTTCGTCGACTCGTTCATCACAAAGGCCTCCATGCCGTTCTTCGAGAAGCTGTTGAACCTACAAGGGCAAGATGATCATTTCATGCACATGGTCATCTTGTGCAAAAGGTCATCTAGGGGGGGGGGAACATTTACATCGCGCTAGATGACCGCAACACGCAAGTCAACTCGGTCTCCTTAGCTGTGGCCCAACTGCACTCTAGTCTGCCCCTCGCTTCTCCCTCCCCACTCACAAGCTGCCCTTGATCTTCGCCCCGGTTCCTGCCATCGACTGCTGCGAGGATACTGTAGATACGGTACGGCCATCTCCTGAACATACTCTCAGTTAGTTGAGCAACTATTCATGCATTTCATCATATTAAGTCAAAATAATAGGTGTGTACTTGTCACCAGACAACACTACTGCTGTGTTGGCCAACTTTGCTTCGAATTCAAATATTTTTACGCCGTTTTTGAAACCGCAAGCTTCTTCATTGTTTCAGCTACTTCATTGTGCTTTCCCCGTTCTTTTTTATCCTTTTCTTTTCATTTAATTATGCCTCGCACATTGCTCATACAATACATAAATGCATCACATTCTAGTGTAGTCCGTTACTTACCGGCACTGGCGGATCTCGCGACCGAGTTCCGCGGCCCGCTCGGTCCACTGCTGGCTGCGGCAGGCGCCGGCCGGGGTTCCTGCAATGGAATACTCACCGATCATCCCTTCCCCTCCCCACGTCTCTATTCATTGACAATACCACGTACAACAACAGTCCATCACAAGAATACAAGAGTCACAACAAGCATGCAAGGCTAGACAGAAAGTCACACATACAGAGAGCAGGATAACTCAGGTATTCGACTCTGATGTCGATACTCCACTCCAGTAGCCAATACAAGCAATTGCAGGAGCACACCAATGTATAGCCAGACAGTCCAGTACTTATTATGAGTTCATTATGAGTTTTTTTTAAATTTATTTTATTTATTTCATTTACGCCGAAGCGTGCGGTCAAGCAATTATAATGAGTTATAGCTACTTAATGAGTTCCAGCACAACCACGACCAAATTGTACGACGACTCCACAATGGTCGGCAAACCGGTTCTCCTTTAGTCATTGTCATGGCTATCTTTCTATATTCATCAGGCCTCTTCATTCATCTATACCTCGTGAGGCCTAGTCCAGGAAAGTGATCCGGTTCGCCAACTAGAGGTGCGCATGCGAGTTCTTCTGGTCCATAGGTTTCATCGCTTTTGGTGACGAGATGCGGCGCAGCAATGAAGGATGAAGCATTGGCAGCAAAGGAACTCTCATGCACAATCACTCCTCCTCCCCTCCACACCTTCTCCAGACTGTAGCTCTTCCTCGCTACTCCCTCCCCTCCCGCCCTCGACGTCCTCCTCTCGACCCTTCCAATGGTCGTCGAACTCCTCCTCCTCTTCCCCTTCCTCTCCTCCCGTCCTCCTCCACTCGAGTCCCCATCCGCACTCGTGTCGTCGCCCCGCGACATTCCGTACATCCCGCGCTCCCTTCGGATAATCAGATAGTATATATGAAGTATATATAAAACTGTAATTTAGTTAGCCTGATATCCAACAAGGAGAAATCAGCTGCTATACCATTCTGCTCCCTTGAGAAAGTGGTATATCGGAGTGATGCAGTAGTGAGGCAGAAGGTAGACAAAAATGTGACTGTACGGCAGATTTCTCTATAGGCGCAGTCGTAAACACGTTGTCCTTCCTATTATAGAATTCGCCTATCCACAAAGGACCCTATCATCATCAAAGCCGGCATTCATTCCCCCCCCCCCGCCGCTTTTCCCTCCTCAACTCTCCCCCACCCTGATTACGGCCCTTCTTGCACTTTGCTGACTGACCACTGGCCATAGTTGCTTAGAGCTACACCCTTCCAAGCAGAAAGATACCATCAAAGTTGTCAGCTAAGGGCTATCTGCGGCAATAATATTAAAATGCCAAAGTCTAAGCAAACCGAAACCTAGGCCTACCTCGCCAGACTCCTGCTCATCGCCCTCGCCCTCACGATGGCCATGTTCGCGATCTCCTCCTGGACCGACAGTCGCTGCTCCTGCCAAGTAAGCACCGGTCGGCGGTAGGTGGGGGGCAGGGGGTACATCGGGGTGATGGGGGTCAGGCCGACGGCCATCGACGACGACGATGACGGAGGGGCGCCGCCCCCCGCATCGTCCAGCGGAGGCTCCGGTGAGAGTATGGTCACCGGGGAAGGATGGGTACTAAGGGGGGACTAGGAGTGCTTATGGGGGCGACGGTACGTTATTGACCACCCTTTGTCACTGACGCAAGAGCCCTCTGGTCGGGGAGTGGCTAAGACGACTTTATGAGGGGTACGGTAGGCAGACTATATACCCTGGGTCGGACTAGCGAAGATGGCGCCTAGAAGGGGGGAGAGAGCCCTTCAAGTCCGTCTCGTATCCCTCCCTATGCTCCGCTTCTTCCCCTCGTCCTCTTCTCCTTCCCATCTCAGTCACAGTCCTTGTTCAGTCTGGCCCCTCTCACTGCCTGCCGTCTCTTCTACGCTCTCCGCTCTCTCGCCCCCTCCTTCTAACTCGACCCCCTTAAAGAGTAACGAAGCGCCATTGGCGTCGAGCTTCCGGCAGTCAAGCGGATAAGCGAGGGAAGATAGCCTGAGGGAGAAATAGAGAGGAGACCGAGAGGGGATATGGGGGGACACAAGAGGGCAGCTTGACTATTCCCCTCTACTAGTACATGAATCGAGGGATAGAGAGATGCAAAAGCCTTAGTCCCTTTCTACAAGAAAATGCCCCCCTTCCCTTCCCTTTCCAAGACTCTATCCCTTCGCCCCATACTTCTACGCACTTTTATTCGCGTTACCTCCGGGCGCCTCCAAATGCAATGAAACTCGTCACGCGGGACACCCGTTCCACTTGCAGCGCCAACCATGTGACCCACTAAGCTACCGTAACCAAGGGACATGAGAAGCTACCGTACCCCCTACAGTATCCATCTGTGGGTGGTCCCCCCAAGGTAGGTCAAACGGGGGGGGGACTTACACACGAGTGGTGTGGGTGGAGGCGGTTCTCCTCCAGGGCTACGGCTGAGAGGGACCGGGCCCTCGCGAACAGCATCATGCTCATCCGGTACCTATGTCGGGGGTTGACTGATCCCCGGACCGTGCCACAACCAGGCAAAAGGCTTACCTTCAATGCAGCGAAGGCGGGCGTAGTAAGGTGACGAAGGCTGTTGCTTAGCGTAGTAGACCCACTCCTCCTTAGCAGTCGAGTCGTCCTTCTCACTCCTCAGTACTCAGCCTTCGTCTTCTTATCCTTCCTTCGTCGTCTCCGACTCTCCGTCTTCCCTTAGTCTCCACTCTCCTCTTCTTTCGTCTTTGTTCGGACAATGGGCGGTCAGATAGCGCAGCTCCAAAGGAGGGGGGATAAGAGAGCCGAGGGACAAAGTATAGTAGTTGCCCCGGGGGCTCACTTCCAGTCGTATCCTGGCTGGATTACGGTAGGCCGCGTTACTGTAACCAGTACACAGCCCAGCCGCGATCAGTTGACTTGTCAGCTTTGAGAGAAGCACTCGACTCTCTTTTGTCTCTCAGAGACCCTCCTCCTTGTTCGTCTCCTTCTTCTTCTTATTCGGTTGGTGTGTCGCGCGCCTTTACCAAGTGGTGTACTCCATCATTCATCCTCCTCCTCCTCCCTGCCTTCCTCCACCCCCACACAAGGCCCGCTTTAGCTTCGTAGCCATTCATCTCATCCTTGTTTATGCTCATTCCTCCTCGCCTGGGTGTACCACCACGATTGCCGGGGTATACGGTAGTCGTCGAGAGGTGGAGGTAGACGCAGAGTGCAATCTGCCCGACCGTGAGTTCGTTAAGGGGCGCACTTCCCCTCTGCCCCTCGTCTATCTCTCTCTATTTCAACTCGCTTTGTCGCGATTCCCTTGGGGGATCGCGTGAGAGTCTCAGTCAGGAGAGACTTGGAGGGAGAGATAAATCACTGGATGAGCGGAAAAGTGGAAAGGGAAGAGACAGGGACGAAGATAAGAGAATGACGAACGAACATGGAAACTTTCTCGTGCTGATCAAGATAAGGATACGCGGAAGCGAGTTCGAAGAATCATCAATCGGCCGATTTTTGACCATCGAAATCTCGTAGATGCGCGGCAGGAAAACATGTACACGGCGCGTTTTTGAGAGAACACACAAGAGCCGTAAATAAGCGCATGATGAATAGCGGACCACGCGTGATATTGGGCACAACACGTTAACCGACGACAGAGAAAGGGAGGACGAGCGTGCACGAAACTATACAGTGCACATATACACGCAATTCAGTGTGGACTAGCGTCGTCGAATCGGGTCTTTTCAATATCTTTCACATATTTTAGCAGCGGCGCATTTCCGCGATACATGAAGCATGAACAGAGCCGCCGGATCCACGACGCTCATCTAACGGTGACGCTAATCTCGTAAGCTACCGTAACCCACCTCGTCCTCCTCCTCGTCCGACCAGTCGTCGTCGAAGTCGTCCGGCACCTGCAACGTAGCTTGAAGTAGATCGCCAATCATTCTTCAATTAGGCATTTTGTTACGATAAAAAGTGTGTTTTCTTAAGCACTTTACGGCAAAAAAAAGCAGAAAAAACAAACGGCTAGCTTTCCGAGTATAACCAAGTCCTTCCACCCCCCCCCCCCCCGCTAGGGCTGGGCTATTCTCTTTCGTACCTGTGCAGGAGGCGGCCGCATCATGCCCGACAGTCCGCCCGCAGAACTGGCGCCGCCCGAGCTCGCACCTGACCAACAGTGTCATTTACAGTCACTGCATACCTTCTTGAGCGCTTGCCGAGAAAGCCGAGCAATGCGGAAAGCGTAAAAAACGGTAGCTTATTAAAATACACAAGTAGCCTTTGCATAATTTGCCTCCTCTCCGCTTACCCTGCTGCGGCTGGAAGGAGGGCGCGGGCGTGCTGAACGTCGAGCTGCCCCAGTCGTCCGTTCCGGGGGGCTTGGACGACGGTGGCGGCGGCGGGTACGACGGAGGGGGCGCCGACTGCAAACGGACTCAAATTAATTAGGAGGGACTACTAGACCTCCTGAATCGAGTCCGTGAAGCCTAACCGTGGAAAAATGTTTCGATTTCGTAATTCGTAATTCGATTAAATGGACGCGATTCGGGAGGTCTAGGGACTACCGTACCTTCCTTCTGACACCTTTCCATTAGAGACCGGGAAACGACCGAGTTTTCGGTCACATTTCCACCATTCCTTTATAAATAGCTGTCAGGTAGCTGACGAAAATGTTCCCTACTTTTCACGGCTATGCTTCAGTGTTCATGGACTGTAGAAATGTTCCGGTATTTATGGAAGTTTGAAACATAACCAAGAAAAGGAATTATAAAGAGAACGCTAGACTACAGACCACAAGCTAGACTATAGGATGGTTGACATCACTACGAGAAGGCATTCTGGCCCGATGAAAAAAAAACCAAAAACTAGTTATGCGAATTGTGCTTGTCGAGACCGCATAGCTTCAAAAGCCACACGACTTTTCTTTTTTTTTTCTGATTGTGAGACTTTACAACATCAATCATGATGAACCAATCCAAGCTGCATATAGTAATGCATAATAATAAAAGTATGCTTCAAAATGACACGCATTGTTCGGAAGAAACGCACACCTCAATTCTTCTACATTCATCCTCGCCTCTATGTAATAACACTGGAGCTACGGATATAGCGACAATCCCTCAAATGGCATCGCTCCGTAAGAAGTTCACGCATAACAACAATACGACCACCGACGAGTACGACGACGATTACCAAACGTCACTCTCCCGTCCATGCACCCGATGCACCACGAGACTACACCACCACCTCGAATCGCTTCACTTCCTCGTGTCTTCTATCGCCCATCATCTGCTCCTCCGTACCCGACTGCTCCATCGGATGCTCCATAATCACCTCGTCAGTTAGCGATAGCGAGACGCGTGGCTCCGGTCTGAGGGAGGGGGTACGGTAGTCGATATTTACTATTGGCCACATTATAACCTGTGAGTTCTGTATCTCAGTCCCATCCCTGTCACATGTGTATGTGTAAACCAAATTGACGCGGTACATCGCCAAGGCAATATGTGAAGCCGGTAGTCAAACTGATGGCCTCCTAACGGCGTATAAATATTGCCTTCAGGCTACAGTTCCGTCCAACTACAGTACCCCGTCAGTCCTACCGTAACCATACCTCAGCGTACTGCACGTGTGCCGGCGTAGCATCTGCCGCTTGCGCCGCTCCGCAAGAAGTCTGCACATACGGAATGATTGAGCCCAAACTAGACTCTAGTTTAACGCCAAATGACTTTGACCAATTCATTTAAAGATGGTGAGATTGTCAACCGTCAAACCCAGGCTATCGCAAACTGAAGAGCCACCGTACCTCGCGGTTTCCTCGGCGGTCGCGGCACACGCAGCCATGGACGGGTTGTAGGCGTCTACCGCCTTGCGTATACCCGACGTGAACAGCATAATGCAGGGAGAGGGGAACGAAGATGAGGGGGGGGGCAAGTCTGAGGAGAGATGGAACATACTCGACAACCACCGTGGACCACGGATCAAGGAAGAGGAACAACGACGAAAACTCAAACCACGACTGGAGAATGATGCGGACATTAGCGAGAGACACTCCCCGATGCTTCGTAATTACAGCAGATCACGGCATTCCAAAGCTTTCTTCCCTCTACCGACTACAAAGCCGTCGATACCCTTTTTCATGGTTATGCTTCATCAATTGCATAAATCCAGCAAACCAAAACAAACGAAAGATAATCATCAAGGTGGCCCTGTTCGAGGGGACCCTATTACTGGCATGAGCTCATTCGAGTTCACGCTATGAAGCGTAACCCAAGTGACATCGGGTCGAATTTAGAGAAGTACCTTCCAAGCCCATAATGCTCCCCCCAACGGTAGGTTTAGTCGAGGCGGGGCACGAAAAAAAACAGCGGCAGAGGGGAATTCTCTCCCCCGGTCCTCCTACAGAGTGTGCCTAAGTATCCAATTTGGCGAGGGCCGCCCGAGAAGCCAAGATAGAGGAGGAGGGGAATGGGGAGAAGGAGATGAGTCGCACATACTAGGCAGTCTATCGGGGGCTTGGGTAGGGTAGGGAGAAAAGGGATAGAGGACCCCTAGAGAATCCAGGAGATAGGGGGCAATCTAAGAGGAAAGGTAATTAGATACTGCCCGAGATGAGAGGGAGCAGTTCTTGGCAGACGAAATAAATAGTTCCGACGAGTATATCTTTAAAGCTTCGCTCTCCACGTAACCCTGATGATTGCCAGTAGAAATCAGCAAAGACCTATTCTCAGCGGAAAATTAGAACACTTTTAAGGTTCTACTGGAAAAAAAGCAGATGCCAAATAAGTGGGTATTTGAAAAAAATCATAATTATGACTAGCAAGAGCTCGGCGGCTCATGAAAACGTGGAAAGTTGCGAGAACCAAGTTTTCGAAGACCGTAATTTATGTGTTCATGCGAAAAAAATTTTAGTTCAATTTTGTGCACTGGGAAAAATTCTGTTTTGTGCGGGTAAACCCCACTTTAGGCGGTTATTTTCCTATGGAGTAACACCCACTTTTTGAAAAAAAAATGAAATTTCATAGACACACCCTGGAATGGAATGTATGACCATACAGCATAGGAATGCCGTTTCTTCCCGTTTCGCTGCTTCGTTGCACCTCCAGACCCTCAGGGGATCGCCCCCCCCCCCTCCCTCATCCATTCATCTTCATTCCAGGTTCTGACAAGGCTACGTGCTGCTCCTCTTTCCCGCCTTTTTTTCGTCCGTTTGAACCTTTGATGGGCAGGGAGCATCGAGTCCAAGTTATAAGAGTATTTATATAAACTGTATTTATATAAGCTGTCTTGCATACTTAGTAAAAAAAAGACTCTACAAGCACGTGTGTCAAGTCGAAAAGCCACTAAAAGGCTTGAAAAACACGCCAAAATCGCGGCGACGTGGAAAATCGACAAGCACAATTCCCGCATCGCTTACGGTACGGTAGGATCTAACGACGCGAACTCACGTGGAATAAGCAGCTCGCGCGTACATTTTCGAATCGCATTTACAACGGAGTCTAGAATTCAAGCGAAGAATAGTACGAAAATGGCAAATTATATTGGCAAAAAAAAACTCCGTCAGCCGCCTCATTCCTTTTTTTTTGCCAATAATATATTTTCGTACCGTTTTAGCGTGAAAACTAGATCTCAAAATACGAATAATATGCAAATGGTAAATATAGTATGAGCTCACATAGGACGGGGCTGCCTTGTACGGGATGACGTAGGAGGCGGGAAACAGGCCGACCTTCCCCTTCGAATTGCGGCCCTCGATCCAGCCACCCTCGACGTTCTGAAATGCGGCACACGCTATTATTATTATATCATTATTAATAATTATTAAACTAACACGCAGCACTAGAGTCTGTTCGGTTATAGGAAGCGCGAAACGGGCCATTTCCAGTTACAGTCGCAACCAAAGCAGATGTTGGGACTCCAAAAATTTTTATTAAAAATTATAGATCCATCTAAATACGGCCATAACGACCGTGCCCACGTACACCATCAACTGAAATAATCCATTCCCAAAAAGTGGTGACATTAATAAGAAATGCAAGAGTGTTTCCAGGGGGAAAACCATAATAAACGCACATTCTCGGCATTTCCGTACAGGAGCGCATATTCCAGAATCTCGATAGAATCTAGATGAAGGCACCAAAAACAACCCACGTCCTGTATGACCGTGAGTATCTCGCCGGCCTTGAGCGACATCTCCGCCGTGCCAGATTGTGCATCGAAGTCGAACTCGGCCTGCACCTGGGTCATATCTGCAAATGGTAAAGATTTACACGATTTCATAGATAGATTTATGCGACAAATGGGTCCTTATCCCTAAGATTCAAGCGGAAACGGCGACAGGGCTGTGCAGCGCAGTTCCCTAGCTAGTCAGTTGGCGAAATTCCAGCAAGCGTACGGCAGAGCTTCTTGTGATTTCCGACAGGATCAGCAAAGCAACGCACATTTCATAGTTTACGCGTATTCTTTGCAAATGGCATGAATCAGTGGATCACACGAGTAGGTGAAAAACTAGGATGGAATGAGAAATGCATGATGAATCAGAGACTACCCACGCACAGAAGAAGGCCGAAGGTGTGTTCTGATCTTCAACAAAATGTAAGAGAATTTGAGAAGAAGCAATCTATCACAAGGAAAAAGATGCGCGTTACTTTTTAGAGCTACGACGCAACACGAAAATAAACACTGCGGAAACGAGAGTTGTTGAGGTAATAGTATCCTGGATGGGAAAACGGAAGAGGAGACACGAGAGATGAGCGGGATGAGAGAGAGAGAGAGAGTGAATATGACTGTGAACATAGGCATATGACAGACACAGAAAGGTGCGAGAATGTGTAAACAATACTCGATAAACAGAGAGCGTGCGTTAAGCTTATTGATCGGTACATTGACTGTACAGTGTGGATCGTCACTAGAGTTGTGTATCAGAGTCCTACTCATAAGGAAGTTGTGTGGTAGTAATAAAGCTAGCACACCGTGCGTTATTATGGTCGAAGTGAGACACAACTCGCATTATACACAACGTCCTGCTAGAATAGATTCGTATGCAAACTAAGAGAGTGGAGGCAAGAGAGCATAGAAATTGGAGAGACGCAAAGACATTCGCAATTTCGGAACGCGAAATGGTAAAACGTCCTGTCATGCATGGGCACAGACCCGAGGGTCGGATGGTAAAGCCTCGTTTTGTTAGAAACTTAACTAGGTAGACACCACAGTTTATCAGAATCCTGAACCGCCATCGAAACATGCTATGACTCAAACGCTATCAGTTGGAAATGAGCGCGAAACTGGCTTTGGAATGCACCAGAAACCAAGACGAATAGTAAACTTTCCAATAGACACGATATTTTATTGCGAAACAGGCAATATAAGGAGATCCACGGTTTCCGTGCATCGCAACTGAAGGATGAGTCACGCGCGAAAGAAGAGCCGAAAGGGAAAGCACGTCTAGTGACGCATTTTCCAGCCAAAACTTGAAAAGTTTCACGAAATACGAGATCAACGAGTGATAAAGTTGATCCAACCGTAAAAGCAACGTGTATAAGGCTGAACGAGAGCCGCCCAATCACTCGATCTAATCATGCGCGACGGGAGGAGAGCGAAAAGACAGAGAAAAGGCACAGCCACAGCGCACAAGCTGGATGAGTTGGGGCGACAGGATACAGTAGTCCGCCGTTTGAATTGGCGCACAAACCGAAGCTATCGCGAACTGAAAACTTTCATCGAAAACTCCGTTGAAAATCGCTTTTTCTTGTTTGCTTTTGTTTTTGCTGTATTTTATGGTATTATTCTCACCTCTGCGAAAAGCCTAGTGCTCACCACGCTTCATTTGCGTCTTTGTTGCTGCTTTATCCGTTAGCGATCGAGCTAATCCCCGCGTAATCCTTCATAATTTGTCATTAATGCTTCCCGCATCCACTCCCCTCCTTAGATGAGACCAAGCGAGATCGATAGGGCCTTCATTTAGCCCCCCTCCCCTCTCGCTGACCCTATCAGGTCATTCTAACAGCTGTTGCCTTCTATCGTGTTCCATCCCCCTAATTCCCCCTCCGCTCTCTCCTTTTCTCCTCTTAGCAAAAGCTTCGCCCACCCCCCTCCATTTCTCGTGTCCCATTCTCCTCCTTCCAAAAGCTATTTCCAGGCCCGGGGTCCTCCGATCGAAGTATCGGAATAAGAGAGCAAGCCCGCGGGTAGTGGGCATAGTTCGTAATGCCTAGTCGACTCTCGTAACCCAGGTAACCTCCCCCTTTTACTCTCTCTGTGTCTACCCCGAACGCCTCTTTAGTTGAGGATATCCCTCTCGTCTCGTCTCTGTACATTTTCCCCATTTCCGCTGAATAGCGCGTAATCGAAATCGGAAGAGTTATAGCCGGTCTGGTTGCTGCTTTTAGCTTGGACTGGAGTAACCATGGCTGTCTTCCCCGCGTAACTAACGCGCTTTCTCCCATTCCTAGCGTATTTACTCCCTCGCTCTCTTATTATAAGCCCGTTCACACGGCTATTCAGGCTATTTCCGGATTTGATCGTTATATTAGTGTTTCGCCACATCCTTGTGCCAGTTTAGAGCGTAACTGCCCTTGCGAAACTATAGATCGCTAGCGGGGCGAGAGTGGAAGGATAATGAGGGCGTACAAAGCGGTATTTAGGGCTAATCGTTGATCGTTATGCACGTAAAACCTCAAAGATGAAGCTGCCTTATCTTTTACTTTAGTCTGCTGGTTTTTCCTAATACGCTTATGAAATAACTTGTGATAATGTCTATTTTTAGAGCATTATTGCAGATATTAAGGGAATACATAAATAATTTATTTTTTTCCACAATTCATTTTCAGAATTCCCTGACGAAGAATGAAGGGCGGGGAGTCCAACTCATCTTCCATAATGGACTCCTCCAATGGCATGTTCAAATCGACTCGAAACGATGAGGCAGTGAAGGTATGCGTTCATACATGAACTTGAGGTCGGGCGGTAGGCCCATCTTTCTGCTACAAATTTGTCTTGCTAGGCAGTATAGTATACAAAATTCTCTGATAGGCTAATAAAAAAACTTACTGGTCAGTCCCAAATTGATCTAAATGCTCGTAACTCTGCCCACGTATGGTATACGCCTTGGGTTGTGCTAATGCTTTGAAAGCTTCGCCTCTCATCTCTTATCAGCTTATTCGCATTACCTTTCGCCTTGGAGCAGACAAGATCAATGGGATTGCCTTGCGTATTACCTACTTGTACTCTTGGACTGCGCATACATATATCTGTTTCCTATTATTAACATATATCCTGTTCAGTTTGCGATTCGTTACATTTACAGGTTGTCGTGCGGTGCCGGCCGCTTTCTCAACAAGAAATCGCGCAGGGGCACCAGAGGTACGGTAGTTGATGCTATTGACTACAGTGTAATTTTCCCAAATCGTTTGGTTAGTGAGGATTAGCGCTGAAGGCTTTAGTCTAAAGCTATTGTTGTATGCCATCTTTTTACCTTCTTTCTCAAGCACTAAGCCTTTGATCGATGGTACACAAATCTGTATTGTGTATAGAGATCCCAGCAGTATGAAGTTTGCATGCTAGATTGTAGCAGGTGGAAAGAGGTGATGTATGAATGTGGTATGTACGAGGCGAGCTGTACGGTGACGCAGCCACGCGTACTAATAGTATTTTGATGCCCGAAAGGTGAACTATTATAAAATAATGAGGACTGTCGGCGATGCGAACTTCGTGACTGCACTAATAACCTCATATGCATAATTATAGATCGAGTGTCTGAATCAGAGCCTAGGTGCTCTGGTCCGGATAATGGCATAAAGAGTAAGGGTGGCTATTGTAAAAAAAAGATGATTGATTGTGAGACCCCCCAGTGTCCTTGGATTGATGGAGATTATTGCAGGATAGTTTCCGTGCACGCGGACAGAGGGCTCATCGAGTTGAAGAATCCGAAATCGAGCGAAGAGCCGACCAAGGACTTCACCTTCGATGCGGTTTATGACGAAAAGTTTGTACTTTACTTATTCGTCTTTTAGTAGGAAGCTGGAAACGGACCATTTTCATGGTTACGTAATAACATAACTTACGTTTTATGAGCCTGCCTGCATAGACAACAGCCGTTTATGAAGAAGCATGAAACGTAAGCGAAAACCATTCGTTTTCGGTAAGCGAAAACGATTCGTTTTCTGATTTTTTTTGTTAACCGATGTTCGCTGTAAACCTCTAATTTTTTTCTTTTTAATTTTTTTAAATTTTTTAGCTCTTACTCGCCTATTTATGATGTCCACTGGGGATTTTATGACAGCGGATAGTGAAATACGAGGTCGTAAAACGCATGACATTAAATCCAGTCAGTGGCGTGAATTTTAAATTAAAAAATTAACAACAAAAAATATTTTAGCTCGAAGCAAATGGACCTGTACGAGGAGACCTTTCGGGAATTGGTGGATTCCGTCCTGGACGGCTTCAACGGGACCATCTTTGCCTATGGGCAGACCGGCACCGGAAAGACTCATACTATGGAAGGTAGGCGGTCTCATAATTATGTTTTGAATTTGGCGGGAAACGTTAGCTTTGTACTGACTGCTAATAATGCGTTTGAATTTGGCGCGAAATTTGTGATGCGCAGGCAGAGTGGACGTGGCGGAGGAGCGGGGCGTGCTGCACAATACGTTCGAGCACATCTTTGACCACATCGCTGCCTCGCGGAACCAACAGTACCTCGTGAGGGCCAGCTATCTGGAGATCTATCAGGTACCGGGGAACAGATGTACTCGGGCTGGTACTTTATTTTATTACCATTATACCGTACGGTGTACTGTCCTCGAATTTCTTTAGACGCCCTCGCTTTGCCAGACTTACCGGATACTGTATTCCGGAACAGTTCCTGAAATAGCTTGTTCGTTTCTTTTTTTCCTTTCAGGCTGTATGCTTGGGCGCTGTTATTCGGAAAGAAAGCTATTGTAAGCCAAGAGTAGTGTAGATGAGGGCATTTTTCTTGCAAAGTGCATGAATAGAGTTTCTTCCCGGCTTAGAAAAATACGGTAATAGAATCAGATTCTTATTCTAAGAATAGAACGAGAATGTTACTCCCTTTCAGGAAGACCTTCGCGATCTGCTGAATGCGGATGTCAAGGCGAAGCTGGAGATAAAGGTTGCTGAAAGTACATGTCATTTGTAATATTAGCTTTTTTCCACCAAATTTCTCCTCATTCTCTCTCAACCTTTTTTTCGAGGGGAATAGTCAGGCGTTTCTGTGCAAAAAGACGCGCGGAAAGGCTATGCGTTCATTTTTAAGTTGTACTGTAATCTGTAATCATATTCAAATTCGCAGGAACGTCCCGACACGGGCGTTTACGTCTCCAATATATCGACGTTCGTCTGTAGATCGATCGAGGAAATTCGCAACCTGATGTCCGTCGGGAACGCCAATCGATCCGTGGGGTACGGTAGCTTTCTGTTATGGTCACAAATTATATAGAGGTGGCTAACCGTTTCTCTTGTTTTTGGCCATTTTTTTGTTGATCTGGCAATTAATCTGCTGTAGTGTGTTTAGCCATCGTGCCTCTCATTCTTGTATACGTTGTGAAAACTAGCCTAGCACGAAGATCCGGAAAAGAGCGTAGGCGAAGTATAGTGGATTAAAAAGATCCGTCGGAAAATCATTCCGAATGTAAGGCGAGAGAGTGTGCGAAAGCGAGAGAATTAGACTCATTTTGGAACGGAAAAAACTGACGGAGCGGTTTATTCCACTATACGAATGTGTTTATTGAAGAAACGTTTTCATCAATATTATAATTGTTACCGCCGTTTACCAAAAAAAAAAGAAAAAAGAATAATTTCTCCTTGGCTGGTAGCGGAGGGTTCGGTTTGGCCAATGCTATGCTTCACGGTTGCGATAAAACACGGGGACTAGTCTTTCAAAATATTATTCTTTCGGTTTCGTTCATTATTAAGAAAAATGCCAAACTTTTAACAACATTTCTAATGTAAAATCTAATAATAATAATAATAATAATAATAATTTATCATATACGAGTATAAGTAATAATAAATGCATTTGAGGCGTACGAACATGAACGAGCACTCGTCGCGGTCGCACGCCATCTTCATCATAACCATCGAGTGCAGCGAGGCAGGTGCCGATGGCGAGAATCATATACGGTACGCGGCCATCCTTTTTCGTTACAGTATCCTTTAGTTATAGCATGCCCAGGGGATACACATACTCATCTGTGAAACTTGTTTTGCGATTTTGATAATTGTCTAGCGGCAATTATCAACAAAAAAACCGGAAGGGTTGTCATGTAAATCAGTTCTAATCTCGGCGAAGGTTTTGTAATGGTGCTGGGAAAATGGCAGGGAATAGTGCAAGCATGCATAGCCTGCTGTCTGCTTCTCTTCATGTCTTCTCGTCCATACATGCACAACCGTTTAAATTAACGCGCACGAAACATTTAAAATGCACAGCGAGTGGCGAACCGCGACGCGTACGTGACGCGTATTGAGAATGGATTTTTAAGCCAAAATCTGACTACGGTATCGGCTCTCTAAAGGGAAGCGCTGACCCACAGTTAGATGTAGGTTGTAATCGTACGTGACATGGGCAACCTTCCCCGCAATATTCTAAGAAACGGGCCTACCCGTATATGAAACCAAGCCTACCAATTGAAGAAATTTTGTAGGAAATATAGGCCACCAGAGTAAAATTCGGAGAGAAATTTGGGCCTACCACCCATACTTCGGGTCGGTGCCCACGTATGCTTCTCGCCTATGTCGCCTGATCGGAGCACCACACCCGCACTTTCCCCTGCATGCCATTCTGCCACCACTGATGCTTGCTTGCAAGTATTATTGGGGGAAGGCGAACGTTAGGGAAATCTTTGCAGCGCACTCCGCTAAATACGGTGAAACTCTCTTGGCAAAATGCCAGCCAGCTTAGGTAATCTCCGGCTCCGGCGGAAGTTGTACGGTGGTTAACGGAAAGAACGGTGCAGCTCTCTCAACGTTCATTTTCCTTCAATAAAATAACATAGTACGGTCTGCGTTGTTCAGCATGCATGGGCTGGCGTTGTCCGAATATTTTTGCCAGCTCCCTTGCGTAATCAGCGGACACATCAAAAGCACTTTTCATTACAATTCTCTGGGTGCACGCGCCCATCCTAGCGTCCGATTGGACAATGACGGCCATGTATCGTGTTCAGGGTGGGTCGGCTGAACCTGGTGGATCTGGCGGGCAGCGAGCGACAGGCGAAGACGGGCACGACGGGCGACCGATTCAAGGAGGTATGCCAATTATTGTTCGGGATACCACCCATACACGGGCACGGACCCGACTGTCGCGGGTGGTAGGTCCCTCATTTTGCATACACTTAACCTGGTAGGCACCACATTATTCCAGAAAGCACATTGGTAGGCTAATAAAAAAAGACCTAAATGTGTACACTGGCAGGCCCCAAAACTAAGATAGTTGTCGGTATGTGTGCCCATGTATGATACCACCAGTTCATCATCAGCCTTGGTTTGGCGTACAATTAGTGGAGAAGAAACGACCGATTTGATGAAGTGGATGTTTCCTAATTTTGCACATCTTGTTTGCCTAGCCTTCGATGATAAACTACTACTACTACTCTGGCAGAATACAACCTGCTTTTCTACGCTAAGCACTGCGTCCCCTGATCGGATATAATGTAGAATATTCTTCTCCGCTTTGTTGCCCAAATATACTGGGATCTGTTAGCAGCACTCTAATGGGGGAAAATAGAGCTAGGCCTTTTGCTGTAGTCGTTTCCCAGTTGACGATGATTACCATGGCATTGCGCTGACGTTAATATTAAGGGGGGGGAGGGGGGCAATTAGTCTCTCGCTGGCTTGGGGTCGTCTCATTAGCGGTAATCCAGCTATCTGCTCGTTAATCTTTTTAATGGTCTTTACACACGCCCGCCGTGACTCCATCTTCATCTGCCGATAGATTTTGCCTTAGTTATTATATTATTAATGACGATTTGCAGGCTACGAAGATCAACCTGTCGCTGTCCGCCCTGGGCAACGTGATCTCGGCTCTGGTGGATGGCAAGAGCAGCCACATTCCCTACCGCGACTCGAAGCTCACCCGGCTCTTGCAAGGTACGCTTGCCTTACTTATTAATCTATGGCGGGTGAGGCAATTCGTATTAGTCGATCTAAACGGGTGTGGTTACGGTAGAGTGCTTCTTGCTTCTGGTTGCTCGAGGTTGAGTACTAAAGAAGGACTCCCGGGAGCCGGCCTGAATTCCTGCGCGATCCGCATCGAATTGATTAGGTTCTTTTCTATCTCCTTCGCTCTCTCGTTATGCAAATTAGCTTATTAGGCGTTGATTGGAAGAAAGTTCGGCCGAGTCTTTGCTCTAACATCCGGCTTGTGCAGATTCGCTGGGCGGCAATTCGAAGACGGTGATGGTCGCGTGCATCGGCCCAGCCTCCTACAACTACGAGGAGACTATGAGTGAGTCTATGACAGGATTACGGTAGGCTTGCCAAACCGGACCATTTTCCGGTATCAGGTTTTACCCTACTACATACAGGACTGAGAAGTATAGCAAATATTAATTACGTCGTGAAAGATGACCCTGAAAACGGTCAAAAAATGATGCGACAGCAAGATTATTTCTGCCTTTTCTTTCTCTTCCTGATCAAATTCTTCTATGATTCGCGTGGGCGTAGGCTACATAAACCGTAATAAATACAGCTTTCTAAATATTTTCTGGTTTATTTTTACTCACAGTCACACGCATTTATTATAGGTACGCTGCGGTACGCCAACCGCGCCAAGAATATCAAGAACCGACCGAAGATCAACGAGGACCCGAAGGACGCGATGTTGAGGGAGTTCCAGGTTGGCGGCATTCCATGGGGTTTTTAAACTTCTTTTTTTCTGTAAGTTTACTCTTTCCGGGCTAGTTATTGTTTGGGAGAGATCTTTCGATATCTTTCGACCCCAGCTTAGATAAAATTTCAAGTAACTCTCTAGGTCTTGATTGTAGTTGTGAGGGTGACATTTTCAGGAGGAGATAATCCGGCTGAAAGCGCTACTCGAGAACAAACGAAGGGGCGGAAGCCGGGCTGGAACCTCGGCCGGACGGGGTATGCGAACGAGCCATTTCTTTGCTTCCGATTGATAATTCGCGAAATTATGGCGTACGTTTTCGTGGATTGTACGTGCTTTGAGAGCAATATAACATGGCTCCAGTAACGCATCCAGCCTCGTTGATTTCTTGACTTTTATCAGCGCGAACTGCTTTGGTAAACTAAAAATTAAATGAAATACCTACAGTATGCCGGCTAGCCTACCTACCGTATTACAGCCACCTCGGCCCTGTCGGGAAGTGGCGCCGACGAGGACTGGGAGGGCGTGCAGAGGCGGATGGAGAGGGAGAGGCACGCCATCGAGAACGATGCCACCCTCTTGGAGGGGGTATGTGGGGGTGGGGGTGGGGGAATGGTACAGCTAATATGGTATAGATAGCTAGATCGACAGATATCTATCGACAATTTGATTAAAGCTTCTCCTCTCATAGGTGGATAGATTTATTGCACGTTTTCAATGCAAAGCGCAGTATTACGGGATAACATTTAAAAAAGAAGAAAATAAGCAGGATGACAATATGAAAAGATGAAGCAAGAAGAAAATAAGCACGATGGGATAACTTGTGAGATTGCAATAAAGTTATTATTATTATTATTATTATTATTATTATTATTATTATTATTATTATTATTATTATTATTATTATTATTATTAACCTGACTCGTTATCAATTATAATCAATTGGTAATCAATTGATCGCGAAACACAGCAAAAAGGCCCGAATGGAATGCTATCTTGTAGGAGCGAACGCGACTCTTGCTTGAAGTGGAGGAGAGGGCGGCGGCTCTGGAAGAGGAGAGGAAGGCCCAGATGAGGGTGGCCGAGAAGATACGCGCACTGCAGGAGAAGATGATTGGAGGCGATGAGGTATGCGGGGGGACAGGGCAGAGATTGCTGGTAATCTTATCTGGCTTATCGAGGAGAAAAATGTTACGGCAGTCGACGAGGAGAGTGAATCCCATTGACAGTATTTAGGCCTTTCCCTGGGGTGAATA
Organism: Micoletzkya japonica; assembly: GCA_900490955.1. Lineage (NCBI taxonomy): Eukaryota > Metazoa > Nematoda > Chromadorea > Rhabditida > Diplogasteridae > Micoletzkya > Micoletzkya japonica. Next base: position 504,796 of record LS821902.1, read on the forward strand.
AGATAGTCAACTCGTTGAATGAGATGATATTACATTGAAAAGTACATCTCGTTTGATTTTCGATGGCTAAAGATGTGAGATTCAGAAGGCCCTCCTCGGCCATACGAACCAGCAGAAGCTCGAGCTCGAACGGCAGAGGCGAATGCTGGCCGAGCAGAAGGTAAGCGAGGGGGTTACAGTAGTCGACGGAGGGATTACGGTATAAACTAATGACTGGTTCTTGGCTAATTTGTTCATGAATGTGCGATGGACTATGCAAATTTTTGGGTGTGGGATCAGTTAACTAAAATAGAGCCCTATTGAGCTTATAGAAAGCTGTCTTATGAACTGTGCTGTGGCATTTCCTGGTATTCGCATTACCTTGCTATTTGGGTGTGTGAAAATAAATCAGTCAATGGATAATTATAATTTTTAAAAAAAAGTATTGCAGAAACGCGAGCGCGAGATGCAGAAGCGGCTGGAGGCGCAGGAGGACTCCGTGTTGGAGTACACGAATACGTTCACGTCGCTCAAGCAGGAGGTGGGGAGGAGAAGATTGGCCAATAACCCGCGAGCCCATAACCGATATGCTAAAAACAAATTTTGATTTGTTTTTGGCATTGTTTACGGCTTGGCAAGATGGGAGCCGGAAATGGACCAAGTTTTCGGCTACGTTTCATATCCCTTTGCAAACTGAAGTTGTCTTTACAGGCTTGTCTTTACTTATGAAACATAACAGTGAAAATGCTCCCCCCTTTCACGATCCCTATTGTCCACGTATGAAGCACTCTTTCAGGTCGAGACCAATCAGCGGCGGCTGAAGAAACTCGCGATCAAGCTACAGAAGGTATTTTGCGTTCCTTGATAGAATGACCCCCAGGCACGAGGATAGATAGTTTTATGCATATCACAAGGAAGTGCGAATAAGAATAATGATAAAATGGCGATGAAAATATGTGACACATTGGAAACAGGTAAGAATGGAAAAGCGAATATGGCCTCTTAAGAATGACTACAGAATGACTTGAAAGCTCTCAAATAATAGGGAGAGATGATATGAAACAGGATGGTGGGGGGGGGGCGGGGTACGGTATGTCAACGAGTGATGTGCAGGCACGGGCCGAGTTGGAGGACACGCGGCTGGCGAATTCGAGTGAGCGCCAGGAGACGGAGGAATCGGTGACGGAGCTGACCAAGGAGCTGAAGCTCAAGTGGGCCTGGTTTACTCCTATTGCATTCGCTTACTTACTTACTTTCCCTGGTGAATGTCATTCAAACAGAAGCTGTCGAGGTATCTCTTGTGGGGCTTCTCGAATATCGAGGGTAATTAGCGAGAATAGTTAAGGAAAAAGCTAAACTCTCCTACGATATCTGTGCGCTGGTCGTAAATGGGAAATGGGATAGCGGCGCGGAATCGCATTTTGTTCTTTCGTAGGCCAGTTGACAACAACAACAGGGTGTTTTCCGCGTTTCCTACATCCTGGACGGATCACTCTCTCTAGTGAATGAGAGGGAAAGAGGGAGAGTGAGTGATGGGTAGGGATGTAAGGTGCTATGGAATGGCATGGGGGGCAGCAGTTGTGAATTGTGCAAGGAGTGGAGTAGAGAAGAGGAGGGAGGCTAGGAGAGAGGTAGATGGGACAGCCGAAACTACGAGTTGTAGTGATAAACAGCGTGGACCCCCGCGTGGGGGGGGAGATGGGGTCATTTTATTCGTCCCTCCGTCGGCTCGGTTGCTAACGTCTAGAGCTCGCGAATCGATCGATGCTTAATCTAATTGGGCGGTGTTCCAGGGTTGTTACGTTTTTCACACCATACGTCGTTTTAGATAAGGTGTACTATTCTGGTGGTGTTGACAGTGAGCCTTACTGCTTGGGTTGCCAATCTGCTTTGTTCTCCTGGCTTGGGTTTCACGCACCGTATTCAGCTATGAAACGCAACCGTTAAACATGAAGAAAGAAAAGCTAATCCTAGCTCTAGTCATATCCGTGAATCCCTTGAATCAAGTTGCCCCGCAGGTTTATGTTTCAGAGTGCGGAGAAATACTGGGCGATTTCAGCCTTGCAATTGTCTTGTTGTTCAGGAATTTCGTAAAAAAAATGTAATATCCTCAATTCGCTGAATGTTGCTGCCGCTATGCTCCCGTACGTACGTACGTACACTCACGCTCATTGTGCGAAGTGCGAAGTGCGCAATATGGGCATGCGCGTGCTTGAGACATAGTGGGTGGGGGGGGGGGGGTTAAGGGGGTTGGGGGTAGAGAGGGAGGAACAGGGGGGGGGGACAGTAAAGGAAATGCTGGAGGCGCTTCCCCCCCTCCCCCCGGGGGTCACGTAAGCTCTATTTGCTCTCGCAGCAGCAGAGTGAGTGATACTCGCGCGGACATTAGCGAAGCGCCTGTGAGGGTCGGTCGTTTGGGTACTCTTAGAGAGTGGGAAACTGACCCCCCCCCCCCCTTTTACGGTTATGTTTCATTAGCCTGCCTGTAAAGGTGACAGTTGTTTATTAGAGGAAAGTGAAGCGTAGCCGAAAATTGGGTCCGTTTCCCTCTAGTGCGTATTTTTCATAGATTAATTATTGTGTGGCTGGGATTTAGGCATATTACTGGGAGTTGGCCGTGCGCTTAGCAGCAGCTATCATCATTTACTGTAGGTTGGCCAGCTATTGATTGCGCTGTAAGACGGTGACCAGTATCGTATTCGAATCGCTTTATCATATACGAGTGGTGTTCCTGCACTTCCGCCTCCTTGAGGGCTATACAATTGTGCGATTCGGAGCCGCGGCTTTACGACATTGTTATAGAGGTGTGCATTCGGGGGGGGAATGCCGAGGAAATGAAATGTGAGGGGGGGGGAAATGAGGGGAAAAGGGAGGATGTGATCAGAACGAACCGGGGGAGAGGTGTGGTGGTCATAGGGAAAGGTTGGACGCTCGCCAAGATTACGGTAGTTATTCGCGGGGAGTAGAACCATTTATCCTACTTTGAAAGATAAGCTTTAAGAGTTTTCCAGTCACCCCCCACCCTTATTGTGATGGTATGTCACTCTGCCCTGAGGAAATGAAGTGGAGACTGCCTCAAGGGCTACTTTGGTATTGATGCCCTCATCGTCTGTCACAGGGAGAGTGCCGAAAGGGTGACGGATGACGACGGTAGAAACGATGCCTTTGCACGTGCTTTGTCATCATCGTGTATTCTGCAATAGTGCTAACAACATAGTGCTGTAAGCTTTTCGATTCCTTGCGGCTTCCCGGTATTCCGTGATAGGAACTCTCGTGACATTGCTTGGCGCGCTCTAAGTAGCTCTTGTTTGCCTAGATTGCCTTCCAATCGGGAGATTGTTCAAAAATACGTGTAGCTATTTGGATCTGGATTGCTGACGAGCGTGTGAAGTGCGGTAGATGAGGTGTTCAAAATGGGGCGAGGGCTGGGAATGGAGGGGAAGAAGATTGAGAGGGGGGGGACGGATATTGTGGAAGGGGAAGGGGGGGGGGCTATCGCTTACATGTTATCGTTGTCTCGTGAATCTCCGGTTTCTCTCCTTCCGTTCCTCCCCCGGAGAGCTCTTACTCGCTTCTTGCTCCGGGCTGTCTTATTTCCCTATTTCATCAAATTGTTATTTACTGAGCTATTACAATTTTGACTGTGCCGAATGCTGCGACATCATAGGGGGGGTGGGGGGTGATGTTGACGGTATTTCGTCATACATGAGCTTAAATCAGCTCAAAATCACGTTGGAAATGGTTCGTCGTGCAGGTTGCTGATCGTCGAGAACTTCATCCCAGCCGAGATCAGGGAACGGGTCAAGGCCAACGCGCTCTTCGACGAGGAGAACAGCGTCTGGAATCTGCCCTCGAGTCGGTTTCTGGCCTTTATTTATTTATTTATTTATTTAGCTTACTTGCTTTTTTAAGATTGTGACGTAAGTATCATTTACTCACTGGCGGTGATAGCTAAATTCCGTTGCGCTGTAGCACCTAAGGGACATCCTGGGTAGAGCGGTCCATTCGAGTCTTTTTGATGGTTAGCCCTCACGATCAATTGATTGTGAGGATGAGCCGAACGCTAATAATTTTGAGTTGCGCGAAGCATAGCCATCAAGACATGGGCCGAAGGGTGAACTGCCCGTCATTACACCGGAAACCTAGCGCAAGCCAGACCACGGGTAGCTTGCATGCACTACAGACCCTCTTCCCCTCTTTCCCCTCTCATCTCCCCCTCTTCTCTCGTGTCTCATCTCATAGTCGCATGCGCGACGCAAAATAGCCCTTGGCCGGGGGTACTCTCGCGAGCGTCTCCCCTCCTCTCCCTCACTCCCCTTTCCCGCCTATCCCCTCCCTTCATTCCCTCCTCCTCCTCCTCCCCCTTCTCCCTCATCGATTCTCTCCCCCCCCCACATTATCAGAGTCCTTCCCTTTCCCCCTTTCCCTCCCACCTTCTAAGACGACTTTCGGGAACTGCCCGTTTTGAGCCTTCTGAGCTTTCCGGATCCCATTTAGCTTGATCGTCTCTAATTCATACTTCACTGGATATTTCTCCTAAAGATGCTCCCAACGCAGCCCGTTTCGCTTTACTCATTGCAGACTACCATAAGGCCTTCTGGTTATTAGCAGACCACAGAGCACAACTTGCCATGCAATAATTCATTGCCCCAGACGGTTTTGAGGACGTACATAGATCAATGCAAATCTTTTATTGTACGCCCTCTGTCTTTCCGCAGACTCTTCCTTCCGTATTGTTGTTCCTTCGTCTTTTCGTCTTCTTCTTCTTCTTCTCGCGCGCTTCTTGCCTGTTCTTCCGTGTGCGAAGTATGTAAGCAGTTTCTGCACAGACAGCCATAGTAAGTGGATAAGAAGGGGGGGGGGGGCGAAGGAGTAGTAGTGTTTGGACAGTGGAACGACGCATTCCTTTGTACAGTTTCCCCCCCCCCCCCCGCTTCTTTCGCGCATTCTCCTCCCGACTGTGTTATGCTTCACGAGCGCTATTTATGCGCCGAGAAAGCCCCTCTGCGCGGGAAGACGAGCCGGCTTTGTGCTTTTTGCGCGTAGTAGCGTTTCTGGGAGCAAAGATCTTTAGGTGTTCAGGCGACGCTTAGCGATGATGACTTGTTTCAATGTTTCGGAGATATGACGGTCCTTTCCTATGTCTGTGCCTATTCATTTTTCTTATCTCTCACCGCAATCTGACCACTGACCTTCTACTCTTCTTCTCTTTCTCTTATCTCTTCATTGCCCCCCACTCCTTACGCATCGTTAACTTAATACTCCCCCCCTCTATATTGACTCTCGCGGACTGTCTCATTTCATTCTCATTCATTCCTGTTGACCAGTCAAAGTGAATGCGCCATTAGACTATTGCTCATATCGTCAGATTCGTTTGCTTCTGCTTTGAAATGCTGATTCATCGCTCTATATTTGACGCCTTGTAGTATCTCTGCAAATGTCTTATGCGTGTTTTTTTGGAATTCTAAAACGTGGACAGCCTACTGTTCACGTTTTACAATTGTCTTGTTGTTAGCTTGCTGCAAAAATATCGTATCTAGATTGCCGGATTTTTGTATGAGGGAGGGCCACTGCAACGTAATACCACGTATAATCCTTTGAAGGAAAGTTTTATTAATCTGTAGGTCTTAGATTATAAGTAAACGGTTCTCTGTAAAGGGGCTCCTCTGCCCGAAGGGGAAGGATTCGTAGGCAGTGTCTGTTCGTTGTCTGTCTGTCTGTCTAGCTGGTTGGTTGGTTGGTGTGGGTAGTCCAAACACTACAACGACACGCTGATTCGACATATACATGCCATGTTTGCTCGCGGATTCGTTGAGCGTTGGCTATATGATTCATATGGGCTGAGAAGTGGGCAACAGGCCATTTCTGGGTATTATGCACGAAGTAGAGCAGATCCTTAATGAAAAAATTAGGTAATAGACTTTTTTAGAGTGTCGATCGTAGTATCTTTTAGGGTATTTCTTAAAGGGCAAGGTAGACAGAGTCGTACTTTATTGTCTTATCTCCCCCTCCTCATCATTTGTGTCTAGTACGACTCCGGAAAGAGACCAGAAAGAGGGTGATTCATCAGATAAGGCCATCGGGGGTAGTTGTACTAGAGAATTGAGGTATAATAGTAGTCGCCCCGTAAGAATTTTTTTTATGTTCGAAAAGATTTTGTCATTATTGCCCTGTAGGAGTACTGTAGTGAAGTGTGTATCCGTATGGCGCTTCATACTATAATTCTTACCTCAGCGTATGCTACTCTTTCGTTAGAACGCTTTCTCTTGACCATCTATGTGATCTCTGTGATTGATTGATCGACGGTATTCTACCAAGTACGATTGCCCTTTACAGCCTCAAGCGGTTCGACCTCTTCTACCGATTCGGGCCTCGGGGCAGAGGACGCGACGCCGGGGGGCACAACGCTTCCTGACGAATTCTATGCTGCAAGACCCGTAAGCGTTTTGGTTGGCTAATTGTAAGGCAGACGTCCAGGATGGGTTACGTTTCAAAGCATAGGATAGCCGCATATTCCGTTTCCTGCTCACTAATGGTAGAATATGGTTTACGCAGAGTTGGAGTTACGTTTCAGTGGGCCTATAAAGTTTCAGCCATCAAGCTGAAAGCGCTCTGCTCCATCGAGTCTTAATAACACTTACTAATAATTGCTCGCCGTACGGGTGCATAGTGGAATATTTAACATATCACTAGATAACGAATATCGCACGTGCGAAAATATCGGAATTTTCATACTATGAGTATTTAAAGCAGTGCCTTTATGCTGTTTCCCTCCGCTCCGATACACGTCAATCAGTAGCGTGATTCGCTAACTGGACCTGTCATTAGCGAACTGACAATGGGGAAGGGAATGCAAATTGTGCAAAGGAAGAAGAATGGAAGAGGGAAGGAGAGAGATTGATTTAATTAAGGGCGGAAGGGGGGAAGGTGAAAGCGATGATGCGGTCTATTTGGTTGTGAGGAAGTGTGCTGCGAATTGGGGAATAAGGATAGGGGGAGCACAGCTCGCGTTGCAAGACAATGTAACTGAGAAGGCTGGCTTGTTTTTTTCTTCTATATGTTAATTCGCGCTTAACTCGCGTTTGTTTACCTTCCCGTTTGCCGCTGATCTTTTTATCACAACCTATGCAATGGTCGAGAAAAGTCGATGGGCGCCAAATTCTAAACGCACGCGCAAAAAGGGGGCCCCGTTCAGATCGCGACAGCTGGAGCGCGCCGTCCGATGTCCGCGGTAGAGCGGACGCGGATCGTCCAGGCGAGGGAGAGGCTGGCGCGGACGCCCCGCCCCCCCTACGAGGCACATGCTGGGGTTGAGGTACGGTAGACCGCTTGAAATGCATTAATTAATGATATAAACCCCTATTTCTATCTCACAAAGAAATGCATAACAAGTAAAAGGAGTATAGTGAAAACTGATTAGGGAGAATTACGTTCATGACACAGGTTGACTCAAAGGCAAAGAGTTTTGACGGGAGATGAAAACCCTTCCGCTCCTTATAAGGAAGTTCATGCGATAGTTTGGAGAGTGGGTTCTAAATAGAACGTTCCATTTACGATCATTAACAGGAGAACATGACCACCAAAAATGGATGCTCAGACGTTTTGTATTGCAGTAGACTTTTCAGGATACATAGCAGAGTAGTTAGCTTACAGTATGAGGCGAATTTAGCCCCTGCTGGTCGAGGAGTTCGCTCGGTACTGCGGGGAGAACGTGCTCGTGTTCTCGTCGATCGAGCGTGCCCCGAGGCGGGTCAAGGACCTGGGGCTGGCGATACAGGAGGTGAGACTGGTTGGCAATTTGCCAAGTTTATCTCCTTTTGCTTCCCGCGAATCGGTACCGACAGCCGGTTTTCGCTGGTTACGTTTCATTGTTCTAACATTATAAAAAAAATACATTTCTCCTATGCGTATGGAGTGGAAAATGATCCTGCCTAAATAGGTGAAATTCGCGCGCTCTAGTATTCATTTGAACGATGCTTGCAGCACGCGCACCGCCCGGTTACTGCTTCGTCGACCTCCTCATCGGTTACGGTAGACGTGCTGACGTCATCGGCTTCATCTTCAGCTCCCCGCCCTCCCTCGCGGGGAACCCTCAGGGCCCCGTCGGCCGGCCGGTATGATAGGCTTGATCTTTGATCTTTGAACAGTATGCGTTTTATGGTTTGTTTTCCGCGTAGAAATGTCATGTGGAAAGTCAAGCTAGCGAGATTTCAGGTCTCGGTCAAAAAACTCTGCAGCCCGCAACGCACTTCCCTCGTCTCCCGCCTCTCAGCCAGTCAAAGGTACGGTAGCCAAGGGGAGATACGGTAGGATTACGGTAGGCATCGCGGGGATACTGTAAGATTACAGTTGGCATGGGGTGGGTACGGTAGGATTACAGTAGAATTGGGCGATGTGGTGTAGAGATCTATTCATGAAGATCGTGAACAAACAAGCAAGGCGTAGCGACGAGGTAGATGGAACGTAGTAGCCCTTTGGTGGCCGAGCTGAAAGCTTAAATGGACCATGTGAAATGGCATAGCCAGCGGGGGGTGCCTTGATTGAAGAGGAATCTCCGGTTTCATTTCTTTTCATTTCCCTTCCCCTCTACCCCTTCCCTTCCCCTTCCATTCCTTTTCGCTCTGCTTTAATGTCCCCCCCATTTCTTAATATAATATAATTTATCACCACAAAGTGTGCATCAGCAAGTGAAAAATGGCACATACGAAAAGATATGATTTTTTTCTTTGGTTTTCTTCGGTATTTCTTTGGCTTTTAGCAGATCTTGCGAGGTCGCCTGCCTTCATCACGGTGTTTTTCTGTTTTTTTTTCATGGGATTTGTCTCTTTGTTTGCGGCAAAAAAGCATGCATTGCTCTTTACGTTCCATGCTTCTGATGCTTCACAAATGAAGCCTCCTTTTAATTGTTCGCGAAACCAGCACGCAGTTCGCTAAAAATGATCCAACAAGTTGAACTCTAACACAAAGGTTCTTCTTAATCTTGAACATGCCACAAAAATTAATTAGGGCACTAAAGCGAGAAGGCGGGTCTTTGAAGAGTTCCCCTCGTTGCAGCCTCTTCCCTTCCCTCCGCTCGCGCCTCGCCCGTCGCCGTCTATCCCACGGCTCGGGGTCTGGTCAGCAAGCGAAACTGACCACCGCCCCTCCCTCGTTCCCTCTCGTCTACCTCCCTCTCCCTCTCCCTCCCCTCTCCTCCTCCTCCTCCCCCTCGCCCTTCCCTCTCATCTCCCTCTCCTCTCCTCCCTCCATCGTCGGTGGTCCACCCACTCCCTCGACCATCTCGTCGTCCGATGAGACCAGCGAGGGCATCTGTGCGGACTTTAGCAGTCAGGATGAGAAGGTCAGGATTATATTTATTTTTGTCATTTATTATTCTTTATTATTATTATTTTTTCTTTTTTTTATTGGTATTTAAAGTTTATGGCATCGCAGGCTTTTTGCGGTTGTCGCGAAATCCTAGGCAAAACTGACCCGGCACTTTTCCGCTTCTGTGCATCTATTTTTTATCTTTATCTTTATCTTTCTTTATCTTTATCTTATTTAGTAGAGCCCCTTTTCTTTAGCTAAATTTAGAGAGTGCTCTTGCACCTATATTTGCAAAAAAAGTAACTGTTCTAATTGTGAAGTGGAATATCAATTGTCAATTGTATTTTATAGGAGGACACGTGCGAATCGGAGAAGGATTACGAAGAGGAAACGCTGAGATGGAGGAAAGGAAGAGGACGAGAGGACGGATGTGGAAGGTGAGGGGGGATATAAGTGATTGTTGCTTTTTCTTTCCGACCCCTTTGGTAATAGAAGTCTCAGATTAACGGGGGGAAGTTAAGATGGGGTTACTGTAGCCTTACCGTACTGCTTTCTAGCTGGTCCTGCAGTGTCTACTGTGGCAGTCGACGGGACAGCGGTCTCGGAATCGGCAGTGGGGGTACGGTAGGATACGGTATACGCGCCGCGTCCGCACCGCGCCACCTCTCGCCGCTGAGGATGGAGGGACCGGCTGGGATGAGGTGAGCGATAAAATGTTAATATTTTAAATATTATTTTCCCATAATCAAAGGACTGTTCAAAGAGAGACGAGGAGATCAGGGTTCTCTTTTTGAGCCTTTTTCCTGACTATGTCTCACGTTTTTACAAATACTGGGACATGCCTGTAGAGCATGAATCCTGAAAAACACGTTGATGAAAAAGGGCTAAAAATCCTACAGGCGATGCCTCAAAATATGCATTTGCCCACAGAAGCTGCCTCAAATCCTACACAGGACGTGCCTCGATATGTTTATATCCAAATATACCAATATTTGCACTTGCTCCTGGTTCAGTCACTCCTCCTGCCTGCCGCATCCCTCCTCGTCCTCCGCATGCCTGCCCGTCACCCGTCTCTCGACGCCCTCTCCCCGGCCACCGGCGTCCGTTCATCATTCCGGCGACTATTCCCCGGCCCTCGCTCTTCCCCCGTACGGACGACCGGCGTTCAGCCTGTCGTCGGCTTCCGGCTCGCGCAGTGTCCACGGCTGGCACTCGATCACGCCCACCAGGTTATAATGGTTTATTGTTATATCAGATAGAAATGCGAGTATAATACGAAGTGAGAAGAAGTAAGACAAAGGAAGTGGAAAGCCTATAGCAGAATTGTAGGTAGTTATCTACTAGAGGTGTGCATGCGAGCTCTTTTGCGCAATATGTTTCATTTCTTTTTGTGACGAGACAAGTCGCGGCTATGAATGATGTATGAAACATAAGCATCAAAGGAACTCTCATGCACAACTCTATTATCTACCACTCAATAGATCAGCCTTTTCTAGGGGGTATAATAGGAGTAACCCGAATCGTTGCCGAAGCAACAACCCTTGGGGGGGATATGTAGCGTAGCCGAAAACGTGGTCCGTTTCCAGTTTCCTAATTCCCTAATTATATTGTGACCATTGCAGACGGCTCTCCCGCATTCCCCGCCCCTCCACTTCTACTCCGCATCGCATGTCCCAGTCCTACGGGGGCCGGTCGGCCTCGGTCCAGGGAAGGGGGCAGATGATGAGTGAGGGTGAGGAGGAAGCAATGGAGGGCAGCAGGGAGTGTCTGGCGGGGGGAAGGATGAGCACGAGGCTGGGCTCGCTCGAGGTGAGGATACGGTAGTCCGATGTCTGAGGGAATTATGGTGAAATAAGCACAATATTCCGAATATCAAGCGGGAAAGTGTGTGAAAAAGCGAGAGATTTAGACGCATTTTCGAGGCCTTGTGAATAGGATGTAGTAGTTAGGTGAAGCTACCGTAACCCCGTCCTGCTGCAGGTCCTCTCGCGTGCCGCCCGCCGTACGCCCGTGCGCGTCCGCGACCACGCGGACGCGCGGAGGGAAGCGGCGACACGGATGGAGTGGAGGGAACGCGGAGAGCGCAAGCTCAGTAGACCCCAGCGACCCCCTCCCGGCTACAGTAACCCGATGCCTGCCATGACCCGAAGTGCGTACGGTGATGAGAGGAGAAGAGGTGGGGGGAGTATCGCGAACTGAAATGAGGGGAAGATTTGGCTCTCTATTTGATCGGGGACCGGTCCATTTATAGCTAGAAATGGTCAAGCAATGCCGGTTGGATTGCTAAAAATAGCGCACTTTATGAGAACTAAGGGAAGCGGGAATTGTAGTGGTAAGGGAGCATTTACGTAGCACGGATTCGGGGGCTCTAAATTCGAGCAGGAAAAAGGGAGGTGGGAATGGGCATGAGAAGGATCTCGTAGAGTACGAATTCTTTGCAGAAGCGAGAAGCGAGTCACGAGAGAGGAGTGACGACGGAGCGAGGAGGAGAAGGAGGAAGAAGAAGGAGAGGACGGCCGAGAGACTGCTCAATCTGTACAGGTATTTTTTTGTTTTATTTGCGCCGAAATTATAAATTTATTGCCATCGTACAAGGAAATGCATAGGTAAAACCAGGAAAGGGAGAAAATTGGTTTTATTCTATAGCAAAGCAGAATGATTGAGAAAAATGTTCCGTCGGCTGCTTCTTATTTCCGGTGAGAGATGGGAGCGTGAGGAACGCGCAGACAAGTTGGAATGAGTTTACTCGTGGAAGCTTTTCGTCAATGATAACTACAGTAATCACGCAATCGCAGACTGACTTCCGCCCGGTGTCCCGACTGCCGTCATCTTGGCCGCCTCTCGCGACGCGCCATGCTCGGAGCGCCCGGAAGTCACGGGTACGGTAATGGGTTACGGTAGCTAAGCGATAATAATTATGATTGAATACTGGCTAGATCAGTAGACTTAACTGTAATAGGAAGGCCGTCGTTGGAAATGGCAGGTCAAGTTGGTCTTGGGAGTATTGCTAATTTGTAGCCACCGCTACACGGGCCGCGTCGGCAAGCCGCGGGTCGTGACGCGTACGCGTTGCGTTTGCGCGGACGGACGCGTCGACGGGCGCTTCGCGGTCGACCGGGGTACGGTAGCAGCGAGGAGCTCTACCGTAGTAGGCTGGGCCTACGACTGGGCCACCTTCTTCGCGCTTCTGGCCTTCTTCTTCCGATTCCTGGTCTTGCTCTACGATCTTGGCTACTGACTAATTGAACTACTGAAAATGAGAGGCTTTTCCCCGATTTCACCCCCCCCCCCTTAGTTTCCATTGAATTCCCCCCCCCCAAGTGCGTTGCGGGCTCCATTGTTTCCCCCACTCCCTTCTAACATTCTCTGTACCATACACATACGTTCCATAGCATTGACTAGTGAATTATTGCATCTTACTCCCTCAGTATGCTAACCAAATAGGTCGAAATGCGTGTCATTTCTAACTTCTTGTTTCTTTTTTCTTTGCGATTCGCTGCGTAGCGTGAGATTCAAACGATATTGTCGCCCCCATTGTCAATCCGGTAAATCCACGATGATACTGTTACTTGACTGATGATTTGTGTACGATTCTTGTGAGCTAATTTATTGCGATACTCATCCAGGATGGAGATTGTATTAGCACGACTGTTTGAATGATCGATGAAAGATTGGAGATCAGTGATTGCAGCACGGGGGAAGCAATATGTGGACTAGGATATAGGTAGAAACGGAACCGGTGTGAGCAGACGGCAAACCGTCCATTTCATCGAATCAGTCGTTTCAGCAACCATAATTAGCATACAAGGTTGATGAAGCGACCGATTTGGTGAAATGGATGGTTCCCGAGCAGAATGATATGGACGTCCATGGACGAACGGGTATGGCAACACGTATAAAGGACAATGAAATCCAGAACTAATAGAGCAAACGCGGGGGAAATGTCAATGCTTGTGTCATACTGTACATAATGCGAATTAGATGGCGCGAAATGGAAAAAAGGAAAGGAATAACAACAACAAAAGAGACGAAGGGGCGGGGAATTTCAATGTTTTTAAAACATTTTTATGAGCTCATTGATGCTCCATTTCGATTCGCCTGAGCAGAAAGCGCATGCGGATGCAGAGGAGGAGGAAGACGGCCGAGAGGAGGAGCAGGAAGACCCCGACCACCATGAGGGCGATGCCAAGGAAGAAGTGGCGACCGCCTGAGGGTAAAGGTTACCCCTGTTGGGGGATACGGTATCCCCTGACTACCGTGATTTCGACAAGGCTCATAAAGTTGTTGAGCGGTTACAGTTAGCTAGCAAGCTAGCAATGGAATACGTGAGATCGGGGCAACTGACCGGACCACTCCTCCGACGTTATGACGAAGAACTTCTTGCCTCGCCACGCGGTTCGCGGGTAGTCTGGAAAGCCGAAATGAGTATGGACTAAATTTATTGCTCATCGACGTAAATAAACTACGTTTCAATTTTGCGCTACCAGGAAGCTTTTTTTCCAATAACTTTTTCGCCAGCAAAGCGATGTGATATCGAGAAGCGTACTGTATTCAATCTTGAGAGTATAATTTCCTGCCGGCAGACCACCCGCGTAGTCGTCGACTTCCCGGTCCAGCATACGGTAGAGCTTGCGGAATCTGAAGTAGTGGGATATTTAGATTGGGTAACGTAAAAGTTTTTTTTTAAATGTGACTAGGAAGGTGTAAATATACAGGGAACTTCCTATCGGAAATCGGGGATCTTCTCCTAGCTATCCATAGAAATTGGATGAGAGGATGAGCAATGGCATAAAAAAGTGAAAGTTTACTTGGGCAGAGCCGCGGTCTTCATCCACACAATGAAATCAACGTTCTCAAAACCCACTCCGACCTGCAATTATATTTTCACTTAATTTTTCATATATAGTTTATGTTTTCGACCGCCTAAATATTATTTATCGATACTATTTAGCTCAAACGGACCGCCTCCCGCTCGGCCTCGTCCGCGTTGAGGGGTTCGCCCAGCTTGCAGACGGGGCGGGTCCACGATTGCGGAGGAACAGTGCCCTGAATGGATAGGAATTCATTAATTTTTTAAAGTTTTTTTGTTGTTATATAGCTTGGACAATAGCACAAGCTAACAAGCAAATAAATAGTATAATAATATTACTATTACTCTTAAAATTTATAAGAATTCTATAAGACTTTCGTCGAGTAGACCCACCATGCCGCCGTGCTATCTAGACATTCGGTCATTCTACTGATTTGGGCTATTCTTATTTTTTGTCATTCTTTGAGCAACGTTTCAAGCCACTCACACTGAAGGCATCGCAGAGCGTCTGTCCCTCGGGCACATTCGGATTCTTGAACTGCTTGTTTCGCATGAAGCTTGGAATGACGCCCCTTCAAGGTTCAGATTAAGAGAACTCGAACTGTCTCGAAATATTTAGATTTTCCTCGAGCACAGCTTGTCATTTACATACATAATAGCAATAAATATTGGTATAGTGAATGAAAAAGATTCGGCATCATTTCGAATATAAAGAGAGGTGCAAAAGTGAGAGAAATAGGCGCATTTGGAGGCTAAAACAGCAGACGGACCGGTTTTCCACTAAAAAAAAACTGTCGTACCTCGCTGTGAACTGAACTTGCCGTGTAGAGGATGTCATGGAGAAGGTATCTGTAAAATTTCGTCTTGTCAGACGAAATTTGCATGATTAGATGAGTAGTGGTTAGATCAAAGAGATGATCACGAAATAAAGCTGTTCGGCGTGTTCTACTTTTACTAGCGAGAATCATTTATGCGAACTAACAGAGAGCAAATATTTTCAAAACTTTTTCTTTGTTGAAAAAGATTTCCCAACCATTGAACATGGAATCGGCCATGAAACCGCACGGAGCGACGGGCAGCGACTGGACCGTTCCGTTGGCAGACGTGACCTGGAGGAAAGAGTTTTGCGCTGCCTGTGCGGCTTTATAATTAATTTAAAATGACAAAAATCACATTTCTCTTATCCAACGGGTCACAATCCTTGACGTTCGTAAGGTCGCCGTACCTGGAACGAGCAAAATTGCTAGCTAGTTCAACGTTATGGTAAGCCAGTATCGATATTCCAACAGTATCGGCATTCCCAATCTATAGCTAATTTACTACAATTAACTAATGTTCTATTCTTATCGTTCTTTCGTTTCTTTTCGTATGCACCATTATTCACTTGCTGATACACACTTTGTGGTGATAAATTATAAAGCCGTGAAATCTATGCTAAACTTTTAACAAGTGCTAAATTTTTTTCTTTTTTTAACAAATTTTTTTAACAAATGCTAAAGATTTGTATAACTGCCTATTAGATGAAAATGAACCACTGTTGAGAAAAAATATTCCGTCAGCTATTATAGTAGAGAAAAGCGGAACGTATAATTCGAAAATACGGTCTGGTAAAAGTTACTGGCTTTAGCGATAAGTGGAATTTACGCGTCATCTTCGGAACGATTTATTTTCGATTTTGCTGGTATCGATTTGTTTTATATGTTTGGGTGCTGCGTGCGTTCTCACAGCTTATTTTATGTTTTCTTTTTCAGTTTTGCTCGTT
>LS821902.1:528461-541391 GCA_900490955.1 Micoletzkya japonica
AACGAGCAAAACTGAAAAAGAAAACATAAAATAAGCTGTGAGAACGCACGCAGCACCCAAACATATAAAACAAATCGATACCAGCAAAATCGAAAATAAATCGTTCCGAAGATGACGCGTAAATTCCACTTATCGCTAAAGCCAGTAACTTTTACCAGACCGTATTTTCGAATTATACGTTCCGCTTTTCTCTACTATATCCATGTTTCACATACTAGGGCCCCTTACTGTGTTGTTGGTGCAAACAGGTTTTAGTTGGGAACCAATGGAATTGAGAAAAATAATTTTGAAAAAGTGATACAAGACTTATGAAACAGTCTAATACAATGTTCTGCAAATCTATATATATATATATAGCCTGTTCATTCTCCCTCTCTGTTCCCTTTGCGTGCGGTTAGCTCTCCCATTCGTCTCTCAACCAAGAGCAATCCCACGCAGTTTCAACCAAAGGATAAGAAGGAAGAATCCTCCCCTCTGAAGACTTGGCGTACGAGGGGAGTACGCGCCAATCGAGGATCAAGAGACTACTCAAGATTCACCCAGCTATATCAAATACTCCTCCTTGGGACCCCAATTCACTGATAGCACTGATAAAGGTGTAAAACTGAAAAAGAAAGCTTCTGGTGCTTGACTAGCAGAAAGGTGCCCACAACGTTTTTCCAGTTACTATATATATATATATATATATATATATATATATATATATATATATATATATATATATATATATATATATATATATATATATATATATATATATATATATATATATATATATATAAATCGACCCTTCCTTGAGAAAAATGCAAATTGGTTGTTCGGAAAAACAGCCATTCAAGACTTCGGGTGAAGAGTTCTTTTAACTAAATTTTAGTTCGTCCCCATTTCTGCATAATATCTCCGTACCACCTTTCATCATAGCAGATAAGATGAGCGCACGTAGTGATGACCAGAACCACTATTACGTATGATCAGCTGTTTTGAAAAAAAGAACTCGAAAATGGTCAAAGCGAGAACGTGAAATGCCTGAGGCAACGCAAACCTGAAGCAGACTGTGGAACGGGTAGACGTGAAGAGGAACGACGAGGAGAGCAGGAAGAGGGGAAGCAGTGAACAGGGCATTCGAGTTCTGCGTACGAGATCTTTTCATGGATACGATTCATGATGGCCGTGAAATAGTCAACTATATATAGTGGATTAAAAAGATCCGTCGGAAAATCATTCCGAATATAAGGCGAGAGAGTGTGCAGAAGCGAGAGAATTAGACTCATTTTGGAACGAAAGAGACTGACGGATCGGTTTATTCCACTATAATTGGCACCATAAACGCTTATACCCAAAGAATATGCTAACTGCAGGGGAGGGGAAGTGTGGCAAGAAAAGTGTGAGATTAATTAAAGATGTAGTGATGAAAACGATAAATGAATGAATGAATATCTAGCATAGATTGACGCTCACGACATGTGGCATGTTACTTTTACGACCGTCGTGAAACTTCATGAACAGTTATACCATGCAAAACTTTGGCAAGAACACGAGATCATGTCTACGTCTTTATTCATGGCAAAAGTGCTTTGAAATGATGATCTGTATACTGCGAAATAGTATTTGACGCATGGTTATGCAGAAAAGACAAGAAAAGAGCAGATTCAATGGTTCATACGAGCTCACGATTGACGCGATAAGAGCACGCTCGGGCACAAAACAAAGCAAGGAATTTATCAACGTGTTCGAGATCAAGCAAGGAATTATGACGGAATTGAGTGGTGATGAAACGGAGATGTAGCAGACTAAACAGTCATCTTCTATTTTGGTAAATTAGGTACACTTCGAGTATAGTCTATAGGATTTCGAGATTTAGGAATCAACGGTAGCTGTAGTACCGGCTGACTGGATAGATTAATGCGCATCTCTCAGCAATCTGGTTGAGGTAAGCTAGGAACGAGGTAGATAAGAGTCGAGATAGCACAGTAGCGAGAAACGGTTCTACCAAAATCAACAATGTTACGGGCGAGTGAAATATAGAATTGGTTGTTTGAAACGCGCAAAGTGGCCGAACGGCGCGTTTTAAAGCTGAGAAAATGAAGAAACGGAATATGAAATTAACTAATATCATAAGCACGGTCGTTCCTTGGTGCAACAGCATACGTGGGCTCCGGCAGGAATGGACTGGACCAGGCAGTCGGGCGGGGAATTCTGAACAGTGAAGTATAGGGGGGAATAGGGGAGAAACGGGGGAGAGGGGGTGATATTGGGGAGAAGAGATGCTAATCCACTTACGGCAGTAGAACAATTCGTGCCAGACCGGGCACAGGGAGTAGTGGAGTGGAGCGCCTTCTGAACATGAAATATTATTCATTCTTCTGTTCAAATTTGCGTTCCGACGATGTGTGAATCGACGATAATAACGATAAACTTCCGTAGTTTAACGTGCGCATTTGCGCTTGTATCCGGCCAAAGTATTTTATATTAGACTGTTTTTGCACCTTTTGGCAAACCTTTTAAAAATAAAATAACATGCAAACTTACCGTCTGAAGTGCACTATAATAGCAGGCGGTCTGCTGGGTGGCCAGCATTCGGATTGTGATTGATAGGACGAGGAGGCTAAGCATGGACTGTGGGTAGACTGGGGGAGCAGAGGAGAAGAAGAAAAGGAAGTTGGAAGAAAGAGGAGGAACGGTCGGTCTGCCATCACTCTTCCCTGTCCCATCCCTCGCGCACCTCTTACCTTTCCCTCTCTGTTACCTCCCTGTCCCTCGTAACTCTCTCTTCCTAGCCTTTCTATTACCTCCCTCTATCTAACTCCCCCTCCATTCTCACCCTAACTTGTTTCCCTCCAACCATCCTCTCTGGCTCTCCAATCCACATTGTTTTGCGCTCCCGACATCACTCTTTTGAAGAGAGTCACACTCTCTCCCTCTCCCCGAGAGAGAAATATTTGCATACGTCGTTGTTATTCACTAGTTTTTTCTCTCCAAAAGACAGGCGATTGAAGAACACTATTTTTTACGTTTTTTCTATCATGAATAACATGAGACGAATCTATAAAGCTGACCGCTTCAATATAGATATCTATAACGATACCTTAACACGTTTCGCAATCATGCCTCTAGAATTTCGTCAACATGTAGACAATAATAATAATAACTATATTGCTATAGTGGAATAAACGGCGATCCGTCAGTTACTTCCGTTCCAAAATGAGTCTAATTCTCTCACCTTTACACATTCTCTCGCCTTACATTCGGAATAATTTTCTGACGGATCTTTTTAATCCACTATATCTCACAAGGAAGTGCACTCTGGATAGGCACTAGGGTTACCGAGGGCGAGGAACGAGTGCCTTCCCCTTCCCTTTACTGCCCTCGCCTATTAGGCACTCTATCATTTTAAAAAATAAGAAAATAAAGCACGAAATATGAAGAAGGCCAAAATGCAAAATATTCTCAAAAGTCGTTGATCATTCAAGCCTGAGGGATCCGTGGAGGCAATACCTAGATAGATACGGCAGGGTGCAGTTAAATCCCGGAACGTAGTTGCGCTAAAATGTGGGCTGTGGAGAATCCCTGCAAACGAAGAGAGAGTACGAAGCGACATGAAGACATGATTAAAGAAGGACTCCGCCCAACTGTAAGCTAATTAAGATAGGCTAATTTGCATAGCGTAGGAATTCAAACTCTGCGGAGTCCTCCTTTAAAGGATCGCGAATGGCACGAGTATGCTAATTGGGGTTTAGACTGTTTCACTCTCTGCACTCTACTCGCTTTGCACGGTCTCGCGCTCGAAGAGTGGTTGTTTCAAGTACGATTGTGAAGCTCAAACGAAAAATCAGAAAATGGGATTGCCTGATTCACAATCAGGATGCTTTGATCCATATCATGACGTAAAGAGTGACTATTGCCAAAAATTGGGTTGTGGGACCCTTTAATGGTTGCTGATCGCGGAGAATGACTGCGCTCTTATTCATCCGTTCCTATTAGACAACTCACGTGAAACCTTGATGCCTGCATTGCCTTTCGCCATCCTGGTAAAGATCTCCGCATACAAGCATATGCGCACACTCGTCCATGCCGTATTCCCTGCATGCATTCCCCATTGAAGTATGCTCATACATGGACACTCGATATGCCTACTCTGCTATGCACCTCTCCCCATCCCCGTCGCCACGCCGTCTAGAGGCCAGCAATAAAGTCTTCGCGGTTCCGCTTTCCACCAGCAGCGTTTTTCCACGTGCTGGCTTGAGAGAACGCAGGTCCAAACAACAAACTGCCTGGCTTGTCCGCCCATTTTTTTATTATTATATATTTATTTATTTATTTAATACGCGTATGGCTTTTCTTTCTACATTATTGACCTGACCAATCGTGCTGCAGTTACATGAACACGTCATCTCCTGCTCCATACGAGGATTCTTCGCCTATCCTCCGTCTCGGCTACCTTAGTCCGCTCTATCCCCTCATCTACAAGAATGCCGCGGGTCTCACCCGGGGAGTTAGCTATCACATCTACCGTCTGAGCTATCCCAGAAGGAATATAGTGGTCTACGATACGGACGTCGGCTTTGGTTCGTTGATCATGTCTACAATAACCGGCTGTGTTAAAAGCAGGAATAATGCGCTTTTGAACGTTACGCAATTCCGCAAAGATTTGCTGCTGCTTTAAAATTTGTGCTGCTTTAAAAAAAAGTTTTAAATTTTTTTTAAAATTTGGAGCCGGATTAAAATTCGGCTCCGAATTAACGGCGACCTCTTTAAAAACTCTTTCGCTTCTGCACGCTGCCTCACCATTAAAGGGTCCCTCCAACCATCTCATTCATTTCAAGAGATAACCAATTAAGAGCGGTTGATTGATTTTGAGAGACAAGAGAGGAATGAAGAGACGCAGACAGCGAGAGAAGTGTTTGCACTGCTTTTTCTCAGAACGGCTAAGTTTTAACAAAAAAGGATAGATAATGAGACTCAGGACAGTGAGAGCTATCCAATGATGTCAAATAATTCATATGGTAGATATTGCCTGGAGGGGCCCTTTAATTGCCAATTAATCTCGGCAGATTAAACGCGAGGCTGAATAAGCACATTTGTCTACGGACAGACGGGAAAAGGCCGATTTCCGGGGGCTACGACGTCGAGGCGGATGGGTACTTCGACGGGATTCTGGGGCTCATCCAGCGGGGTACGGTAGATGGCACGCTGACGGATGGATCGTATCGGGGCACGCGACTGCACCACTTCAGACATTCTAAGGTCATCGACGACGCACAGGCATGTATTGTATTTGTATTTGTATTTATTTTGTTGTGTATTTTTATTGCAGCGATGCGCTGCGCGAGTTTTTTGGCCAATATTTTTCACTGCTTTGCGTGACGAGACGCGTAGCGATTATAAATGATGTTTGAAACATGGGCACCAACGGAAATGCCATGCAGAACTCGTATGTTTTTTTAACAAGTATGTTATAGATACCTTCCCATGGTACCTAACCACTAGGGTTCTCTTTTTGGCGCTTTTCCACGGTTACGTTTCAGTTTTCATGCGCAGTAGGCATATACCAGTTTTCATAGGAGCTTGAAACATAACCGAGAAGAAGCGTCAAAAAGAGAACCCTACTATTTATAGACACACAGCAGTCCAATTCAAACTCTACAGTACATCTTAATATCGCTGCAGGAGAACCTGTTCGAGCGGGTGCGGTCGATGTACACGGACACGCTCTCCTTCGTGCCCTTCCCCACTTCCGTCACCGCCGTCATCGTCGTCATCTGTGCAGCGATGATCGTAGTCGAGAGGACGGCGAAGCTGGCCCGGAGTCGGATGGGACGGGGGTCTGGTTCATGCGGGTTCTTTTGATGCGATTATGTTTCATGTATCGCGCATATTATGCATTGCATAACCTCGACGCGTCTCGTCACCAAAAGCTATAAACACAGGATAGGACCAAACGTGCTCGTATGCATATCTCATATCTGTCCATTACAGTCCCCCTCCGCCTCACTGCCTCCTACCCCAGCTCGCCTTCGTTCTCTCCTCACTCGCACAACGCTTCGGTCTCATCCTGCTCATCGCCCTTTATGGGGCTGCCTTCAAGGGCTACACGAGTGCCCCGTCGCTTGATGGCACGAGGTTAGGAGTTAAACGTGCTTAGGTAGTTTAACAGTGTCCATTGCGTTGGTAAATAGGTGTTCGATGACTAACAGTAAATAAGCGAACTAGCAAAACTACGCTGTACCCGGCGATCCACGAAGCGTGCCGCGGTCGCCCTGCTTATATGGTCCAGGAGCTTCGCTCGTGGACGCATAACACAGGGCTCCCACTGCACGCTTCACGGATCGCCTAAGCTTGTGTGCTAGCCTTCGGCGCCCACTGCTCGCAGTACACTTCAACTACATTTGTTAACTTTTTGCACGTCATAATCTGTGATTTCGAAGGCTGAATGCATGAGTCGAATGAATGCAATACCATGAATTGATGCGGCAAAGCGCGCGATGAAGGGTCATGAGAGAAACCCGAGATTTATACCGTCTGTCAGGGTAGAGCAGTGGTTAGGGGCTGTCGTTGTTCTACAGAGCACGCAAGTTCGGAACCCGGCTTCAGCAATTCTTTTTGCCAAAGTATCCTCGCAAAATTTCAAAGTTTTTCTCTAATGACTTTTAAACCAAAAATGATCCCCGTGCTCCGAAACGTATTTTGGCAAAGCCACGAAATTTTTTGAAAATTTTCAAAAATATCGATTTCCTCAGCCAATTTTCAAAATTTTCAAAAACGCAAAAAAATGGTCCCGAGGTATTATTGGAGGAAAAGGAACGTTGAGAAATCTTTGCAGCGCACTTCACTAAATACAGTGAAACTCTCTTGGCAAAATGCCAGCCTAGGTTAAAAGCCGGCTCCGGCTGAAGTTTTACGCTGGATAGCGGAAAGAACTGCGCAGCTCTCTAAACGTTCGTTTTCCTCCAATAATATGAAGAAATGAATAGGGGTCTTCTAAGAACTTTTTTTGAAATTCGAAATTCTAAAGGAGATAATCGACCCACGGACACACAGACACACACAGACAGACACGAAAAATTTGCAGTGATTTACTAGTAATAAGAAGTAAATGATAACTATGCAGAACGCTGAAGCAAGCGCTCGCCCTCATTCGACACCACAAAGCCTTGGTCTTGTTCACCTCACTCGATCTGACCAAGCTCGACATGGTTTGCGTATTGATTCTTAGAATACTACAAATAATAATATTGAAAATATTGGAAATATGCGCTGAACGCTGCAGTATCTGCTGAAGTTATTGTATTTGGCAATGAAAGCATAATACGAGGTGTATCTAATTGTTTTACTAGAAGATGCTATAGATAAAGACAAGGGTTCTCAAAACTATATATGACAAAAGAGATTCCGAAGAGTCAAATCTCGCAGATAATCGAGTGGTACGGCGACGATGCGACGAGGGATTCCAGTCGCTTTCTGGCCATCATCAGCGTTGAGGAACGACAGCAACTGGTATTGATTTTATGGTAGACGAAAACGTTCCGTCGGTTGTCTCATTTCTAGGGCCAGAGAGAGAAGTTGTAGGAGTGATTTAACGATTTCTCTGTCTGTTAGTGAGAACGAAACTGCGGGAAACTACCAATTCATCAAATCGGTCGTTTAATCAACCCTAATATAGTGGGATAAACCGATCCGTCCGTTTCTTCCGTTCCAAAATGAGTCTATTTCTCTCACTTTTGCACGCTCACGCGCCTTATATTCGGAATGATTTTTCCGACGGATCTTTTTAATCCACCATAGTATGTATCACGGTTGATGAAACGGCCGATTTGATAAAATGGTGGTATCCCGAAGGTGATAGGCGATTGGGCCCTTGTTAGAGTGCCCCGAAGGATCCTCGTTAGCCGTGAGCCTTGAGGTGTGCAGTCGGGAGAACGTCTTCTTCTTCGGTCGCCTGCAGGAACTCTCCGTCAACGACCCCTCCAATCCCTACCGACCGCCCTGCAGCTTCAAGCAGTGAGCTTCCACGACGATATTGCCAGTCCGAATTATCACCAATTGCCACTGTCTCCGTGTTTCTCCCATTTCCACATTCTCTCCCCTCCACTCTGCAAATTTGCATGCAATTCTATTTTATGCAGCAGAACGTTGTGACTTCCTGGCCATTATTTTTTCTACCATTAGGGGAAATCACAATAGATGAGTAAACTCGGCTTTCCAGAGTCGACAGTTCCGATATCTCCTTCCTGCCAGCTGGCTCGCCCACGGCCATCAAGGGCATAGGACAGACCCGGAGTTCGGTAGCGTGTCAATCTAGGAAATTCATTAATATTTTTAAATTCATTAATATAATTCATTAATATTTTTCATTTATTTTTTTATTAAACAATTAAAGGTACTGTACTACAGTAAGACGACGACTTCCGCTCGGGACCGGGAGAGCATGAACTGGGTTGTTCTGACGATCTTTCAGCGAGATCAGGTAGCTACGAGTGGAATTCTATGAGCTTTGAGATATGATTTTTGAAGAACACTGAAAATTGAGAAAGATTCTAGAGGAAGGAACTATACGAAACCGTGCTCATTGCTATTATCTGTTGACGAAGCATTGCGTCAGTAAAGTACTGCTGCGCTCTGTCGTCCAAAATAGGAATGAGAGGGCTTACAAAACATTGTCGTCAACCATCGTCAAGGTCAAACATATATTAGCAAATAATGAAAATTCTATCTCAATTTCTATCACTAAAAGTTTCTAAATAGAAAAAACTGCTGCCTTGAGATCGACTGGTTCTGGTGGCGTCGTATCACGAATCGTCCCCGTTACGTCGTCGAAATAGTCCCTCCGTACGTCTACGAGGTTCGCTGATTGGCAAATTTTTCGCACTTTGAAACAGCACTATTCCTCTCTTGAATAGAATATCGATGAGAGTGAATGCTTTTTGAGATCATCACCGTCAACACTTTCACACAGAGTTGATTAAAATGAGATGCCATGAAGCTAGCGGAATCGGAGTTACGGCCGGAACGATTATAATATCTTTCCTTTTTCTCTACTATAGTTTGCAGGTGATCAAGCTGGCCGGAATGCGGAAGCCCTTCGTCGTCTTCGTGTCCGCCCACTTCGCATCCATCGTCGTCTTCGTCCTCGAATGCTTCCTGCCCCTCAGTTGCCTACTAACCCTGACTAGATGGGTCAAGTGAATATGAGAACTAGAAATGGGTATATATGGTTGATGTGAAAATGTTCCTACAATGATTGATTGATTGATTTATCCACACTTCAATGCATACCTATAATTCGCAAATTGACCCTGTCAATCCCAATCCTAAGATCCCAATTCGCACCTCAAGCTACTCGGGTGGTATTCTGTAGAAGGATGTGCGCTCGCGCAAAAATAGGTCGGTATCGCAAATGCAACCTTGTCTTGCTTTCACAATGCTAGTGCATCATAGTAAACCATAATAAACTGAATGATAATAAACGCGTTGAACTGCGTGATCCTCATAATTCAGATCATATGAGTGCGAGCCTTGTGCAGTTGAGGAGTGGATAGGAGGCTGTCTTGTTGCCAAGCATTATCTCAGACGTTTCGGCCATTATAATGCGAAACTCAAAAAGTTTTATTCCGATCAATAGAACAGATCATGCAGAATTATATTATTCAAAAACTGTATATACTCTATGCTGCTCAACGAGATGTCCTCTGAACGTAATCTTTATGTATGGTTGAGGCGAAAATGTTCCGTCAGTCGCCTCATTCCTACTACTGACAACAAAGCTTAGGGGTGTTAAGAGAGTTCAGACTAGAGTTCTCCCGATGACAGATGGCCAAGTCATCTAAAGGGCATTTTTGTCAGCGGTCTCGTCGTTCTTCTCCTCTCCCCCTCTCTTCATTCCTGCACTTTGATCATCATCGGTCATTGTCATCGGTCATCGTGAGAACTCTGGTTCAGACCAAGTAAGAATGAGGTTACTGATGGAAATTTCCGTTAATAATATATTAGAAGAGAAACATTCTGACCGGTTGGACTCCACGAGTCTTATGCAGAGCGCGTTCCTCTGTCGTGGCGGGAAATCTATCGTCCTAAATACGAGGATTAGGTAAAGTAAGAGGGCTACTATCTATTATGAATTTCGACGCGTTTATCCGCAATGATCGGTGGTTCGATAAGCAATAAATAGATAAAAGAGGCATGATAAGCTTGCTACCTGAAATACCGTAATGAGGGCCCGGTGATCGCTCGGATAGTCGTTGTGGTACTGGAATGGATAGAGGAAGATCTGTCGATCCCCAGAGTACGTCACCGATTCGATGGGCCTCAAAGCGATTGTTTAATTGAAAAACAATATTTTCAATAATTTTACAGCATTAAAAAAGGAATAGAAGCGGTACTTTATCGATCCTCGATAGAAGATGAAGTCTAGCCGTTCCATTGGCTCCACGGCGGTCGGGCGATTGTTCCAGATTTGCTTGTGAACTACCGGTGACCAAGTGTAGCCTGTAGACAACAAGACCTTTGGGCGAGTTGGTTTGGCCAACGTGCTTCAATGTCTTGGTGACGAAGGCTCCACAAGAACTCTCGTGCACGACACTACCGCAGTCAGAGCACGTTATCAAATACAGTCAACAGTTTGTGCGCTAATAACAAGCTCAAAATTCAAGGTCATATGGCTTTGTGGTAGCCCAAATTGAGGTAGTGCTTCAAGGCTAACGCAAAGTCCAACCTGGCACCGTCGTCGGGTCGGGGAAGAGCTCGCGGAACGAGTCGGTCAGGCCACTCTCGTCCACGAGCAACTTCGTGACCGGCCACTCGATCACCCATCCGTTGTGCGCGGCCCTGCAAAGCAAAAAGAAAATACGAAAAATTGGCGGGAAAACGGGGAACAGACAGTGCCTTGTATCGCTGAGGCGAGAATGTTCCGATATTCCTATTGCCGATGAGAGAGCGAAGCTCTATTGAGAGAATGCAGACAAAGTAGGAAATGAGCTCACTGCGGGATCTTTTCCGTCAGCAATACCTCTCTGTTTCGATATATTAAAAAAGATTGTATCACTTCTGATTCATCTTACAAGGAATGTATTTATCTTTGTTCTGCATAAGACCATAAATGACGACCAACTTATTCTCTTCCGTCCAATCGAGGTGTGAAGGACAGTTGAAATCGCCAGCTACGATAACCGGCACCTCGTCCGCATGGAGTAGCTGGTATGGGCAGGCTTTACAGAATGAATAATGTTAAAAAATATGTGTATTCTCAAGTCGGGTAAGCTCGCTATGCTATCATTTAAGAGATATTCTCGGAAAGAAGGGAGCAATGGGGCGGCCTGGACAGATGGGATGAAAAATCGAAAGTTTAGAACTATCTGATTTTTTGAAAAGGTGCGCTTAAATCACAGTGTTCTAAATGTTAAGCGAACGAGGCAAAATGCTTAGGATACGGTGTTTTCCGTGTGAGAGTTCCTACCGAAATCAGGGTTGTTTTTTCGGCATCTCGTTCGCTTAACATTTTGACTGTTGTCAGAACACTGTGCAATACCTGCTCCTTGAAAGCGGGCAGATGGATGAGCTCGCTAATGTCCTGCACACGTGCTGGAAAATATAACTAGTTATTGGAATCAAAAAAAAATATTTTCTTCTAACCACTTCAGCGGATATGTCAAGTAAAGTGGACGACGTTACTTGTATACTCGGAGTGCATAATCTGCTCGAGGGTTCGGTTGTTGATCGGTCCATACGGACCGTAGTCTATGTAGTTGAGATGCATCGCCCAGACAGATACCTAAACAGCAGCCAGACCATATCTAAATGATACGTGAACACCGTGAATATCTATCTCCAGATGAAAGACAACTTTTAGTTTGACCAGGATAGATGAGGAAGCTACAAATGAAAGGAAATTTGCAAGATGAAAGAGACCTCCCGTCCCGTATCCAACTGTATCCTCAGGTTGATTCCGTGCGGCAGTTCTATGTGCGAATTGGCCACTACCTCAACAAGCACATGACTCAAGCAACGGTTAGAATAATACAACGACTAGAGTAAATTATAGAATAAGTCGACTGTGAACTAGATAGCTACATTGAGCTAAAATACTTAAATATGGGCATTTTTTTCTTGATCGAGTGCTGCCCACCGGTTGCCGAGTCAACAACGCGATGCCCTGTCCTCCCCTGTGCCATTCTCCCGTCCAATTCCCACCCAGAAGCCCGAGAATCTCCGTCAGATTGGTCACGAAGAATTCCTGGAAAACGGGATGAGACAGCTTCGTTTGCTGCAAAACAATACGATTGCCCCAGGCTAGCGCAGTATTCATTCAGTATTTATTCAAGGTTGCTTTTCAGGAGCACAAGTTGCATAAGTGGAGAAAATGAAAAAAAAACTTTCTGCGACTAACCTGCATGGTAACTACATCGGGATTGACGATGAGAATGTGCTTCGCGATCTTCTCCATTCCGTTGGTTACCTGATTAGCAGGTTTCAGATATATTGCAAATTTTTCGGCGAAATAATTCCGTCATTAAACTCCTTCCTACACACTCTCTTCATACCACTCCGCTCTCTCGTCGGAAGTAGGTATGAGGTGACCGACGGAACATTTTCGCTTCAACCATAAATACCTCAGTTCCGGTGTGCCACACATTGAACGTCATAACCTTGAAGCCCTCGGCAGTCAGCAGATTGCGACTGGCCATCAAGGAGAGCAGTACCCGTAGGATCATCTCAACCAGCTTGTTAATCGAAATATTTTTATCTTTATCTTTATCGGGTACACCATAGGTGTGCGGCAGATTGGAAAGGGTGAAAGCGGGTATTCGTGGGGGGTGCTTCTCTTGAAAAAAATCTTCTCTATGGGGACGGGGACAACGCTTGACGTTCAAGACTTCTACATGGGAAGGGCAGCCGCGGGGGGAATAGACGAAAAGTTGGAAAGACGAAATAGGCTAG
>LS821902.1:549616-560971 GCA_900490955.1 Micoletzkya japonica
GGCCCTTGAGAGAGACGTCGCAGTGGTGCAGACGCAAGGGCAGCATTCATATGTGAATGCGATCAAGGGTGGTGGAGCCAATGACAAGGATGTCAGATCGAATTCGAAGAAGGATAATGGACAGACTGGACAGAAAGGAAAGTGTTTCCGATGTGGGAAGAAGGGTCACTTCGTCAAGGAGTGTACTCAAGATTCGGAAAATGAATCGGAAGTCCACGAGTTGTGCCAGTTGTGCGAGTGTCAAGGACACGTCGCAAGGAAATGTCCGAAGTTCCGCGTCGAATCGAAAAGAGTCGTGCATTCGAAGGGAGTGCGAGACGACCACGCGAAGGTGACTCGGGTCGAGATTGAGGTGAAGACATGTGGAAACACGCTGCAAATGCAGATGGACACAGGGTCTGAGATCACGCTCATGGCAGAGGAGACCTGGCGCAAAATTGGAAGTCCTCCGTTGGATGAGGCAAATGTTGAGACTGTGTGCGCGAATGATACTGGACTCGAAACGAAGGGAATGTTCGAGTGTACTTTGGAGTACGATGGTATGGAAGGCACTGGAACGGTCTATGTCACTGATGGATGTGACAGGAATCTGCTTGGAATGGACTGGATGAGGCGTATCGGAGCCATGAGGGCATTCGATAGGATCCAGGAGCAGATGTCGCTGAAGACACAGAATGAGGAGATGTCGGAAAGGCCGACTAATTGGACATCAGTGGATGAATCCTCGAAGAGGTTGACGGAACCTCGTGTTCTCCATGAAGCGACAATGAACCACGTGAGGGACGTTGGTTTTGTCAGTTGTGACAATCGGAGGAAAGGAATTGCCAAGGGCATCCTAAGAGAATCGGCAAGGCTGGGCCTTCGACCGAGAAATCGATGTGTTCGATTGAGAATACGGTCTGTCCGATGAGGAAGACGCGTAATGATAAGACAACTGAGAGGAGGAAGGAGGGCAGGAGACCCTGGATCCGTCCGAAAGACTGTGCGTCTTGTTGTCTGAATGGAGTAATGACACACGGAGTGGTCATGATGAGGAATCAAGAGGATTGCCTCGTGGAGTTTGATGACGGCAGTGTGAAACTGTTCAACTGGAGAAGCCTCAACGTCATCGACAACGTCATCTCGAGGCAGAATCGTCCGATCTCGTGAGGTGCAAGACCGTCTACATCGACCAAGACAACGACTGGACCTGTATGACCCCTTTGTTCGCTAGTCGTAGTCATTTGTAGATAATGTAATTAGTTACGGCCTCTATCGTGCCTGACCGGTGGGATATAGTGATTTTAGAATGGTTTTCTAATTTGTTTTACCGTAGCTAACTTTGTAATATTAATAGGGGACGGTATTGTTTTACCTATTAATATCTCTAATACCCGTAGAGGATCTACTGTGTAGGATTCTGTGAGACTTAGAATCCTAGGAGGGAGGTGTGGGGTATAGGGCTAACAAGTGTCGTACTCTCTATATAGTCTATTCCCTCACTAGTCGTATCGCTCCCCAGTGGCCATGCTGATAGTGCCCTGTTGTATTCCCTCCTCTATGTTGTCTATGTAGATCACTCCTCGCGCTCTCGGAGCCTGGGTATATAAGGCGACTGTCCGCAGTCGTGGTCTCCCCCTCGCTTCCCCCTGTTCACTCTTTCCCTTGTCCCGCCTTGTGATAAATCCGTCCCCCGTTAGCTGTTGTTGCACGGGGCAGGTACACAACAATTATTATTATTATTATTATTATTATTATTATTATTATTATTGTTATTATTATTATTATTATTATTATTATTGTTATTACTATTATTATTATTATTATTATTATTGACGAGAGAATTCTATCAGCAACCGCATTCCTACTTTGCCTGCACTTTCTCTAGGTAGACACCTCTGAGAAATTAGGAAGAGGCTATATGATGTATAAAAATAACATCGAATTGAACGTTTCCACTAATTTTAGCTTGTTACATGCAGTGCAGGATATTGAGAAATGACACATCCATATTCAATTATCAGAGAGGAAACGTCTCTTCTTGCCTTTTTCACCAAGCTCTACAATGCCATTCCGAACCTAAGTTATATCGAATTCCAGGATACCTACATGAAGGTAGGGAACTTAAATTTGAATTCATAGATCGATAGCAAATAGAAAGCGTTAATAAGCTTGTCAGTTCTTGCTTTCAGACTGGTCACATAGACTCAACATTCACTACCCTCAGCCAGACAATTACGACTGTTGGAAAAGGATGGCCAAAGGTATATATTATTGAGTTCAGAAAAAGCTTTTTCTTAACTTGGATTTGAAACCTCGTCGAATTACATTTTGAGAGAAACATGGTATATCCGTATGAAACTTAATAATGTGATATGCAAAATTGAGTGATTTAGAGGCATTGCGAATCAGGATAGTGGTCGTATCTACTGGCAAGGCCGTATTCAATTGCGAAAAAAGTTTCTGAAAATGTAGTAGAGTGGGATGATTCCATTTGACAGCAGTGTTTGACAGGATAAAGTTTGAATAGGTAAATAACAATAACAATTCTTTGAGCTTGTGTACGTGCCAAATCGAACTGAGACTATATTGGTGCATGAAGCCAAAGCCAAGCAAGGATTTCGACATCACAGGGTATGTTGTAATATTGGGAAACCAATTTCGAACGTATGTGGAGACCAACTAACAATAAGAAAATGTAGAGACTAACACGTTTGCAAGTCAGCTTTCACTTCCAAGACATTTCCAAGAAAGTTGAAATAATTTTTCACTAATGGCGTAAATATTTAATTTAATCCAAGGTTCCTCGAGGTGAAGGAGGCACTCTCCACTTTCGCAGTGTGGTGGATTCGAACGCTGGTGCGGTCGACATTGGCGAAAGGTTTAATTTTCTTAACTTTTCGCAAACAGCAAATTTGCGTAAAGCTTCAGAAAAGAACTTCAAGATGCTTAAATAAAAGCACTTGATCCATGTCTTCCCTATCTTTTGCTTCAAAGTAATCTCCCCTCCAAATTCGCCGAAATCTGCTTTTGACCAAAAAATTGACTATAATGCAAATATTGGCAAAGAGGGCTCGATCGCTCTACATACGTAGTAGCAGCCTCTTCTCCGTTAATCTCCCAATTCAGCTCTCCCCTCAACGAGGATCTCAGGTGGCGTTGTCGCGCTGCTGCCTCGGCCATCTTCGCTGGCTCCGTTCCCGGTCACAATTTCAGCCAATCCACCGTTTCCATCACCGAACCGTGCGCGAGAAGGTACAATGTCTCTGTTTTAGTCTTCAAACTATTGTCGGTCCTCGTATTCAAATTTTTGTTCCGCGCATTCTTGATTCTACTTGCGTTATTTAGCATAAGTGCGCAGCCAAAAGTGCAAATAACCAACGAAAGACGGAATCATTACTGTCGGAACGCAAATTTGAATGCGATGATTACTGAAGCAACTGGAGAAAAATCTATCGTCAATTATAATATTCTTTACTGGTTGAGGTGGCGCGAGGAAGTCGGTTGTCTCGTTCCCCTTATGAGCTGTCGCGCGACGCTCCTAGCCTACGATCAATGGATCTTCGTCGAGGAGACGGACGAGTCGCATTTCTCCGTTTTGTAGCACAGAGCATAGTCTATGATAAATGTATGAAGGGCACATTGCGCTAACATAGCACATACTAGCATACTAGCATCGCATCGTCGTACGTTTCGCGCCAACAATGAGCCAAGACGGAATAAAACGATCCGTCATTTTCTTCCGTTCCAAAATGAGTCTAATTCTCTCGCTTTTGCACACTCTCTGGCCTTATATCCGGAATGATTTTCCGACGGATCTTTTTAATCCACTATAGCTAGCGAAGCGTCGAACACTAGCAATGAGCACTATGATTCAGCCATCCATCAATTCAGGTGTGCCTTGTACAAAATAGCTGTAATAATTCTTTTATTAATAAAACAAACTAATGGAGAAAGAAAAATAAAACAATAAAGTCGAGTATCGATTGCGCGTCCCTGAGTGCAATGCTTCAGAGCGACTAATGGATGTCTGACACCGATAAATAGATAACACTAAAGATATAGTATAAGCAAAAGTGGCATCCATTTGTCGTCCTTTGTATGTGGCCCGTATCCAACAATGTCAGCTCTTCTAAGCCTGGACAATCGACACCTTCTCGTCCTTAGGAAGGGGGGTCGAGGTGAGCACGGCCGGGCCGGGAAGTGGCGCGGCGGTTACGGTCGCGACCGGGCCGGCGAATGGTGCGGCGGCGAGGGCCGGTGCCGCGGTTACGGTAGCGAAGGGCGCGGGCGAGACGGCGGCTACCGAGGGCGCAACCGAGAAGGGATAGCCGGACAGAGAGGGATAGCCGTAGGATCCTGAAGATTATTAATTGGAAGACGAATTAAGATGTACGTATTTGAGTAATACGGTATCGGGGTACTAATCAATTACTTGACTTTGTTTGATTTGGCTTGGCTTAAATCTCAAAACGTAGAGCATTGCTCAAGCTATCTTCCTAAGATGGCCTACCGTATCCGTAGCCGGGATATCCCCATCCACCATATCCTCCATATCCACCGTAGACTCCGCCCAGCCCGGCGAAGCTACCGTAACCCAGTCCACCGTAACCCGCGTACCCGCCGAAGCCGGGCGCGACAAACTGCCTGGAATACAGTAACCCATTATTTTCGTTGCGGGACCTAAACTCTCAAAAAGTATGTTGCTCAACTATTAACTTTAAAAAACTTCAAAAAGTATTTTATTTTAGCGATTATAATTTAGAATAAGTATGATGAATTTTTAAAAGTGATTTTGAAAAATGTAACTTACGCAGAGGCAGAGGCAAACAGCGCGAAGAGGACGAGAGAGTTCATGGTGATAGAAGCGATGATAGATGCATGGTGAGGGTTGACCGTATTTATAGCCTCTCTAGGAAGTTTCCGAAGAGTTCCGGCATAGTAGTGACCGGAACTGAAATTAGTAGAAATGGTATGAGAGTTGGGAGGGAGAGTTAGAGAGGCAAGGGGAGAGAGAGAGAGAGTGGCCAGTGCTTAGTTCCAGCGCAAACTGGATAGCTTCTCTTGGTTTCAATCGGCGAGACAGTTGAAAAGTTTCGGTTCACACGGTGAAATGTTGGAGAGAGTGTATGTTGAAACTGAAGAGCTACGAGTGGGAATGATATGTGTAGCGATATTGCTCTTGCTATTTCGGTAGATAGTTTGCCGATGATTGTTAGCGAATTAGGTTTATCTTTGAGAGTATTTGTGGGCGACGGAGTGCTTATTTCGTGCAGCAAGAAGAATATAATCTTAGAAAAAAACTCAAACGGGATAGGAATGTTCCCAAAGGCGGAAAGGAAGGGAAACTCATTGCCAGATGGATATTTTAAAAACTTTTAGCGAGAACATTTTTTGCCGCTGATTATATGATCGAAAGCATGTAGACAAAGAAAAAATAAAGAATTTTCATGCTAAGCTCTTGCAGTTTATGCCGATGCAGCATCTCGCTTCGTCCCTCCACCCCTCGTCCATTCCCCGCTCGTGTCCCCGTCATGAGCAGTCGTCTCTCCGATTCGGATGTCACGCAGAATAGCTCATCACAGGTTGATTTCACAACCCCCCCCCCCTGCTATTTCAGCTTATCGCCATCTTTCGGGATAGTTCGAGATAAAATTCAAGAGAATTAAAATAGATGTAGTTGAGGAACATGTTTCGTTAGTTGCATGCATGATATGAAGAGAGTTGAGACCAAGTAGGAGTGAGTTTACTGTCGGAACTTTTTTGTCTATAACATACATAGGTCTCGCTGCTTTCGTCCCGCATCAGCCATACAAAGAAGCAGAAATCGGAGGAGGAAGAGGAGGAGGAAGAGCCGGTTGACAATGAGATCGTAAACACGGCAAGTTCATTATTACATGTCGGTCATATGCAATCTAATCACTCATCCAATCTAATCTCTATTCCCTTCAGGGCAAGGACCTGATCGTCCGCGGTCTCCTGCTCCTCCTCGCCCTCTCGCTACTCGTGCCCACCATCGCTGCCAGCGCCTTTACTGGCTGCTGGTTCATCATTGAGGTATTATAAAAGTTTATGGTTTTTATTTTTAGATTACTAATTGCACTAAACTAGGTACTATAATAAATGGTTGAAGAAAGTGTTCCGTCCCTTGTCTCATTCCTACTTCCATCGAGAGAGCGAAACGGTGCGAAGAGAGCCCAGACAAAGTAGGCATGAGTTGACTGACGGAACGTTTTCGTCAATACAGCTCGCCTTGTCCTTGTCATTCCTGATACGCAATCACGAACACAGCACTCCCCAGCCGCTAAAAGCGTTATAGTAACTGGAAAAACGTGGTAGGCACCTTTCTGCTAGTCAAGCACCAGACGCTTTCTTTTTCAGTTTTTCACCTTTATCAGGACTATCAATGGATTGGGGTCCAAAGGAGGGGCATTTGATATAGATAGGTCAGGTTAGGAACTTCAAATCTTCTTTAAATAAACCCACTCAGTCCGAGGTGACGACTAATCTTGAGTAGTCTCGTGAGTCTTAAGCCTCGATTGGCGCGTACTCCCCTCGTACGCCAAGTCTTCAGAGGGGAGGATTCTCCTTCTTATCCTTGGTTGAAAAAATCTCTTTTTCTTGATAATCTCTTAAAAACGGCAAGCTAACAGACATCTTCGCATGGCGAAATTTTCTGACCCATGGAGAAGTGTTTTCCGGCCGGTTAGGGAAACTTCGCTGAGCGTCATCGTGTGCTCTTCAGAAGGTCCTCATCTACATTCCGCTCTCGTCCTTCCTCCTCTACACGGTCGTCCGTTTCCGGCACTACGGCTGGATCTTCCTCATAATGCTCTTCCTGGCCGGTGTAGGCTATATTTTATTTAATTTAAATTATTTCCTTTCGTCTGGGAGCGCGTCGCTATCATGACTGAATAAATGCAGCTTTTTTCCAATAATTTATTACCACATTCTAATCATCCGTATGATAATACTCTCCAGATCGCGATCATGTGCCTCTCGCTGGCGATCTTCATCGAAGGCATTACGTACATCGTCGCGGCCGACAAGGAGATCGCGCCCCTTTCGTGCATGGAGCACAGTGCGGCCAGTCAGTGAAGTTATATACTGCCTTTCATACCGGGGTTAGATATGCGATAGGATAGGTTTATCAGGGGACATGGGTCATGCCAAGGGATGACCCATGACACTAGATGGGACACTAGATGAAGAAAAAGTGTTCCGTCAGTCGTCCATTCCTACTATAGTTGGAGAAAACGGAACGCATAATACAGTTTTACAAGTTACGCTGTTTAGCAAATTGGAGGGAGCGCCATTCCGCTCTGGAATAATATATCGAAGAGAGTGAATGCTATTTCAGCTCATCAGGAGCGAGACTTTCACATAGTGCGTATTACGATTGGGCAGTACTGCTCTATATACACAATCTGAGTAACCCCCCACAGCTTTCCTAGCGTTCGATTAGCGAATGGCGGTTTCCGCAGTGATATATTGTTACTGCGGCCATAGCAAGGAGCGAAAATTCACCAATTTAAAACATTAAGCTCCTCCCCATCAGACCGAAGATCTGCCAAAAATTGGTGAAGATTCATTCACTCGCAGAGGAGAAAATTCAAAATAAGTAGTTGCCGATTCGCTATTAGACAGTTCCCCTTTCGGTCGGAATGCTGTGCTCCGGAATCTTCCTTTTTTTCCATACTATAATGGCGGCGCTTTTTCGTCCAGAGCTTGGGTTCTTTCAGACCTGCGCAGGGCCGGCCTCGTCAAGCTGCTACTAGGCCTGGTCAACCTCGGCATCTCGGGCTATCTCACGGTTAGAAAATTATTTTTAACCATACGCACTTTAAATAATAATGTAATAATAATAATAATAATTTACCTGCGGGATGATCACGGAGATATATCTATTCTTATAATATTATTGGAGGAAAACGAACGTTGGGAAATCTTTGCAGCGCACTCCGCTAAATACAGTGAAACTCTCTTGGCAAAATGCCAGCTTAGGCTAATCCCCGGCTCCGGCTGAAGTTTTATGGTGGTTAGCGGAAAGAAATGCGCAGCTCTTTCAACGTTCGTTTTCCTCCAATAATATTTCGAATGCAACGGTTGTGTCAATTCGTCACGGTATTCTGCTCCAATGCAAAGCCTTTTGAAAGCGAAAAATCATTCTGTCATTTCATAATACGGTAGATCGGTGCGCCGCGCACCACGAATACATTGTCATGAATTAAAAATGGGAGGACATGGTGATAGACACTAAAGCTAACTTCTAGCAACCACCTTGAGCTACTTAGAAATCTGAAAAGATAACATCCTTGTCATTTTCGCTTTCCAAAGGTCTAGAACACTGTGTCGTCTTTACGGGTTCTTAGATGGATAAAGATTCTTCTTCTTGCAGTTCTACCTCTTCAAAGCCCGAGTACCCTGCCTCATTAAGAACGTCGTTCGGTAACGGAAGAATTGGAGTCTGAAAAAACTCAAAGGGAGCCTCGGAATAGAATATGGATAAACTGGAATTAACTTATATTTGCATAGACCGTGCATAGGGTTATTGTACAATGACGTCCGGCTGAGATACCTTGATGAGTTGTGCTCATTTTACGGAAGAAACGAACGTTGGGGGTGGTCGTCTGATGTCTTTGAATCGATCCTCTTAATGCGGAAATGTTTTAGAGTTATTTTTACAGTTTACAGTTTACAGTTTAGTCGCTTTATCGAGGACAACAAGCGTGGGGCGGGTCTTATTGCTTCACGGGTCCTGTAGCGCCAACTTCCGAAGTCTTGTCCATTCCTCCTTGTCCTCGGCCATCGTCAGGAATCGGTAACCAACCGCCTCGACAAAGGTTATTTTTAGAGTTAGAGTTATTTTTAAATAATTAAAATTAGAGATAATGAGAGAAGAAAAACTTACTGAACACTAACGAAAGCAGCCGAACGCGAACTGCACGGGAGAATAGAACCAGCGAAAGCGGAGCGGAGAGGTTGACGAAGAAGCTGACGTACGGATACTGAAATAAATAGCTCAGCCAGCTGCAAGAGTTTCACTCTGAACAGCAGTTCTTCGACGAACTTTGAAATAAAAACGGAAAAAAGTAATACTATTATCTAAAATTCCCGCTGGTAAGCCCATTCATATATCGTATTCATTCTTATACCGCTTCGCTCATTCGTAAGAAGTAGGCATGAAGCAATTGACGAAACGTTTTTTTCTCAACCATACTCACAGCGGCACTGGCAGCGGTTTGCACAGCGACATTTCCCGTTGAAGTTGCGTAGAGAACGAGGAACTCAACATTTCATTTTATCATTTGTAAAGTTTTCATCTTTGGAAATTACATTCTCAAAAATTTCTCTGCACAAACCTGTTGAATGCACTTGAAGGAGTGCGAAATCGTGCACGATATGACGAAGAATACCAACATTCGCTGAGTGTTAGAAAATACGGAAGTTCCCTGAACAAGACAGACTGCAACAGAGAAAAGCGACGAAGGTAGAGAGCGGGAAACGGACCAAGTTTTCGGTTGCGTTTCACTTTCCTTTATAAACAGCTGTTTTCTTTACAACCCTCGAAACATTATCTGAAAATGTTCCGGTTTCCGCTCCTTAGAATAAACGCATACCGTTCGTGATAGCCTTCTTATAACCAGAATGGTCAGAAGAGTTGCAAAGACGCAATATAATACATAGGAAGAGGTACTCATAGCTTTAGTTATCTGAACTTATGGTTTAAGGAAATTTTTCCGTCAGTCGCCACATTCCATTTTCGGAGAGTGAGAGCAAGAGATTTACTGACTGAGTATTATTGACGAACGTTTTCGTCAATAATGCTGCTCTCACACTGTGAAACTTGCACTAAAGAAATAAGTCATCCAAGTATTTCACCACGATCATCGTATTTGAAACATCGGCCACGTAGGAAACGCCGCCTATTTGAACGAAACGGAAGCTGGAGATGATCAAACACGAAGCAAGGACGGCACATATAGACAACTCTATGAATACGATTTTGTAGGTGGTCTTGAACGACCAATCCTGCAAAAAAATTAGTAAAGAACTAGAAAAGTTAAAATTTTAAGCATAGATAATGAGTGCCCTACCCCTAAACTTTTTACATAATTTTTAGCCTACCTTATTATAGTTTAAGGTTGAGCGTAGCACGTAGTATCGATGGAAGGCTATGAGAAGCTTGAGGCCTGTACAGCTGAGACCACTCCAGAGATTGAGAAACTGGAAGAACTAATGCTTCATTGTTTCACCATGTCATGTATTACTGTCGAACAAGCTCCTTCAGTAAACTCATTTCTATTGACAGAATTTATTTCTGATCTATATGTAATAGTCATAATATGAACCTTGAAGATTATGTAGACCCAGCTGTATTCAGCACGTATCGGAAAGTTGCCGTAGATAAAATAGGATATGCTGGTCAGTATGCCGGTCAAGCCTGTGATCGTACAACTAATAATGAATCTGACTTTATTAGTAAATATTGAGAACAAATCTACACTCATATGTTTTCATTAGATATATAGAGAGTTTGTGCGACTTTTACAAAAAAGATAGAGCTTGTGCGACTTCGAAAATTATATGGAAAAAATTGAATTACGTTTAATTTAGCTCCGGAACGTGATAATTTTCAGAAACGTGAACGCGTTTCCGCAACATCACGTTGGTGCATGCAGGTGTATCTAGTAAACTCTTACATGTAGCGCAAAACAACAAATAGAAGGCCGTCCTGAATAGGCTCCTCTTCGCGGTCCATATAAGAGGCGGTCATTTAAAAATAACAAAGTGTGACAAAAAAAAGGCCGGTCGATTTGTCACGAAGAGGCGAAAAAACGAGCTTGTCAAATCGAACGACGTTCGATTTGTCATGACAAATCGAACGCGGTTCTTTTCGTCATGACAAATCGAACGCGGTTCTTTTCGTCATGACAAATCGAACGACGTTCGATTTGTCATGACAAATCGAACCGCGTTCGATTTGTCATGACGAATCGAACGTCGTTCTTTTTGTCATGAC
The DNA here is from genome assembly GCA_900490955.1 of Micoletzkya japonica. Lineage (NCBI taxonomy): Eukaryota > Metazoa > Nematoda > Chromadorea > Rhabditida > Diplogasteridae > Micoletzkya > Micoletzkya japonica. Next base: position 560,619 of record LS821902.1, read on the forward strand.
AAATCGAACGACGTTCGATTTGTCATGACGAATCGAACGTCGTTCTTTTCGTCATGACGAATCGAACGTCGTTCTTTTCGTCATGACGAATCGAACCGTCTGGCGCAAATGGGCAAAAGATCCTGGCGCCGGGCGGGATCGAACCCGCAGGGTACCGCTTACCAGTCGAGGGCACTATCCACTCGGCCAAAGCGGACATGTACCTGTCCCGTCTCGGAGGTGGTAGAGGAGCCCAGGGCGCGGGGGGCACCAAAGTGTTGTCAAACGTGTTTAGCTATTGTTCCCAGTTCTGATCTATTCTATATTCCCACCAGTCTACCCTCATACATATTCGCTTGGTTAACGTTCTTATT
>LS821914.1:7446-30472 GCA_900490955.1 Micoletzkya japonica
CGCGTGTCGATCAGCTCGCACTGCTGGCAGCGACAGTTGGCGTACGCGCACACCTTCTTGTGGTCCTGAACGGATTGTCTGGATTACGGTAGGATTCAAATATGCAAACGCGTGAAAATTTCTTTCATCCTTCTCATTTTCAACTTTAGGCAGAACTAAGGAGAGTTTCGTTGAATCTTTTATGATATTGTTGTCGTATCATGCAACATATTTGACCCGTTTTGCTACTGGAATCACTGCCTGAACGGCTTAGCTCACTATCTATGCGATCACGCGCCTCCCGATCTAGTTCCTTATTCGACAAACGAGAGGGTGGAACGAGGCGAAAAAGTTGGGAGTAAAGAGGAGATAGATACGCGGCAAGCTAGGTTTTTGTGAACGCTGCTCCAGTGGTCAATTGCAACTGCCGTGTCTCTGGACCCTCTCGATTCCGCGGGCTCTCTCGGCGCGCTCTGCCCGCCCTCGCAACCGCTCTCTGCTAGTTTTCATCCCCTCGGTCGTTCCACCGACGGGTGCCCAACAGTCTGTTCTCAGCGAGAGTACTGCTTACTGCACGGTTCGATGCCGCGCCGAAACTTGAGCAAAGAGCGCACTCGGCACTCGCTGTCTGATCGCGTTCAGGCCGAGATCATGAGCATACTGTAGATCGATATCCGTGAGTATCATAGATCATAAAGGCGAGAGCACTACATTATACTAGTCCGAATTGCGCCCGATCGCGACTGTGTCTGCGTCTCTCCAATTGCCATGCTCTCTCACCTCTCCTCTCTCCTTTTGCAAGCATGATCTACCCTTTGGAACAGAACGTCTTGCGAGAGTGGGAGAATATGTGGCAAAAGGGTGAGAATACGACGCAAAACGTCAGCTCTTCACTGCCTACCTTCTTCCACATGAGCAGCCCGTGGTTCTTGCACTTCTGGCAGAAGTAGCAGGCTGACGGCGCCTCCGAGGCCTTGGTCGGTGGGACGACCTGCGCAGGGTACGGTAAGTCTGGGCGGTCCGCGAGGCCAAACGCCTAGGCCGCGGGGTCTCTGCTCACCTCAGCCTGGTCCGGCTCGGCCGTCCGCACGAACATCTTGTCCTGCTCGCGGCGCAGCCGAATCTGCATCGACATGATCGAGCGTCGTTGGCGGACCAGGTTGCACTGCAATGCGGAGATCAGAGATCAAACTACAAAGATCAAAGATCAAACTACAATCATGAAAATGAACATTAAAGGGCGGTTCCGCCGAGATCACGTTCGATAGCGTTCCGTGTGTCACTCTATCCATCTATGTCACTCTATCTAGGTGGAACTATGCGTTCGCCCAGTGTACCCGAGTTGTCGAATGCTACATGCATGATGATGTCGAAAGTGACGTAGCCGGGAATTGGGCAAACAATAAAGCCCGGCTACAGGGAAAACGCGGCCCGGCGTATACAGTACCTTGGCGCAGTCGCAGCTCTTGAAGGGGCAGGCGTGGTTGCGGGTCTGCGCCACAACTCCATGCTGCCGACACATGCCGCAATGCCGCTTGACGCCTGGAATGTTGATCCTTGATCTTTTATCATAGATTTTTGATCTTTGATCTTTGCTCATTCTCCGTCTGTGTTTGAAGCGTAACCGAGACCGTGCGCGCGTGGTACGGGCTCGTACGTCTATCTAGCATGGTTGCGCGGCAGTAAATCTCTCTCCTCCCCCCCCCCTCTCTACTCGCCCACGAGGTAGAGTGTATCGTGATCTAGCTCTCGCTGAGACTATAGGTTATCGCAAAGTATTGCGTTTCCCTGGTTCCAATGCGCTGGCTTGTTGCGCTTCACCGCTAGAGGACAGTGTTCTGACAACAGTCAAAATGTTAAGAGAACGAGATGCCGAGAAGTAACCCTGACTTCGGTAGGAACTCTCGCACGGAAAATACCGTATCCTAGACATTTTGGCTCGTTCGCTTAACATTTAGAACACTGTTCTAAATGTTAAGCTGTAAGAGCATGCCATTCGGGTCGTCTTGATCAAAATGATCAATTCGCAGCGTATGGCGACGAGACGCGTCGCGGTTATTAATGAGATATGAAACGTATCCATATCAAAACGAAAAAAAAGGAATGCTCTACTCACAGCACGCTATGCGCCATTCATAACCGCGTTTCTCAAAATGTGCAACATATTATTGATTGCCGATCAATGGCTCTTCTGCATTGGGCAAGATGGTTGAAGAAGACGCTCGGTTGAATGACGGCTGTCCTATCTACGTAAATAGTATCTAGTCAAATTAGGATTGCGCTTGCGCATGGAACTTTTTCAATACGGGCCTACGTGCATCAGCTGGCGGTATCTCGTCCCGTAGATATTTCCCCGTTCTCTCTAAAAAAGAACCCGGTGAGCCGCTATCCCTAGTGCATTCCAGGACTTTTCCATCTCCGAGTTCGCTTACTCTCTCACTCACTCATCTCAGGATTGCGCTTGCTGATGGCACTATGCTAGGGTGAAAATATTGATGACCCTAGCATAGTCTCTGTCTTCACCCCAAGATAAGACAACCCTCCCCCCCCCCACCGGTTCTCACTAGGCGATGAGCGCTCAGAGACCAATCCGTCCAGTCACATGACGTAAATACTGCTTTGGGAAAATATGTTTGATTACATTCTAAGATTTAAATCTTCGTACCTTTCGGAATCTGTTTGGAGATGTTGAAGAATGTGACGTGAGGCTGCTCGCTCATTGTCATTCTGGAAAAAAGGGGGAAATTGACGTAAGTACGATGGTATAAGTTGAGCGAGAAAAATGGGGTTGGGCACCGGCTCGTCGGAAATACGCAGGGTAAAATGGTTAGGCAGGTGCGGTCACACGGAAATACTATGAAATAGGGGAAAGGAGCGAGAGATGCGGAGAGACAGACCGAGACATAGATAGGGATGGGACAGACTGTAGATAAGGAGACGAGAGCGGTGTGCGGTTGGTGGCAGTTAACTATTGGGGGCGAAAGGGGACTAGATGGCGGAACAAGCAACGGCATTTTCCCGCGATAATAAAGTGGTAAAGGTCCGCTGAATGCTACCTTCTCGAATGCTACAAGGTAGCAGCCGCATTGGCTCAATGTGGTCAATAGGAAAGTAGCCAGGTACCTAGTGAGATATTTATAGGGTAGACGGCGAATCAGGAGATAGATAGATATCTATAGTTTACACTGAACGAAATTTCACCACAAAATCCACCACGAAATGCACTTCGTGAGTAAATTCCCCAGCCCTCTATGGAATTATTCCCCCAAAGGTCGAAATCTCCCCATCCTTCTATGGAATTATTCCCCCCCAAAGGTCGAAATTTCCCCATCCTTCTATGGAATTATTCCCCAAAGGTCGAAATTTCCTCAGCCGGCTGAATTATTCCCGAAGTGCAAATCGTGGTGAAATATTCCCCAGAAATTTTTCTGAGTGTACAGGTCGAGCGTCAATGGCTTCGTTTTTTTTGCCTTTTATCAGAACGTTATTCGTCAGCTATAATTGTAAGCAAGCACGACGGTCCACCACATACGCTTCAAGCTCCTTATTTCAAGCGTATTTTCCGTCAATCACCGTTTTTTGCAACTATAGTGGATTAAAAAGATCCGTCGGAAAATCATTCCTAATATAAGGCGAGAGAGTGTGCAAAAGTGAGAGCATTAGACTCATTTTGGAATAAAAGTAACGGACGGACCAGTTTACTCCACTATAAATGAATTGATACATTCATCCCCCCCCGTTCCCTCCAACTCTTCAAAAGTCTCTTACCTATTCTTCGTACCTATCACGGTCCTTTATTAGCCACCCTAAAGTCCCCCGCTCCCTCCTCTTGTAATATCCCTTTACAATAGGCGACCCGTATGGTCGCTCTATCTCTCTAGATAGGCTGCTCTACCTCTCAAGCACCCGACCGTCACTTTCTCCCCGTCTTTCACAATCGCGTCTCGCAATTTTGTCCGCCCCCCCCCTCTCAGCATCTTATCATCATCACCAATTCTCTCACCAATTCTCCTAACGCCCACCCCACTTTCGTCTACCATCCCCTCTCACCTCGTTTGATGCGCTCTCCCTCTCTATCACCCCATCACGTGCGGTCGCAACATTTCCACTCCCCCCCTGAGGCTCTCTAAATCCCCTCTTAGTACTCCTCTCTTAGTGGTGGATACACTTAGCGACGGGTCGGCTAGTAGATACGGTTGCGAAAAGGCGGAGGGAAGTCTTTGTCAGAGTTATGCCCCACAGCCAAGTTATCATGTACTTATACACTGTTGTCAATGTGAGAAATAACGCGCAATAAATGCGAAAATACCCGCCTTTCAATGGATGAGTAATGCCTCCGGTTTTGCCGTTATGGACGAAAGAGAAAGGAGGGGGGGGTTGAAGCGCAAATAAGGCAGTCGACGGTCGTGCACTAGTCGCGCGTGATCGTTGAGGGCAAGGAATCCCGAGGGTTTTCAGGTAATCGCAATGCATGCAAGCTATCGTTCGTTTTTTGTTCTATCATTCGATATGTGCCACTAACTCGGCATGCGGACCGAATGGTCCCTCCCATCTCAACGGAATACGGCCCAGTCTTATCTCCATCCTCTGGATGATCTCTAAAGTGTCCGCCCTATATTTCCAGGTTGAGCCAGACAGAACGCGATCACGCAAACACGCAACAGTGCCCTGTCTAGCCTTCCCCCCAAGGGAACACGCACCCGCAAGCCGGCTTTTAGGGAAAGTTACCGTAACCCAGCCTAATACGCGGATCAATGCACCCAGAACACGGGGGTCGCGCCACTACCTGCCGTAATCTCAGATAACTGATAACTGCCTACCGTAACCTATGGCTAGGTAGACCAGCAAATAGCCTAGGGGAGGTCTCACCACGAACGCAACCAAGCTACCGTACTCCTCCCCAACAGCTGTAGGGGAGGGAAAAGGCTGTAAAGCGACACTAGAGTGATGATGAGGAGAGTGACAGGGACAGAGTAAGAGAGAGAATATGAGGGCGGAAGGAGAGAAGAGGATAGGAGGACAGGAGTACTAATGAGAGACTCGACTGAAGACTCGCAGGGCCGGCAAATGTCTCCGCCCCGGTCCGGAGATTCGCATCTACCCAAAACCCGGCTCAGCGTTGCGAGATCGCTATCGCGTTGTCCGATTCGCGCGAGATTTGCATTGAGAACTTTGCGGCTGGAACTGCACCTCAGTATTCTGCCCCAATGCAAAACCTTTGGAAAGCGAAAAATCTTTCTGTCAATTCCTAATACGGTAGATCGGTGTGCCGCGCACCACGAACACATTGTCATGAAGGAGAGGAAGGGCATGGCGATAGACACTAAAGCTAGATAACTTCTATCACCCACCTAGATCTTCATAGAAATTTAAAAAGATGGAATCCTTGCAATTTTCGCGTTCCAAAGGTCTATAACATTGTGGCACCGTTCGACAAAAGCTGTGTATGGTTGAGGAAAAATCGGAGTGATCTTCCCGATTGGAGTGAGAAAAATGTGACCAAATCATAATGAAACTTCTTAGTTTACGTTTAGAAATAATAAGGAACATAAAAATAATTGTTCGAAAATTCCGTACACCCCCGTCCAGTCATTCCTATCTACTTCCGACGAGAGCACGAAGCGGCGTGAAGAGGACCCAGACAAAGCAGGAATGAGCGTTTACTGGCGGAACGTTTGCCGTCCGTAAGCTTGCCGGTTAGCTAGGACAGAGCTACTATCTCAGTTGTTGCATCGCGGCAAGGCCGTAAGTATCTATCTAGCGCAAAACTGGTTACAGCATAACACTAAAATTCGCAGCAACCAACCGCCCGATCGATCGATTTCCATTGATTTCGCAGCCGGCTTCTGGCGCTTTTTCACGGAATGCGAAAAGGTCAGCGGCTGACGAGCCTTGGGGAAGTTGCAGAGAACTTGGTATACGGTAGATGGGAACAGAACGCGTGCATTGTCAAGTCAGCGCATTGTTCAATCCTAAGATGAGCAGCAGCAGTATTTGAGGCAGAGAATAAGACGAGAACTCTAGGGTAAGATACAGTAATGGCAGAATAACATCTTGGCGGGAGTATCGCGGAAGTCAGGATTCCTCTACTGCTACTTGCTACCGACCGAGGAGAGAGTTGTTGTATTCGCCGGACTCCGCCCACTTTTCGCTTTCCCTGGACAATAGTAAGGGATCAGGGAACACGTCGCTATCAGTAACACTAACTATATGAGGAGAGAGGGGAGGGGGTGAGGGGAGGGGGGGAGGGAAGGAGGAAATAGAGAATGAGAGTGGAAACAAGTCACCACAAGAACGAGTGGCTCACTGTGGAAACGGGTAAGATTCGGGATGTAGGCGATACTTTATAGGTGGAAGAGGGTGATAATGGTGGACAGAACCGCCAACACCAAAAGGAAATTCAACTGGCTAATGCAGAATGAGAATGGAGATATTTGCGCACCACACTGCGCACCGTGCACCGAAATCATGGATATTTTGCGCGGCGTCTCGTCTGCTTAGCATTTGCACTGCTGTCGGAGCATTATGCAACGAATGAGTGAAAGAGGGCGCTGTTGAAGCACGGGTGTTCAGGATTGCGTGAAATGACAAAAAAATGAATTGAGAAGACGGCTCTAAAGGGCCGAGCGAAATGGTTGTTCTAGCGTTGCGGAGTTGTTCCATAGTATGCAAATCCCGCTCGAAACGGTGTACCATCGAGAAGAGCATGACCACGAAAGCAGTAAAAGTGCGAGAAATAACGGATTTTCCAGGAAAAGCGAAAAGGACACGTGAGAGGTCCGTTCGGTACCGTAACCTGTGCAAATTCCTAACGGCATTCTGATGGATTCGATTAGGTTTTCCTTTATGCGGTTTCCTCCGTCGCTATGCAAATTAGCCTCAATTAGCCTAGTTACGGTATTGAATGGTCCTGCTCTAATGATAATGGGGAGTACGGTAGGGTGTCCACTCTCTTCGACCAATGCAAGCACGGTTAGCAATGAGAAAAACTGAAATGGGCGCGCTGATAGAGCGCACCCTCGCCCCCATTGTAAGAATACAGTAGGATAACCAAGGGTCTTGTAATGAGTGGACAAGAGATCAAAGATCAATCTGGTAAGGACGGGAGATCAGGGAAAGCATGCACTGTCAGAACATAAGATGTACAAACTTAAGCTTTAAAAAAAACTACCTAGTCATTTGCCGGAATGCGAGAGTATGCCAGTGACGTGAAAATATTCAACAAGTGAGGAGTTGTGAAGAAAATGTTGGAGGAGTGGAAAGGCGGGTTGGTGTGTCTATCTATATGCATGCCCTCCTCCCCGCAAACCGCTTATCCAGCCATACGTGCGTCGGTAAGCCTCCTTTAGTGTTGAATATTCACCACGGACATAGATTGGAGGCGAAGCATTTCGCTGCCTTCATTCGCACTCACTACAGTGCTGCCCCTTTCTAGCTATATCTACGGTTGAGGAAAACATTAGCCGTGCAGTTGCCATCAGCTCTATTTGCTACGAGCAGCGGCATGAAGAGGAAACAGGGCAATTTTTTCTTAGCACTCGGCGAGGATGTTTGTTATAGGAAATGGTGCGGCTAAATATTATGGCTGTAAGAAGTCCAAATGGGAGAATGTTACGGCTACCTAGAAGCTCTTCAGTGGATATGCTTCGGTATTTGGCCAACTCGAACGAACCGGTGCACGCGGTTGTCTACTATGGCACGATATCCGAGATCACGGAGAGTAGAGCAAGCGTGAACAAGAGCCGAACACCCATACGCTTAAGCAAAGACCCAAGTAGAATACGGAAGTCCGCGTGAGAGAGTATATAATGAGGCGCCTCTATGAGAGAATGGAAACCTGCAGAGATTGATCAGCACTCTGATCATCATCTGATCCTCCCACTATACCTTACTCTTATGCGTCCCAAAAGGAGTCTAATTCTCCCACCTTTGCACACTCTCTCGCCTTATATTCGGAATAATTTACCGGCGGATCTTTCTAATTCACTGGGGGTGGGGTCGAGTCGGATACGTGGACGTGGCCTGTGATGGCCAAGTGCGATAGACCTCCTTCAAATCGGGGACATCGACTTTTAGATCGCAAGGCGGACTGCACACTAGTGATGGCAAACTCGAGAAAAGCCCAGAAAACGGGAATCGGGATAATGAGTTTGGAAGATTGATGTCGGGAAGGAAACACTCTCGCGATCAACGAATGGCACTGAAGTCGGGATCAGAGAGAGCGGCAAATGTAAAAGAGCAACCAGTGAATAAGGAATAGTCGTTTAGCCCGCAAAACGACTATTGAGTTATTCGTTTTCGAAGGATACGACTCATTGATGAGCAAAGAAAAGTCGTTTTGCGTTCTAAACGAATATTCCTTAATCACTTTTTTTTACTCATTTGCTGCTCGCTAGATTGAAGACATTTCACGCGATTCATCCTTTGATCTCTACGACGCATAGAACGACCATGTTGAATGCTAGCCTAGTATCGAGCTCTGACAGAGATCTTCGATTTCCAATTGTCAGGGGAAATTTGCATTAAGGTGGGGAAGGGGGGAGGGGAGAGATGGGGTAAGAGTGGGGGGGAGTAAAAAGAGGAAAGTTGAAATGAAGCGGTTCCACTCACAGGCGAAAAGTCTAGACGGGCGGACTCTGTGCTATGGTCGACTAAGAAAGGGCAAAGAGGGTGGTGGGGAGAGATGAGAGAGGCAAGAGGGAGGGAGAGAAAGGGGGAGAGGGAGCGGGACAGACGGCTCACCTCTCCAAGGCCGTGTAGCAAAAGTCATTCGTCCCGCGCCTCACCTCACCTTCATTTCGATAGTTACAACGTGGGTTACGGTAATCGTGCATACTGATAGATTAGGAGGGAGAGGGAGAGGGAGAGAGTTTCGAGGGGAGAGTTTAGGGCGGAGAGGGAGAGCGAGTGGGGATGGTGACTAGCTCACTATGGAATGCGCAGTGAAAAACTACGTATCAAAGATGTGCGCGGAGAGAGAAAGCGAAGAGAGAGCATGCCAGACAACGAGGGTGAAGTTGACATCCAACTAGGAGAGAGATCGAATGAGATTAGACTATCTAGTCCGGGGTGATATAACCAGATCAGGGATAGTTTAGATGAAATAGCGATCAGCATGCTGGGATTGCACGTATACCGGGAGCTGACAGGAGGGTATCGCTAATGTATTTGGTATATATCCCGCTCGAAATAGTTCGAGTTTTGTGCGCCTTTGCGGCTGAGACGTAAATAGTGAGCGTAAAACGTCGCGCATTCCATTCGGGTCTTTTCGATAGCTAGGCGTCATGACCATTTCATATAAGACCCGCTGAGATAAAAAGAAAGGATGGCATCCCGACACAAAGGCAAATGTCGGAAGTCCACGGTGGCATCCCGGCTTTTTGCTTTGTGTCGGGATGCCATCCTGTCTTTTTATCTCAGCGGGTCTTATATTGAGCGAATAACCGGTTAACCCCCGTGATAGCTGAAGCATAACCGTCAAAAATACCCGAATGGAATGCTCTAGTAAAACGACCGTTAGTTCCCCCCCCCTAGGGGAGGTATCCCCCCCCCGCTAGGGAAGAGGCACAGTTCTAGCACGCAATCTGTTCACCATCTTGCTACTCCCAACACACCCCACCCCCACCCCCACCCCACAGCCACCCCATAGCGATCCCATTAGAGTGCTCGGTAGTGGCGGCCGCTAACCACTCTCCTGCTTGTTGAGAGAGACAAATCACGAGGTTCAGGGGGAGAAATATTGGAGCAAAGCATACTTGCACGGAAGTGAACCTGATCGTTACTGTGCACAGCAGTTACAGCAGTGCATTTAGAAAAGTACATTTTGAGCAGTATCTCGTTTCCTGATATATAGGTCGTTTGATATAACCGAATACACCATTCGCTGCCCCAAGTGGCCAGGAACATGGAAAAACTGGTGATTAGATCCACTCATTTGGAAAAGTTATTCATTAAAAACCAAAATTTCTTGATACTTGAACGTAACTGCTGTGCTGTGGTGAAAGGCCCCCAACGACCACTTTTTTACCCCATGCTTTTTGACATCATTGAATAGCTGCTCAGTCTCCTGAGTTCTGACTCAAAATTTGAAAGTATGAAATTTTGCCGTTTTGCTTAGAAAAAGCTTGCGCCACGATTCGCGTGGATATCTAGTTCAACGATCGATGTTCTTGACAAATGAGATCGTATCTAGAGCTGATGATGAGTTATTGATCGAGACGATAATGTAGGCGCATATTGAGGGGGGGGTGGGTTAATATGCCTAGTATGCATTTGCATGTGCGTGCACAAGTCACGTCGGACCTCGTGACACTCGCGACATAAACGCGATCTAAATAGCGAGGGCGAGTAGAAAGATAGAGAGAGTGAGGAGAAGAATGGAGGTGAACGATCAGGTTGGTCTTGGTAGATGGACCGGGGTGATCTCTTCGCCAACTGCCCTTCGTTTGATGGGATTGCTCTCCTCTCACTTGGTGAGGGCGAACAAAACACACTATATATAATTTATCACCACAAGGTGTGTATCAGCAAGTAGAAAATGGCACATACGAAAAGATATGAAAGAACGATAAGAAAGATAAGAGAGTACAAGAAACATACAGCGACTTTAAAAGTTATGCAGTTTTTGTCTCCTCTTAGGTTTTTTTCGGCAATTTAAGGAAAAGTATGCTTGTGTTTCAACAACTAATTTTGTTTAGATTATTGTATCGAGTATTGCAGAAACCCCTCATTAAAGTTTATTATTGCAAAAATGAAGTACATATAACATTAAAGTTACTTATTATTGGAGGGAAATGAACGTTGAGAGAGATGCACAGTTTTTTACGCTAACCACCATAAAACTTCCGCCGGAGCCGGAGATTAGCCTAAGCTGGCATTTTGCCAAGAGAGTTTCACTGTATTTAGCGGAGTGTGCTGCAAAGATTTCCCAACGTTCGTTTTCCTCCAATAATATATCATAAAATTAGAAAAAATAGGTGGTTACGGTATGTTTTGACACTTTATGTTTTGTTATATTGCGTCATGTTTTTTAACATTTCAGATATTGCCACTCCGCAATCGTAGCGGGCGACAGTGCTTCACGGAAGGATGGCGTAGCAAAGGCTCGAAAACCGAAATCGGTAAATATGATTTTTTTCTTCTAGTTTTTTCTTTACTTCTCTTTTTTGCTCTGTGACTTGTTCTGTTGCCAGAATCTCGATGACATTTGCTTGCTTGCTACTGTTGGAAAAAAGTGAAGGAGACTCCTTCACTTCACGGAGTTGCATTGTTCTTCATGATTCAAAAGTGCTAACATCAACTGTAGAGCGCGGTAGGCATGCGCCTGCCCGAGGCAATGTTCGCTTACCATTTGCCAAAGTATTCAAAGCGGCGCACGTACGTACGCGTCTGCCTTGCTTGCTTGCCTTCTGCTCAACGCGCACTACAAACGACCTCCTCTACCGTAATCCTCGCTCAAACCTTCGCCTTCGCTAGCGAGAGAGTGGTGTAGTGCAGTCAACAAGCCTCGCCGAATCGTTCTAGCTCACCAAAGAACTCTGTCGCATATCCGGTATCATATCATGTAAACACGCACGGCTTTTCGCCAGAATTGTACCGAGGACTGTGCATTCCGGTGATTAGGCCGTGCATTGCCTCCACTTCCCGGTCGCCGGTTCTCGCAATGACGCTTAGTAAAACAATACTAAGCGTACTGTATTACTGAAGGAAAGCGAACGTTGAGAGAGCTGCGCAGTTCTTTCCGCTGACCACCGTGAAACTTCAGCCGAAGCCGGGCTTTAGCCTAAGCTGGCACTTTGCCAAGAGAGTTTCACTGTATTTAGCGGAGTGCGTTGCGAAGATTTCTCAACGTTCCTTTTCCTCCAATAATATATACGACACGTTCAGTAAGCTATGGTCGTTTAAAGCGGGGAAAGTTAGAGAGATATTGAAAGGGGGATTGGGCGAGCGATGGCTTGTGAGTGTTGTTGCTATCACCGGAAAATCAGCATAATCCGCGGTTATGCGACGGAGCACGCTCAGGGCGTCGAGCCAATTCAGAATAAAATTGATAAATAAAAAAAAACAAAACGATAAATAGCTCCGCATACGCTTATAAAATGTACTGTATTATTGGAGGAAAATGAACGTTGAGAGAGATGCACAGTTTTTTTACGCTAACCACCGTAAAACTTCAGCCGGAGCCGGAGATTTGCCTAAGCTGGCATTTTGCTAAGAGAGTTTCCACTGTATTTAGCGGAGTGCGCTGCAAAGATTTCCCAACGCTCGTTTTCCTCCAATGATAAAAGGTGACTGAAAACAAGTGGCTGGAAAAGCTGTATCGGAATGACCGAGAAGCGGCATGCATTTATTCCACGCGCAGACCGAAGAGCACCCGGGACCGTCGGTCAACAAGGCGTTTAGGCGCGCAGAGCACTCTGCCCACCCACAACCGAGTGAATTATGCGATTGCGCCCGAACCGCGGTAAATAGCGAAGCGTACGGGGTCTCGCATCAGCACAGCATATCTCAAGACTTTCCAAGCCGCAAGAAAAGTTATATAAATACAAAGACCACCGTATAACCGGTGCACATGACTTCGCACGGAAGCACACACACTGTGCTGTGTTGCCGTTACTTATATACTCGCCCCCTTATAGTATCTCTCGATTAGCCTGCAAAAGGAGCAAAATTTGCGCGCAATTTCCTCTGCAGGCCGCCAACGCCTTCTGCAAGGGGGACTCTATACTATACGTAGGCTGCGAAGGTTGGGGGGGGGAGAGGAGGCGGTGATGGGGGTATATCACACGCACGGCCAATAGCATTAGTCGATGGAGGCAACCATCTTGCAGCAGAGACGGGTGTGCAGGGAATGGGTCGGACCAATGACATTGCTATATAAACCGGCCGCTTTGCGTCATTGAATAAAGTTAGCGGCCCATTTGTCGGTAATCAGTGGACAATCACGTATGCGCTCTGGACTCTGCTGGTCATGCAGCAGCTGAACTCCTCCGAGTTTTCAGAAAAAAGAGGCATAACAGGCAAAGATCAGGGACTCTACCTCGTGAAACAGTCTACCTGCGATAAGGTGAAAAATTATAAAGTAAAAGTCTAGAAAAAAAAGAGATAAGCCAGGTCCGTCTACCCGAAGGTCGGGTTGACGCTCATGTTTAAAATGTTTAAAATGTTTAAAATGTTTAAAATGTTTAAAATGTTTAAAATGTTTAAAATGTTTAAAATGTTTAAAATGTTTAAAATGTTTAAAATGTTTAAAATGTTTAAAATGTTTAAAATGTTTAAAATGCAGCTGCCTTGCAGCAATGTTGAATGGATTGCATTGTAGTATATATTAATTATAACTAGAGCGAGAAGGGCGTGCAAACAATACGTAGTGTGAGCGAATGTTCCCAAAGTGAACAACACGCGGCGCATAACCGGAAGCTTTTCCCGCTGTTTTGAGGCTCCGCGCACATGTGGTAAGCAGTATTTACGGCACTTCACCCCGTTAGCGAGCGGCTAGAGATCAGATATTGCTACACGACATAACAATGCAAAAATTACGTTTTTGGTGAAGATAACAGAAACAAAAGAAAATGAACTTGATGAAATTAGGACAAGGTGAAAAAAGTATCGTCTGGCAGAGGAACAAGTAGCCGCCAGAGGAGACAATGAAGTGGAAGGGAAGAACATTCAACGGAAAGGGAGGGGAAAAGGAAAAGGGCAGACGTACGCCTCATGCAGTAGAAAATGACGGAGCAAGGGACCGAAAATAACAGAAGTAAAATGGTAGACGGAGAAGGATCGAGAAGGCTAGGCGGCCGAACTACCCGAACATGCACATTGTATAAGAACAAGAAAGACCCATTTATGGTAAGGTAGCAAACATAATGTGAGAAGAGCTTCGCATGAGTCGAAGAGTACAAATAATAAAAGGGAAAGGCAATACCTATATAGTATCGGATGTATAAGAGTGTGGAACAATGAGGAAGAAAATTTTGTTCTATGACCTTTAGTCTTTCTACATAATTGTCCACAATGATTGGGGGCAGGCTTGAAGAACTATCAATGACCATTAGCTCCATAAATGTCAATGACCAACACCTATTTCTATTTCATCAGAGCGCATATTTCATCAGACGGAAAGGCTGAAGGAATCTCGCTTGCTCAAGTTCATTATGCCTGCAATGCTTTCAAAGCATACGCATAACAGCATAGCGACACCTTCATCTAAGCTTGTTACCGGCAGCATGGCAATCTTTCAACATCCCCGTTGCCCACATCCAATTCCTGACCTGTCCTCAAAAGAGCGGGTTTTCCGCCCGTCGAAATCGATATCGATTTGCAGCGTAGGATGAAAGATCGCCCTACGGCGGAGGCATTTAGGCCGTGTGCACAGACACACTACCACGCGGTACAGGCAGACAGAAAGCGACAACTGCGTAGTGTAAGATGAGACACCGTCTCGGTGTGCGAGAGTATCGCAAACTAGCGGTTATCTCCCCTCCCTCCCCTCCCTTTAACAGCTTTTCTCGGTTATGAGCGGAATCCTACCGTACTCTCGCGACCAATCGCGCGCAAGGGCATGGCTGCGACACCGCGGGTTACGGTAGTTATGAAGAGTCCGACCGAACTTGGCGTTGCCTTGGACGGAATAGGGTACGGTAAACAGCGGTAATGCATGCGCATCAACAAGAGTGTAGGTGACGTGTGCTATCGATTCGAATGTGAGTTACGCAATAGTTCTAGTCTTTTTCGTGGTTATGTTTCATGTATTACATAAAGTCATCAATGTCTTGCTTATCCTGAACTAGATGTAAGATAACCTAAAAAAGGACCTGATTCGACGGCTTACTTACGTAACAAAGGGAAAACCATAGCGAGGAAAAACCGAAACACGAGCTTAACCGAGAGTAATGTTAACTAGAAAATCGAAAAAGGGATTATTATATAATTGACGAAAAGGGGGTACTTCGAAATTTTAAATGTTTTCATTATGTACGTTCGAAATGCGAGGCGACATTTCAAAACGATACCACCGGCATCATCAGGAATTTGCGGTAAACTACACAATTTGACATCTCGAAAAAATATTTCATTTCTGAAACGTTGGCAATGATTAGACGTTTGTTACGCGGCAAACTGGATACAGAAAAAAGGTTATAGAAACTCATCAAGAATCTCTACAAACGCATGCCGACGGAGATAAGGGGGAAGTAAATGAAATAGGAACGAAGAGACTCGGGCAACAAATGCGAAAATCAAGTTCCCTAATCTTCCTACAAAATCATCTTCCTTACAATGAGCAATTTGAATCTAAGCTTACATTTCATAATAGGAGCGACCAGAGTGAGGCGGTAAATTCATAAGATGTCCCTTGAACGCGATAAGTGTAAACAAGAAGATGGCAGAACGAGGAGTCTTTCGAAAAAATCCTATTCAAGCCACAGAGTCACGGGGTAGACGGTGTCTCTCTAAGGCCCCCCCTAGGGCATCCGGACTATTTATCTGCCACTTCGGAGGGAAGAAGGCGCCTCGAGCTGGGGACTCAGACAGAGGGCAGGCACTCCTCCCGGTCTTGTTACTTGGAAACAAATCCCGTGTCTCTGGCGCCCTCTCCCCCATTCACACCGCCCCTACAATGGATGAACGACCGCCAAACTACACTCAACCTATATAGCTCACGACGAGTGTCGGGATAGCCTAACCGCCTAACGCCTTCTCTACTTTAGCCGCCCTTACGGATGCTGAATGAAATACAACAGTCTAAAAGTAAATACTATGCACAACAGTGTGTGGTGCTAAGAGAGACATGGAGACTTCGTCGGAGATTTACTCGGTAGTGCAAATCGATTGCGAGTCCTTCCAGTACATTATGCCACAGATGGGCCGACACAAGCCAGCCCGGGTCGGGGAGACCTCAAAAAGAACAAGGCTCATGTTTCCGGATACGGATCATCCGCACGCACTTGGTCGCCTTAGTGAAGGCCGTCTTGAGCTGCCTAAATGAGGGTAAAGGCAGGCTAGATACGTCAGGGACTCATTGGTCATGCGCAGAACAGTCGAAAAGTAGAGAGAGGGTGGATTGCTTGAGTGCTTCTCGACCAGATATTGACAACAGTTCCGTGATGGCAAGCTGGACCGTCGTTTTTTTTTCCATTAACGCCTTCGTCCATCCTTGCAATACGTTCCGGCAACCCAGTCCCTACGGTATCGATTACGGTATCTATTACAGTTCCTGGTTTGCGCGTGCTTTGCTCCCTCTTAGTTCTCATCGTAAACTATCTAGACCATGTTCCATCCCCACTCCTCCTCTCTATCTTTAACTCCGTCCTATCCTCCCACCACCCTTCGCCCCGCACGATCGTCGACAAAAGTGGAACGAACGACGCTATCTAATGGAACGGCAGTATCTTCCTTGAGATCGGAGACAAAACAACGGCGTCCGGCACAAAGTCCGGCCACCGTAATTCCCGGACCCGACTCCGGTTCCAAGCCAGCGGCAGTTTGCAGCATGCTGCGCTTCGCACCGCCCTTTATTTCAAGCCTGTCAGGCTTGATGATAGCACACAACACGGAAGTACCGTAGTTACTTCCAAGCTACCGTAACCCCGTAATTATCACCGACTTACGGTAGGCCAGAGTGCGTGTAGACTTCGTTGCGAATGGTGTTGCTCAAAATACTTTTGCGGGAGCCGGATGTCAATAACAGCGCTGGCTGCGACAACTGTGAGTATCCCCCTAGGAGAGAGTATCTGGGCAAGACCGATCAGTGATCCGCTAACTTTATCACAGGGAAATGGCTCGTGTCGGTACGTTGTATTGCCGTCGGCGAATGTTGTTGCTTTTCGCCTCGCGCGCCTTTTTCCTCCTTCCCTGGAATCGCGGGCGGAGTGGATGATTAGAGATCATATACTGTAAGGCATCAGACGCGCACAGTTAGCGAGAAATCTCGGAGCTATGATTTACTGGCTGTTTACTGGTTGAGATTATGCGGAACGCCTATGCTAAACGGGGTAGGAGAGTGCCTAAGGGATCAGGAAGGGGGTGAGGGGAAATGATAAAATGAGGAAGAAAACCGTATCAAAATGAAGGCCGCGAGGCCTTCATTTTGATACGGTTTTCTTTTTTTTTTATCGAGCCTTGGAGAAGTGGTTTTCGAAATATATTGCTGAGAGCGTCATCTAACGAATCAGTCATGACGTAGCACGTAATAGCGATGTTGTAATCATTATTGAATGTAGAAGATGTCGAAGTTAATAGAAAAAAAAATGTATTGGTTGATGCTGAAAGCTGCCACAATATATGAGGTTGCGCAGAGTAAAGCGGAGATGGCGACTCAAAAGTTATTCCGGCATACGGTAGAAATCGCTCGGGACAACGAGGAAAGCTTACCGATTACGCAGCCACCGCTTGCTTATTCGGTTTGACAAGTGGAACACTGTTGAACTAGCAAAAAGGGGGGGGGGGGCGAAGGCGAACGGAAAGTGAGATCAATAGGCGAAATCTGGAATGCAAACTAGCCCGCCAATGGCCTAGTTTGTAGAGCGAAATTAACTTGAGCCGTGGTACGGTAGGTCTACCTGCATTCCCGCGTAAGCCGCTTTAAATGGTTTGGGCAAGCAAGCTGTTGCTTATTTTGTCAGAAAATTGTGATCAATAAACAGCAATAATAACACGCATAAATGAATAGTTTTTAATTGATCAGAAATTCTTTAATAATATGTCAATACTCTAGTCTCGAGTAATTTATGGGCTTCGTTCGCTAAAGTTGCAACTATAAACGTGAAGATGAAGACATGAAGTGGGGTGCTGGTTACTCCTACTCTCTTTTTCGTCCATCTCTCCCTATCTCGCATACAGTTAAATTGTGAGCTGACCTTCACTTTCTGTGCATAGTTTGATAGCGGCACACTTTATACACGGACCAGAGAGAGAGAGGTTCAACAGAGAGGAGGAAAGGGAGGGGGAGAGGAAGAGGAAGATAGAGAGAGTGAGGATCGACTGAGGGTGCAAGAGGGGAGGATGAGAAGGAGAGGAGAAGATCGGTAAACGTGGAACATTGCTAAGGGTTTGGGAAGCTTTCAACACGAAAAGGCGCCGATGAGAACCGTTACGGTAATGAGTAAAGGAAGAGGAAATGCGTTTATCAGAGAAGAGTTGGCAGCAGAAAAGGGGCATCGTTACAGGAAAGCTAAAAGATTGTGGACACTTATTCAGAAAATCAAACGCATAATCCTAAAAAACCCACAAGTGAAAAGTCTATGTGACGCTATACAATATACAGAGCTGAGAACTTTGTCTCAACGATTTCTTTAGGTAAGTTAGAGAAAAATGTTAGCACACTCTGCGTAAATGCTTGGCTACGTAATATTTCTGTAACTAGCCAATCTGAGCCATTCGATTGAGTCGTGCTTTTCTCGTAACACCAACAAATCGATGAATGGTTGGCGTTTGCGAATTCATGTAGTAGGATAAATAACCAAAAAGTGTTACGCCGGTAAATCAGAGAGAGGTAAATCAAAGCGAAAAAAATAGATCCAAGTGGAATCAATTAGGTACGATACTTTTTTGTTCCACCACAATTTTGACGTGTCCAAGCCGAAGCCGGAACTGTCCTTATATCCGCATCTACTGCAGTAAATTCAAAACTTCCTTCCAGACACAAGAAAGGTTGTATGCTTCGGTGATGTGCGTCACTTCCGGGATCACTGCCTCAGGGGTGCTAGGGGAACGTAGTGGAAAAGAGGAAGCGATCTGACTCGATGATCCGATGGTCAAGGAAGGCAGACACAACGGATGGTATTGAAGAGCATCCAACAAAAATGATTTAACAAGACCGCCAAGCTGCAGGGGAAACTTTTGTTTATAATTTTCATGGAGCTAGTGTAAACTCGTTCCTATTTTATCTTTACAAGCGGAGATGGTTGAACTTTGCGCACGAAATATGGTAGATTACGTGCGTTCATCATCGGTAGAGCGATCCTAAAAGGAGCATGTAAACGGGAGAAGTTAGGCCGATTGGAAGAGAAACGTCACTTGCTGACAGGCGCAAAATATTGGCAAAATGCAGCAGAGGGAGTGGCTGGCCGGGTGGATCAATCAGGAGAGATCTGTAGATAAGGCACCAACCGACGAAGCATACCGATGAAGATCTGCAAATCTGTCGCCCCAAAGGACGCTCAAAATGGTGACTCTCAAAAATTTTCATATTAACTCTCGAAAGTTATCCTAGCTTCGTTTGTTGACGCATTTGCATAATCGAAGTGCTACTCAAGGCAATCGATGTACTGTTCAAAAATTGACACAATGCATTCGATTAGTTTTTTTTTCCGAAATTGCTCAATAGTTAAGAGTGACGGTTTTGGACAAGCGTGCATTTCACGAATTTCACGTGTTCTCCCAAACGACTTTGCAATCACGCAGTATCAGGAGACTGTTATGGTATTCAGACGATAAGAGGGCGAAGTGTGAGATTTTCATTTCATTTCCGGAGCGTGAGCCAGTATGCTAAAGTGCCGAGCTGATGAATCACTTGCAAAATAAAGTGGATTAAAAAGATAAGTCGGAAAATCATTCCGAATAAAAGGCGAGATAGTGTGCAAAAGTGAGAGAATTAGACTCATTTTGGAACGAAAGGAACTGACGGATCGGTTTATTCCACTATATTGCCTTGGCATGATCTACCGAAGTAGCTTTTCACTCCATTATGCATCTTTTGCAGCGACTACAGTGAAGGTTCGAGTTGCGCAGTTAAGCGCAGTGCCAGGTATAAATCGATAGCAAGACAAGGCGATGCGCAATGTCGAAAGCTGTTGGTTAGTGCACGAGAAAAAAAGAGGATGCGGATTTCGAAAGATGCAATGTGACATGGTCGTGTGTCAGCTGATAAGGAACGGAATAGGTTAATCGGAAATGGCACGTGAGCTGCGGAGATAGGTAGAGGGATGGCTATACTCGAGTAGACTGTGGGAATGCGGGGATTTTAAATGCACAGTAACCTGATAAAGGAGATCGCACAGCCTATCTATAAGAGCTCGAACTTTTAATTCAAAAGATGAAAGAAATCAAGTGTAGTTTGAGTTGTCTAGTAAAATGCTTTAACCTAGGTATATTGGGCGAAAAGCAAAAAGCGACGCAACCCGTAATAGTGATGAGGATAAGCGCATTGAGGCTGAAGACAAAAGAGAATTACGAGGGCGCAATGATCACGCAAAATTAGCATAATCACTGATGAAGTGGGGGAGAGTGCAGGAGCAAAGGAGCAGCGGGTATAGAGGGCGAACAGAATAGTCATCTAATCGGCCCGCGAAATCGGTTTCCCCACACTTTTCTATTATATTTCTGCCGCCGGAACTGGAGGCCCAACCGAATCTTTTCATTATTATGCTTAATGTACCATGGTTAAAGAAGAGACGTGGACGAATTCGAATAAACTGGCTGATACATTCTATTATATAATAACGTATTATACGAATGAAACGGCTCAGCTCTTGAAATGACATGGAAATGACAGCGGATGAGCGCAATGAAACCACTTTTTGCACCGCACATCGCAAGGTGTTGGTTTAATGATAATGATAAAGATAACCCTGTGTATTGAACCTGGCGAGGCTGCGCAATAAATGGACAGTTCTGCCTGCGCAACTTGGCCAACTCTCGGTCGGTCGAACTGCGTTGGTGGTTGATCTTCTCGAGATTGTCTGTGTCTCTTCTGCTTTCTGACCTTGCCTGATCCCATCACTGTCTGCGCAGACACAGATACATACACATTCTCTATAGAAGGAGGCTCTCTCGCAACAGTTCTTGATTTGCTGAACCTGCTTGACCAAGGGAGCATACCACGATTTGGAGGTGATTCGTTCGCTAATCGATACTGTGCCGGGCTTTTCTACGTGTTGAAAGTCACCGATGGCCCCGTTCCAACTCTTTCTCTATCTCCTCATCCCTCCCCACTTCCTCCTTGCTTGTGATTGATCTCTTGTGCTGGATAGCCCCCCCCCCCTTCGTCCCCGTTCAACCGGCTACACCGGCGGTCTTCCTCCTCTTCTATCGCTAAGGGGGCTTTTGCTCGCGCTATCGATAACCCGCCAAGCCAAGGATGTGCATGCAGCTTGGCGAACTAGCCATGGTGGAGGGGTGTTGAAAATGGGGGAGGTACTTGCCGGGGTACCTTTGAAAGAAAAACCTCACGAAGATGAGGCACGAACAGTATACAAAACAGAATACTGGCCACAGTTTTCTGTGGCTTCATTTCAAATGCTATGCAACATGGCGCATCGCACTGTTCGTGTCTAGACTGAAGAGGACGGAGCATTTCGCACATCCTGAGAAATGAACATATGTCGAGATCAAAGTAACTGACGTAGCATTTTATTCTACTGTAGTTATGACCGGCGTTCACAACTCGACAAAAGTACACGCCAGTAAATAATAGGCTTTGAAGACCAAGCGTGATTTGAGTATAGTGGAATAAAAATCATTTTTCATAATATCCGTCATTTTACCATTCCGAATATCGAGCGAAAGAGTGTGCAAAAGTGAGAGAATTGTAACCATTTTGGAATCATAGCAAAGACGTATCGGTTTATTCCACTATATTTATCGTCTCACTCTCTTCATTCTTCCGTGCTCCTCATCACTCTCTCGGTGTGATAATGCGATTAAAAGGCTTGGTTTTCAAATCCTCACAATGTTCTAAATGTTAAGCGAACGAGGCAAAATGCTTAGGATACGGTGTTTTCCGTGCGAGAGTTCCTACCGAAATCAGGGTTATTTTTCGTCATCTCGTTCGCTTAACATTTTCACTGTTGTCAGAACACTGTGCCCTAGCAAACAACACGAGCACTACTCTCTTAATCACAGGTTGAATGTTACAACGGTCAATATAGAGCAGATTGGAAGACCAACATCCACTGTTCCTCTAAAGTACGTAGATCTCATGCCGGTTTGCGCATGTTTTGGCACCGTGCCAACAACACAACCCACCCTTTCTACATTCGTAATCAGGCGCCCTTTAACGCATCAGATTCGCGAACCAAACAGACATTGTGGTTATTTGTGCTCCTGTAGTGGGAATCGCCAAACAGCGTGAAATATACTAAAAAGTTGCGTTGATGCTGAACTAACAGCATCAGTTTTGGACAAGGCTCATTGAAATCTCGGGAGGGGACATTTGCTATGTAAACATTAGCCAATTAGAATTAAAATACAGAATAGACTTATGCGTGATGCAATGCAACCGTGATCACGTGTTTTTCACGCTTCTTTGAGTATCTATTGTTTCCGGACATTTAGCAGAAATCTATCCCTAATTGCGCATCTACCGTAGCCAAGTAGGAAGGACTATCCGAAACTACCCGAACACGCCTTTTGATAGTCACACGAAAGTTACACCTCTTGAGCTTACGGTGTCTAGAGCGTGGGGAATTGGATTTCGCGTAAGAGTGCTTGTTTTTCGCTTTCTCCATAGTCCGGTTGGTCAGTCAATCAAAGCTTGCTGTCTCTGATGAAGATAGGATAATGTTGGGGCTAGGGGGTCGTTCTTTTACGATATTTCTTCTTATGCAATGAAATTACGCTCAAAATGTAGTAATGTTGTTATTCAAACTTTTCAGTTACGGTTGAGGAAAATTTTCCGTCGGTTTCCTTATTCCTATTCAAAGTAGGAATGAGATTACTGACGGAACTTTTTGCTGCTACACACATGCGGTGATAAACTATCATTATTTTTTCGTCAAGGATACTTTAGTAGGCCAAGACAAATGGTGACATGAAAAATAAAGAGTTGAATCATAAATATAGTGGAATAAACGGCGATGTTAGGAGTGGTGACTCCTGTTATTGTGTTCTAGTTATCTAATTAGTAAATATTACTTATTTAATTATTTAAATATAATACTTTCACTTCATTAAATTGTTTAGTAAAGTATACGGTAGCCTATCGCAAACTAGTTCTCTCGTTGTGTGCTTACTGTAGCCGGGTTCAGGGCCGGCGTTGAGAATAATACCCTGAATTTCACTTGACTGAGTATCAGGCGTTTGTTTTGTCATCATTTCTTGTATTTTTAGT
>LS821914.1:45389-57384 GCA_900490955.1 Micoletzkya japonica
GATTAAAAGCTTTATGTACCGTATACATTGTATGTATCCCCCTCTATACATAAATGTATAGCCCCCCTTCCTCATTGCCGCCGTCCCCTCCCCTCTTCCCTATACATACCAAATGTATAAGGAGCTATACATTTGGGTATAGGAGGCTATACATTGCGCGCAATACATTTAATGCTTTATACATTTTTTTCTGTGTGTATGGTATAGGTAGGAATAACGTTTTGTTTCATTCTTCTTGAAAGACCGGAACACACCACCTGCACAGCATGAACGTGTGAAAAAAGGCTCAAAAAGAGAACCGTAATCTCCGCTGCGTACCTCGAGGTGTCGGTCGACAGCGGGATGCCCTTCCGCAACGTCGCGTTGGCCTTCCTCTCCAGCGCGTGCTTGATCGACTGCCGGAATCCCTCCAGGTCCCGCGCGGTCAACCCTGCAGATCAGGACATAGCGTCACTACTCGGAATTTTAAAAAAATAGCTTGGCGAGATGAACAAAATATGCAAACACTGACGATGAGTAAGTAAAGTTTTTTTTTTGCAAAAATTGAAGTTTACCGAAGAAGTCGACCTCCTTGTGGAAGACCAACCGCCGAATGTTCAGCGTTCCTGAGACACAAAAGTTAGATCTTTCCAATTATTGAAATACCAAAATAGTAAATCTTCACTCTAACATATAAAACTGTAAGAATATATTGATATACTGGGGATCTATCAATCAATATTCAATCAGTATATCTTTCAATCAGCAGCTGATCTTTACTAGAGGTTTAAAATCGGTTACTTTTGATGCTTATGTTTCACTCAACGCATCTAGCCACCAAAAACAAAGGAAGATATTTTTGAACGGATTTTTAAAGCTCTAATCATTACCAACGAGTCGTCCCGCCTGTGTCTCAGCCTGAACCTCGAAGATGGTCGTGAACGAGATGGAGCCGACCTTAAGTTATTTGTAATAGTCATCAGAGCCTATTTTGATTGGCGAAGTATGATAGGAAGGACGTTACTGACGGGACCGTTCGCCAACAATATGTACCTTTTTCCGTGAGCCTTGCACGAAGAACATGGTCTTGCCGGAGAACTTCATCACGACACCGCCTGGAATGACTTATTCGCCCTCTGAATCACCGTTTCGGACTGCACATTACAACGAGATCCTAGATTATGGTAGGGGGAAATGCTCCATCAATCTCTTATTCCTAGTTCTGACGAGAGAGCAAAATGGTGTGCAAAAGAGAGCGCAGCGTAAGTAGGGGTGAGATTACCGACGTTATTTTTCGTCGATCTATTATAGTAGAGAAAAATGGAAGATATAATCGTTCCGGTCGTAATGCCGATTCCGGTACCTTTCTAACTGATCTTATCAAATTCTAATATGTACCATGCGAAGCTCTAGTAAATACTGATCTCAAAGAGCTACCCATCTTCCTGATATCTTGTCTTGGAACGGAATGGTATTGCTTCAAAGCGTGAAAAAATCGCTAAACACCGTAGCGGCGGAATCACGAATTATACGTTCCGAATTTCCAGACTATAAAATGCAACATAGCGAAACCCACCATCGAGAATCTCGACACTTGGTTCTTCAAGCGTGCGCACGATGAGCTCAAGGTTCTGACCGGGGAATCGTTGGCCGACCTGAGAGCGCAACTATTTACATTGTCTATTTCTATAAATTGGTAGAGAAGTCATTATCAAAAAATAGGAATAACTCTAGTGAAGCCCGGTAAACTTGAGCTGAGCACAAGGGCGATTTGTACATCATTCGTGGCCATATTGGTGTAAGCTTTATAGTGCTCCTCCGAATTCAGTCCACTCTGCCCCCGATACCTCCTCTATCTGGTCACTGATGCAGATCTCGTCCATACTGCACGTCGTCTTCAGAAGGTGGCCGACGCCGGGCGTCGTCGAGTCGACGTGGAAGAGGAGCGCGTTCGTTCTGTAATGATATAATAACTCTTATAATTGTGGATTTATATTTTCATCAGTCAAATACACTTATTCGGATTAAATTAAGTTAAAATTGAAACCTGTGTGCGTGGAACAGCAGACTGTTGATGGTGTAGGACGAAACGATGACCTGAATCGAGGAAAGTATGACGCTGACCTACCTTGAATTTTGATTTATGAATAAGGGTCCAAGCTTAGCAATGATTTCATTTCGTCCTAGCCTAGGACCAGTATACTGTCCTATGATCAGCATGCCTATAGGCATTGCCTACCTCGGCTTGCCGACGGGTGGTCGTGTGTGGCAGGCGGAAGGGGTACGGGGGCATGTACGGCGATTCGCCGACTAAAATAACATTATTGCATCTTTCAAGAATAAGAATATACGAAGTTACGTATTGTCTGCGCATTATAAACGCCTAGGAACTTCTCGGATGTTAATTGTAAGGAAGGGAATGAAAATGATAAAAGCGTAGTTCTGACTGGATCGCGTCGAGTAGACGTTTCCTGATATTCCGATGGAGAAGTCCTCCGTCGTCGCCGATGCGTCCAGCATGTTAACATCGACGAAGAGATGGCGCATTCTTTCCTGAATTATTTATTTCACTGTTTATTTATCGTCTACGCTCTCCGAGGACTCGAAACTCCACATAAATAAACATTTAGCGAGTAGACAACGACAATGTATAGATTGGAGCGTTCAGTCAAGAATCTCGAGAAACGTACCACATTGAAGAACCGGTGCAGGTCCTCCGCTGAGAAGGGAGCTGAAAACAAGACGGATTTTGTCGGAATTCGATTGTTAACCGAAGCTAAGCTCAAGCAGGCTCTAGACTGCCAACTACATATGCAACTCAGGATCTTCTATTTGACTACCAGCGGTTTCTACTCGGCGAGCTTTGCGTTAGCGGCACGCGATTAGTCGACGCCACACGCAAAGTTAGCGTTGTTCATCAATTCAAATCACCAAGACTCGATGCTATGCAAAAACCCAGACCGATAAAGTTGGGGATTTGAGTGCGAGGATGAACAACGCGAGGTTAGTCATATGTATGTTAGTCTCCACGCAGGCCACCGTACCACTCGTGATTACCGTACCCACTGCCTCATCGAGCAGTCCATCGCCCTTCTTCATTTGCATATTATTTTGCTGGGGCGCGGTGGGTCCCCCTCCGATCCGGCCGCTGGCCACATCCTCCTTGTGCGCCTCGTCCAGATAATCGACGTCCTCGGTCGCCTGTGCAGGGCTCTACCGTAACCCTCGACAATCCGTGCGGAACCCCGATAAGAATGATTGTTCTGTGTACGGTATTTGCATCGCAGCACAATAATCATGGGTGACCAAGTGATTGAGTGTGGCAACCTGTCGCTTGTTCCGGTTGAACCACCGTCTCCTGAAGGGGGGCGGTGTCTGCTGCTGCAGCAGCCGCTGTTGCAGCAACGCCTGATCACCGAACTGCCCAACCGACTGACCCGGTCGGACTGAAATCGTGCTGGCTACCGTAATCCGCGCGCGCCTTCGTGGCGGGAGCCCGCGGGCATGCTTTGGGTCGGAAACAGACAACACACCACCACAGGGACGGGAATGGCACGATAAGAAGAGGAAAAGAATGAAAATGAAGAGAATGAAAAGTGGGACGACGGGTTTGGATTCTGTCCAATAATAGGGAGGATCCTCTTGCAAGAATTGTAATAGGTACTGATAAAGTAGATTTTTCTCCTAAGCGGAGAGGCTGGTTTGCCTTTTCTAGTCAAACTTACCGAGCATCTCCGGATTGTCCTCGCGCGTTCCCTGTAAGATCACAGTATTCAGAGGAATAAATAAAACAAGAGGCAACAAAGATTAAGGAAAATTCCCATCTTGTTGCTCAATTCCGCTTTGTTAACGTTAATTTTACGTCAAGATCGAAGAACTACCGATATGATGAACACGGTGGGATACGTAATGTAATAAAATCACGACACTCTCTGGCATTGAGTCTAGCAACACCCACCGAGATGACGAGCGCCGCGAGGTCCTTGACGGAAACGGTCCGCGGCAGCTTCCTTAGCCGGTCCGAGAAGTGCTGGTCGACCAGCGACTGCATGTGCCGGCACAGCGTACTCTGCAGGTTGCGCCGCGTCTGCACCGACATCATGCTCTGAACGGAGTCGACGATAGATCTTCTTTTATAAAATTATCATTCATTTTAGTCTCTTTCATTTTGCTCTCATTACCCGCGTTTCTATGAAACTCCATAAATATCTGTCTTCTTTTATAGTGGCATAAACGGCGATCCGTCAGTTTCCTTCGTTTCAAAATGCGGAGTCGAATTCTCTCACCTTTGCACACTCTCTCGCTTCATGATTTTCCGACGGATCTTTTTAATACACTATGCAAGTGTGCATGATAAATGCCATCCAGCAAAGGAACTTCTTAAAGGAAGAAAGCAGCCGCTAATCAAAAGTTTCAAAATTTTATGAAATTTTTTCTAAGGTTTCAAAATCCAAGGAAAAACATAGAGACAATGAAAAAATAAAAGAAAAAGCTTGAAAATCGCTTGTTCTATTTTTTCGTTCCGGGCTTCCGTCGTTGAGAAGAATGTCGCTTTTGGCTTAATTCCTTTCGCTAAACGCAGTAGCGTCGTCGTTGGGCAAAATTTCAAAAAATCGTTTCTCGAATACTATTAATTTTTGTTATCTTTCCTTTTGTTTTATGCTAATTTCCACAAGATCTTTCATATAAGCTTCACTTGAAAATCACTTCCATGTCCCTTTAAAAATCAGGACCGCAGTGATCGCGTATGTGTGTCGAAAAGCTGTCGAAAATTACGTTCCGTTTCGGTTGCGCTATGCGATTATTATGGCGCCTAGCTGAACTTCCTCTGCCCGAATACTCCAATTTATTGACATGGGAAAAGTATAAACTAAACTGAACCAAACTTACTCCGTACTTGTTGTTCACCGTGTCTGTGAAGATGCCCATGCCGGCGACCCTCGCGTCGATCGTCCCACCTAAATGCGGGGTTAACTAAGTCTTGCGATATTATTATATGATACTGTAAAAACGATCTTTGTGATATTATGGTCCTGTAAAGGCTTTTAGTCGGGGGTAAGTTTATACGCAATGTTCTCAAAAATAAAATCAGATAGGATCTATGGGAGAGCAGTATGTTTAAGGTCGGCTTCTGAGCTTACACTCGCTGCTTTCTAGCTAAGATAATAATTTGAGAGGGTTTCAAAAATTGAGGGTGTGACAAGTTGTCTTTACCCTCGATGCCGCAGCTGAGCATCCTCAGATAAGGCTCGTCATCCACGGACTTTTGCAAGTCGAAGGTCGTCGTTACCGACAGACCGCGGCCTGCAATTTGGAATTTGAATTTTCCAATTCTGAGTAAATCAATATTTTTTAGAAAATCAAAAAATATTATACTAAGTAAATCAATATTATACACTAACTTACAGAGTAGTATAAAATCTAAATCAGTTTTGTAGGCTTCAGGAGAAAAAAAAAGAAATTCACCCGTGACATAGATGGTTCCGCCTACGGGGAACTGTATGATGACCTGGATCGAGCCACCGAGATTGCCCGTTATGCTGAAATCCATTTCCTCTCGTTGCCGTGTACTTTTAAAGTAGTTTAAAGTATGAAAACATGTTTCACAGGCAATTCAAGAAGCTCCCCGTAAAGTCGTGATCGTTTATTTCAGTTCGTTCTGGAGAAAACTCCACAACAAGTTCACGTCACTACTTTTTTTACTTTTAGCGCTGATCCTCCGATTCTTAGGACCATTCTCGAACCGTCGTGCAGTGGTCGGCTAATCGGCGATTGTTTTGCATGCCCCGCCACCAGCTAAGCTGCTCCCCCAATCCCCGTCGGAATGTTCCCTGCTCGGGTTTTCTACGCCTACTGATGCTCGCTGGAATGCGCTCATTCATTTATCCACACTTATACTATCACAGGGAAAATGGACGAAATAATTAACAAGATGTAAAAGTATAAGTAGGCTGAGAGAGCTTGACCTGAAGGTCAATTCAAAGCAATCCCTTTCGGGCCATTTTGATGGTAAACCCTGCACGGGTTAAGAGAATTCAGTCTCATTATCAACAATGAAAAGGCCCAAAGGTAGTGCACCGTTCCCAAGTGATCTTCCCCAATATTTCCAACGAATTTTTCTGAAGAACCTGCTGCCTAACCGCATGAAGTAAACCGGTCAAGTATGCTAATTTGCACAGCAGCAAATAGTGGAGAAACTACTCAATCAGATCAGGATCGCGCGCGAGAAAATTGGATTCGGCGGCCGTTTTTCCCACTTATTTATACTTGATCTCGTCTCGAGAACCCTCTTGAACCTTCTTCCCTCTCAACTCCCAGAACTACTCCTTTTCTTTGAAGGTTGAAGAGCTGCTCACAAAAAGTCGAAATTCGTCAAACGCAGAACGAGCTGATTGGGCGGAATCGGGCCGAAGTAGATGCCCTGAATTTTGGATTTTTAAAGCCGATAAGCATTGTCTGTATTCTGCCGAAAGTGGAACATTGCTGCATTTGTCGTGAGCAGCGTTATCCTTGTACTAGCAGAGCTCTCGAGTGTCCTTGTGCGATTATGCACTCTTGAGTATATTAAAGAGTATATAGCATTGAAGAGAGCCCTCCCTACCGTCGGTTGGCGAAAGCTCTGTATCCGCAGGTTGTGGATCTGTACGCAGCCCTCGGTGAAGCACTGCTGTGTGGACGGGATGTTGATCCGCTGGATCTGTGTCTCGACCAGGCCGGCTAGAACAAACGATACAGTGAAATACGGAATATCCGTGTCAGTTTAGCATTCCGAATATCTGGCGAGAGCGTGTGCAAAGGTGAGAGAATTACGAGTCATTCTGGAATCAAAGAAACTAACTGATGGACAGCTTTTTTCTACTATATTTGAGGGGAAATTTTCCGTCAGTCGTCTCGCTTCTACTTTGGACGATAGAGCGAAGCGGTATGAAGATACTCCAAGCGAAGCAGAAACCAGTTTGCGGTGGAACTCATTACTGCTAGTGACGAAAAAAACAAAAAAACACTGGTATTTTAATTTTAAGAAAAAAAAAACTCACGCACAACACTATTATAAACCGAAACACTTGCGCAATTTTATCATGCTATGGAATGCGTTTCGACTGTCGTCGTCGTAGCATTGTACTAACCGCCCGCTAGCTATATATAAAGGAGATGAAACCTATTTCATATTCAGTAGCGCAAAGCGCTTATGGTTTGAAAACCAAGCGCAATTTGCGTATATATCTTCTGCGTCTCTTCATGCTATGCAGTGATATGCTGACGCACGTACCGGCAATGCTGGAGGCCTGCTCGAAGAGTCCCCGGTTGAGACGTATCCGGATCGCCGGCGTCGGCCCGCCGCCCCTAGTTGCCGGCTGCGGCGCCGGATCCGGAATCTGGCCCGACACCAGCCAGGGCACCTGCATCGTGATCTTTAAAGATTTACTTATTTATTAAACACGGCTGGAACTTTGTTGTTCATGATAGCTACTCCTTCTTGTATATGGTGCATGCAAAATAGAGGTGTTTCCCTGAAGATGGCGTGAATCCCACATCGAGTGCCACCCATCTCTACCCTGCACGACCCCCCCCCCCTCACTAAGCGGCTTATTCACGGCGGGCCTAAGAGGGCTGCTGCTAATCGGGGCGCACAAGGAGAGCAGAGGTAAAGGAGTTATTTCTCGCGCGAACGAACGTTCTTGACACCGTTCACGTGTCAGGGCGCACCTATGGCGAGTGATGGCCAAGACAGTATTAGAACTAAAGATTAGCCGCGGTAAGGCCTATCAATCGTTCATCTTGAACTGTGTAGCCATGCAACTAAGGTATATCCTTTCGATTCCCAAGATCACAGATCTTTGCCATGCGTTGACTCAGACACATTTGTTTGCGAATTGGGGTAATTATGCTGGATAAAATGTGGAACTGTTTTGGCAAAACCATGCAAACAAGGTTTCGGCCTTTCAATTCCCATGATCAGAGATCTTTTCCGTCTTATTCTTTCGATCCCTATGCAAACAAATACCTTCTTCAGTTCAAACTATTTAGTCGAGGTGTACTGTGAAGTTGGTGAGATGAGTAATACATGCGAGAACGAGCTTATCATGCAGACAGTGGAAACCATGATCTATGGCGTTTCTCTGAATAACGGACTACGAAATGCCCAATAAGGCTACAAGCAATATGAATCATTATGGTCCTTCTATGTATTTAGTTCGCGTAGTCACGGGGTACCCCCTGATCAAACCCTGGGCTTTAGCACGATTCCCGGGCTGATATCTAGAACTTCTCTCGCCCGATCTATTTTTCGTTTCTTCTCCCCTCTATACTCCCCCGCAAGACGATCTCGTTCGGCACACCTTTGCACACGAAAATCTCATTTCTATCTATTCGACGGACAGCTCTCATTTTGTTCTCCTCTCATCTCAACCAGACTGTGCCCAAGTGTTTTGAACTTGTATTGGTATAGGTGGTTAGCACGATGTTCTAAATGTTAAGCGAACGAGCCAAAATGCTTAGGATACGGTGTTTTCCGTGCGAGAGTTCCTACCGAAATCAGGGTTATTTTACGGCATCTCGTTCGCTTGACATTTTGACTGTTGTCAGAACACTGTGTTAGGGACTCTTCCAACCAACCGCTACAAACCATCAATGAACAGGAAATTTATTTATACTTCTCCCCAAAACCGTTTTTATTGCAAGAAGACAAACTTACGATTGCACCCATGGCAAAGGCCAAATCTCGGGAACAATAAGCACAAAAAAAGCTATGCGTGTTTGTGTATTCTGGCTAGGCGAGAGACAAGCGACCGGGTTAGAGACGCAGAGGAATCGCGATAGACAGAAGCACTTGTGTGAGTAAGTGGCCTATCCACTGCGGTATACGGGTAAGGGTACTCGGGAGTGGGTAGATGGGGGAAAACAATGGAGGAAATGGCATATGTTTCAGATCGTACATATGAAGGGAACTGTGTCCTCGATTTAATAGGTGGAGTATTTATTGCCAAATCATCCTAGTTTATACATGGAATGAACAGATTTTGTCAGTATTATCCGTGTTCGAGTGTGCGTGTGTGTGCTATTGAAAGTGTATCTATGATGAGTCCACTGACGGCTTTACGTACGTCTTACAGGTATTGTTCTCGAATGTACGCTGAACATCTCCCGTAAAAAGTCGCTATCGAGATCCCAGTCTTGTTCGATTCCTCCTATCGCTTATCTCCTAGCTACCCCCATCCCAACAGGCTTCACTCTCATGGAGTTGACCTATAAGAGCGCAGCAATGTGAGGGAGAGAGGGAAAGCCAAGCTAAGAGGAGAAAGGGACGCGAAGGAAAGGGAGGGGAGTTGGGAGGAAAAGCGAAAGCACTACATCACTGACGAACAGCCTCTCCTAAGGGGTGCTGCAATTTATGGACCCGCGCGGGTGTGGTCCTATCCTACAAGACATAGATAGGTTTTATCGGGACTACCCATTCCATCAATCATTCGCTAACCTTTTCATCGCTAATAATGATCCAGAAGAGGATCATGCCGTCGGTAGCAGATTTGCAATCGAGATTATACAGAAACATATGTTTTCCGGTTGTGGTAATTCTGCTGCAGCGTCAGGTAAAAGTCCAACGACCACCGATCGCTAACCAGCCGCGCGTCCAATCTCACGCATTAACTGCGCATTTATGGTGACCTCCTCAATAATCCTCTCGTTTCTACACACTCTCTCGTCGGAAGTCACCATTAATTGCGAATTAATCTCGACAGATTAGACGCGGGGCAGGCCATAAACTATCTGCATATGTCATGTATGTGCCCCCCCCTATGCGCTACTATATGTTCAGCACAGACAATGAGGGTGCTACGGTTCCAGTTATGTAGCTTGGAAGGAGGCAGAGAAAGGGGGTGGGAGTTACAATGGAGTAGCTAGTGGCCCGCGGGCGATTCGTCAGGTCGTTAGTGACCGAAACAAGAAGGTGATAACAAGCAAGATTGTTGAAATGCGGAATTTTTTTTTGCGGAAAACCTCAACCGGTGATTTTCATGCTGGCGTTGTTTGCAGAAGTACAGTAGCCTTCCCGAGTTTAGTGATTCCCGCAAATGCGCATTGCATTGCGTGGAACCGCGAGACGCTAGACCCAAGAAACAAGACGCAAGACGCAAATTACAGGGCTATACTTAGGCGCCGGCCGGTGTCAAGTGGTGGTGGTCCCGCTACGAGTTGTTGCGCATGCATGTACGCTTGCTTGGTTCTAATTCGAGGTTATCGTTCTCTGACCACTTCAGCACAACTTTCCCAGCAATCAGCACTAGAGAACCAAAGTAGAGCAACGCGCATACTTGATGTCTATGGAACTGACTGTGGCTATAGTAATCATAGAAGAATGCAATTCCAGCGAAATGAGACTGTCATGGTGGATTTTATGATATCAATGTGATATTTATGATATCAATGTGATATTTATATTTATATATTTATGATCTTTATGATATCATGGTATCAATGAGGAAACCTATCAAAGCACATGGAGTAAGTGCTCTAGTTGGCTTGATATCTTTCCTTTCTTCATAGAATTCTGGACTTAAATTACATAATTAAACAGCCCGAACCCTCTGCGAGTTCCGCTCATTCCACTTTAGGGTACTTCTATAACTTCCCCCTTCTCCCTGCCCATATGCATTCCTCGGCACTCGTTCCTTCCCTACCTACCAAAACTGCCTAGGTAGATGCTTATCATGCGTCCGGTAGCATACCCCTACTTTCCCTATGCATCGGAGTTAGCGAGTTTGAGTTCTTCTTAGCTGCAAAATGAGAAAGATAACTTCTAGTCAAGCTCAAAAATCGCAATCCATCTGGACGTTTCATGAATGTTCGTAGGTGCGAAACCTTACACGAGTTATTGTGCGGGTTGGTTAAAGTACGGCCAAACTCGATTTCACGGATCGGCAATGGAGGGGGTGTAAGAAGAAGAAGAAGAAGCGTGCGCGCCGTGTATAATTGAACCGGAGAGGTCAGCCCCTCCTTACCCCCTCATGAAAAGGGGATGCTATAGCCCGGTTATATCGCAGCCATTGTATTCCTAATACCCGGCTGGAGGTGTTCCAACTACGACAATGCATACGTTCCACACGCTCGAACATTGTATTATTTGCTTTCCCGAGCGGAAAAGGGAATGGGCCAGCGTGATTGTTTCGCGAGATAGATGGGCAGAAACTACCGACAGCTTTGATTGCTTATTTTCTTATGATGCCTCATATATCCTATAGTCTTACTTGATGGCAAAGAGATTCTAGTAGAAAGGAGAGCAGATTCAAGGCGAGTGGTCTCTGATCCGTAGATGTTCATGGGTGCGGCTGAGGGGAATTGATACGTCGGGACACGTCACAAAGTCGGTGACCCGAAGCGTCGCGCGGGGACTGGATCATAGAGTCAACAATTGCGGGATCAGACTAGAGTGTGGTTATCATGAGTACGCTCTATTCTCAATTATGACTATGACAATTAGATAGCATAATGCACCCC
The DNA here is from genome assembly GCA_900490955.1 of Micoletzkya japonica. Taxonomy (NCBI): domain Eukaryota; kingdom Metazoa; phylum Nematoda; class Chromadorea; order Rhabditida; family Diplogasteridae; genus Micoletzkya; species Micoletzkya japonica. Next base: position 56,865 of record LS821914.1, read on the forward strand.
CCCCCCTCAGGCAAACAAACAAACAGACAAACAAACAAACAGACAGACAGACAGACAGACAGACAGACAGATCGATCAGGAATCGCACCCTAGAGCAGGCTGGTACAAATGACAGGCGGCAATGGTCAGGCATTGAGATAGGGAAAGGGATGAGAGTTTGTCAACAATATTCTGAGCTTAGTCATAATAATTTTATTGAAATTTCAGGAAGAAATGCGAGCATAAAGAGAAGAGTTTGCTTGAAAGGCTCGTCATCAACTCTCATTCTTGTTATGCTTCGCGCCGTGCATTTATACGCACAACCAAATCAGCAATCCAGTTCCGATCTCGAAATATAGTAAAATACTGTGGTGCATTTCCATAACTATGTGAATTCACGAAACTTTCGTGCTTATCGTATTCTATTACAGGTTCCACGGAAGTTGTCATCAAAAACGGAACAATTTAATACTTTTGACTGAAATAACAAACTATTCCCGCTATTTACGCTGTCCAATTGACTCCTTACGTGTTGCAATGT